>CM050904.1:1872500-2242500 GCA_027726005.1 Juncus effusus | reverse complement strand
CCAGCCACACCATTAACAGCACCTCCTACAGCACCACCGACACCACCAGAGGCGACATCAGCGCTTGCAAACGATGCCAACTGAATAGCGACCACCAAAAGGAGGAGAAATAAAACACAACAAGTTTTCATGTTTGAGGAACCCATTTCTCACTTCTTTATCTCAACGGATAGCTACCTGATCAGATATGGTTATGATATTTTCCTTCAAAAAGAAGATATGGTTATGGTATGGTTTCAGGCAATGTATATGGCCGATTTATATAGGAATTGGGAAAAGTGGAGTATTCATAGGAGTGAATAAATAAATAAGTTATGGCTACCCACAAAGTATTAGTTGGTTTACATGTAAAAATTATTATTAATTCTTTGCCAAGTATTCATGTATAAGTATCACTTAAAAAAAATTCATGTATGGGTATCATTCATATCATGTCCAGCCAGAATCTGCAAACACCAATGAAGCACCAAATAGTGTCAAAGCCCAAGTAGAATAATAACTCAATGTGATTATGCTAAGTTCAAATATTTAAATTAAGTGGATTATTGGAACAATATAAAAAATTATTAATTTTCTGTTTCAAATTGATAAAGCTATACACTTTCACATAACTAAGATTTGAGATACAACATTTCACATTGGAAGTAGGACTTCGAGCCTACTTTTTTTCATAAAAAAAATTAGGCAGCATTGTATATAAAGAAACAATGCTTGGACAAAAGGGGTTGGATTAATCATACCATGTGTTCACCTTGATGCATCGAATACGGTACACATCTCTTCTTACAATGCGATATTGCAGCGCAATTGTGGCACTAAAGGGCTACAATTCTTCCAACGCGACAAACAATACTGGATGCTGGCGATGGACATGAGCCACATTGGACAAAATTCGGGGAAATGCATGCGACACGAATTGGTCAAGTATCTGCAGGCAATCTGGAAAGCTAGCTTGGGTAAAAATAAAAAACAACAACTAAGGCTATTCTAGCCAAGGCAGCGTTATAGATTGTCACTTGGAGGTCACACTGCTAAAGAGGAAACAAAGAGCAATAATCATACTAGTTATACTTTTTATTATTCCGTTGATCCATGTGAAAAAATTGTATCTTATGGAGGTACTTTTTTTGGATTTTAAATCATTGTGCTCTTGTATTCAATTATATGGGCCTTGGGTCCATTGGATTTTACATTATTCTTTGGAATAATGGGTTCTATATTATTACTATTAATCGAATTCATTGCGTTCTCCTCTCCACATCGTTCCATTTTGTTGACATGAAATTAGTTTCTTAAAGTAAAATGTCAAATAAAATATTTCTTAATCAAACAAAATATAATTTTTTTACGGAACTTGTGAATAAAGAAGTATTTTGTTTGATTGAGTAGAATTTGAAAGGAAGTCCAAGTTGTAACTCACACACCTCAGATCAGAATTACACAGCTCAACTGCCATCCCACTACTGCAAAGATTTTGACCTCTTACCACATCATTTTGCCTTTGCCTCCCTTAAAAGCCCTCTTCCTATCTACCACTTCTAGTTCTCCCCCAACAATTTTTTTTTTCAACATAATCCCTTTTTTCTTTTCTATGAAAAAAGTAATATTTTTTAAGTCAAGGTCGGTTTTCGAAAAATTTGAACTTATAAAAGGGAAGAAAAAGATGTTACCTAGAAATAGGTGTCGAGTGACAAAAAGCAAAACAAACAAAAGAAAGTAGAAACTAGAAGAACCCAGGAAAAAGAGAAGGAATCTAAGTAATTATTGTATGTTTACCAACAATATTAGTGAAACAGTTCAAAAATTAAAATTCTAATCAGTTTCAACCAACAACAAAGATTTTACCAACAGTATTATTGAAGATATTATTTCTGCCGTCCTATGTGAGACCAATAGCCTATAGTTAACTGAGGGCTTCACAACTCATTTACACAAAAACATAGAAGTAAGTTCTCTATAGTCAATAAAAAAATATTACTTCTGTCGTAGTTTTGCAATTTTACCCAATAGTATTATTGAAGATTTTATCCAATAGTTCTTTGAGAAGATTTTATTTTGCAATTTTTTGGTCCAAAGTCTATTTCCTACAATTGTTTTCAAAAGAAGGTTATATTCGAAAAATGTCTCCTTCCCCCACCACACAAGGAAAAACAAATACAAACACATAGTCCAACCCAAGAAGCAAAAGAATAAGAATATTTATATATATCACACTCATAACTTAACGGAATCATAAAGAAAGAAACGAAAGACCCAAATATAACCAAATTCACACCACACCAAACCATCAATTCAACACATTCTAACAACAAACACTCTTCTTCTTCTTGGTCTCTCTAATGGCTCCTCTAGCACCTCTATCAGAGGAGCCCATCAATGAAGATGACCTTAAATCCAAGAAAAATCTATCTAAAAGGACTCATTCTTTTAGGGCATGGATCACAAACCATCTTCATCTTCTCTCTCACGACAAGTCTGATCTTCGTATGCTTTTAAGCGTTATTGGTTGCCCTCTCTCTCCTGTCCCTCTTCTCCCGTCTTCCCCTCGAAATGTAAGTATTTGCTTATATTAAAATATAATTATGAGTTTTCAATTTTTCAACTTATTTTGTAAAATAATGTTATGCAATTTTTGTGTGTAATCCATATTGGAACTGGGAAGATGTCAAGTTTCTTACAATTCGAACTTGTTCCTTTAATCACAGTACACATGATAAGTGTACTGTATTATCATGTTAAATGATTTCAGTTATTTTCACTTACCATCATAGCACAATTCATTTATTACATGTTACTGAGAGCAAAAAGGTAAATGAAATCTAGGAGGCTTACTAGAATTTTCCTGGAATATAATAAAGCCAACTTAATTATTTCATAATTTATATAATTAGGTGGCATCGACGGCTCAATATATACTTGAACAATTTCGCGCGACAACAGGATGTGCAAAAATAGAAGGAGGAGTGAAGAGCATGTACGCATCCGGTCGTGTGACTCTGACAAAATGGGGACCAGGAAACAAAACTACCTCAGAAAGACGTCACGCAGGATGTTTCGTGATGTGGCAACTGATGCCTGAGATGTGGCTGATCGAGCTAGCAGTTTCAGGACACAAAATTATGGCCGGAAGTAATGGACACGTGGCATGGCGCCGTACGCCTTGGCTCGGAGCCCACGCGGCACGTGGTGGGGTTCGCCCTCTTCGTCGAGCCCTTCAGGCAAGTGAAATGTAATTTTTTAAATGAAGAGTTTAAGGATCTTAAGTTTGATTAATTAAAATAATGAGAAATTTCTCAAAAACTCCCTTTTTAGATTCCTTCAAAAATCCTCTATCTTTTTAAGCTTCTTCAAAATCCCCCTAATTTTCTTGAATATTATAAAAAAACCCAACTTTTAATTATATATTTAGAAATGACCATTTTATCCCCTATTTTATTATAGCTCTATTTTTTATTTTATTTTTTTAGAATATTATTTTTATATTACCAATATTCCAAATTATATGAAAAAAAATTCAATATATTTTTGAAGGATTATGGTTGTATTGTCATTTCACTCCAAATTATATTTAAAAAATATTTCAAACAAAAACCACAAAGTTCTTATAAAAATCAAAGATGTGTTGCGGTCAACTCCATTATGTTTTCCTAATTGGATTCATAATCTAAAATTTGATTTTAAATCAATTAAGAAAATGTCTTATTTCAATTAAGATAGATCATAGCTTGGTACGATAAAGGTGTTATGAATGATAAGATGGCAACACAAATGCTTATTTATGTCGAGCTCGGCCACAAGAAATTTAATTTTGTTTTGATGCCATTTTTGTTGGTGGCACTTGGAAGTTGGAATTGTAATATCAATAATGAAATTTTCTAAATGAGGGAATTTCATGATGTGTACCTAGCATAATCTCAAAATATCATATATTATACCCCTACACTACAAAATGAGAAGCATCATGAACACCCCTACAAAACATAGAAAATATAGTATAGGTATACTCCCAGAAAAAGGCTCTCAAATTACTCTGTCGTTTTGTGTAACTTCTATTTCCATTTTTACTTCAAAAAGGCTCTCAAATTACTCTCTCGTTGTCAACTTTTGCATAGCAAATATATGTGAGAGAGAGTGACAATTTAGCTACTTCGTAGAAAAACAAAAAGAGAAAATATATTCTCATATTTTGTTGGGTTATTCATGTAGTTCATGTTTTGGAGGGTGTACAAGATATTTTGAGATTGTGTAGGGATAGCCTTTGTATTAGAAAATTCCACTAATATTAGAAACAACACATAGTTTAGCCTTTGTATAATGCAACCTATAGCTTACCTTAACGTGCCAAAATTATGACATTCATGATAATGAAACTGCATCATGATGAGGGCTATCCTATTAGCTTTCTTTTCATTGGGCTATATTTTGGACTTCTTTTAAATAAAAAGATAGCCTTAAAATACTAAAAATTGCAAAAATAACCCTTTTATATAAATGAGTCCGTATAAACTGCTTTTTCGAATTTTTGAAATTATCTTCTTTATTTTTCTATTTCAAACACTAAGAACTTGAAACTAATTTGTCTGCTTTTTCTCGTAATTTGACATGAGAAAGAAAACTGCGATTTCGAAATAAAAAAAGAACTAATTTCAAACTTCAAAAATGATACTTTTATAAATTCAAACATAAAAAGGTTATTCATAAAAGTCTATATTATAATGATATCTCATATCTCACAAAAAAACTCTTATCTCATGTGTTTTTTCGGCTTTGTTTGCCATCTTTTTTGGGTACTTCACAAAAGTGGCTTTGTGTGAAAAAGTAATGCAGCTGGCTATAGCCATGTGCTCTGACATTCTGGTTTAATTATACCTGGTAATTAATTATGCACGCAAAAGTCAATAAAAGGGCTTTTAGTTAGACTAGATAAGGATTAGATTCTATGGTACAATTAAAAGATCCTACTGTGAAATGCAACACATTCGATCTAATTATCTTAGTATTACTTCACAAATTCAACTTGCAAAATGGAGTCTTTTAATTAATTTTTCCTTTTCTTTCTTTTATTTGTTTGACATGTAAATGCCCAAACATAGAGTGATAAGATGTGCTGCTGTCTATACCAGTGCTTGTACAATTACCCTGTGTTGCCCCACAACAATTAATCCAGTGTCAACTCCCTGTTATTCCGTACAATTGTTCCAAACTAGAATCAACTTTTGTCGTTTTTAGTGTTTAACCTAACACATGATAGAACATGATGCAACAATTTACATTGTAAATTTTAATTTGGATTAGCAAACCTAACAAATCTTGACTTTATATGAAGATCTAATTGTTTCATTATAATTTGATTTTCTAGGGTTTAGATCCTGTTACCATCAGTGCGGTCTTCTCGCCTGCGGAACACATAGGGGAGAAGTTCATCGGCGAAGAGGATTGCTTCGTTCTGAAACTTGAAGTTGACAATTCCACACTATCCAATTGGAGTGACAGCACAGCTGAGGTGATCAAGCACAACATGTTTGGTTTTTTCAGCCAGCGAAGCGGCCTGCTTGTTAGACTGGACGACTGCCAATTAACTAGAATCCAGACGCCTGGAGCGGAAGCAATGTATTGGGAGACCTCAATATCTTCTTCGATTGAAGATTATCGTACGGTCGATGGTGTGGCAATTTCTCATTCGGGTCGGTCTGTGGTCAGTCTTGTTCGATTCGGGTTCGGGCTCAAGTCGAACCGGGTCTTGACTCAAATGGAGGAAGTGTGGTCCATAGATGATGTGGTGTTCAATGTTCCTGGTCTCTCTTTTGATTCATTCATCCCTCCTGAAGAAGTTAGATGAAGTCAACTTTATGACATTTCATAAGATGAAAGACTAGGTAGTTAAACTAGTAAAATGGCATATGTGATGATAAAATGCATATCAAATGTGGGTTTTTGGAAACATGGTGAAATTTATTGTTCAATGTACAAAATAACTTGTTGGGGTTTTGATTTGTAAGTGAATATGTAGATATAGTGAAGTTATGAATGCAATAACCGAATTATATACCTACAGGTTATGAACAAAAAAATAATAATATAACTGAATTATAAAGAGAAAAATCCGTAATGGACCCCGAAATGGGAACACGTTTAAGTCAGCAAATTGAATGATCTATTGAGAACCGTACATAGATTGTGGACCAGCTCTGTTTGCCTTGCACTTTTACTTTCTACCGTCTTTTCCTTGACTTTTTTCTGGTTTCGATTATTTTACACCCACATGCTTGAATCTTAACTAGTTAGACTCTAGCTCCGCTTCGAAATACAATTTTTATAAATAAAGATGATATATTAATAACAATTATATATATTTTTTAAAATTATGTAAATGTCATATATTATATGGGAATAAATAATTTTCAAATTTTTATGGGACTTCATTTTTTGATATAAAATAACATAAAGGCACACATTTGATGATCATTTGGTAATATCTGAGGAAATTATACATATGTTTTGAATTTCTTCATGCAATTTAATATTGTAAGATTTTTTTTTTTTCAAATTTTCAAATTAAATGATGGAATATTATTTATTGCAAAGGATTTAAATCATTTATCATGTTTTAAATTCTTGCACGGATGAATTAAGTGCACTAAATGAAATCTCAACTCCCATGTAAAGTAATTACTCCATTTAAAAATAAAAAATATAGAAATAATAATTCATCAAAATAATAAATGTATATGCCGAAAAACAATTGGAAAAAATATTGCAGCCACAGAGATTCAAACCCGTGACCTAACACTTTGAAAGTAGCAATCCTAGCCATCTGCGCTAGCCATCATTTCCGATATAATGATTGTAGCCGGAGTTGTAAATAACAGAAAAATGAATGAAAAGTTCACTCCAAAAAATGTGCTCATCAGGGATCAAACTTGCGTGAACACGAAATGACACGCAAAGTCTGACCACTGGGCCTAATTCTTACTTTTGAAAATTAATCTTTCAACTAATATTAATTGTCTTTCTAAAGGGACACGTGTCAATCCGAAATTCAACCTGAATTTTCTTGTATTCATGGTAAATGTGTTAGAATCAATGTTGTAAATAGAGTTTAGTGATAATTGTAATATTGAGGTTATTTTTATAGCGAATATTGTTTAATGAACGCTACAGAGAACGATATAATATATGCTATAATTTGTAACGGAGGGCATAATTTTTTTTAAGGAAAACTAATGGTGTCATTAATTATCAAAGATTATAAAGAACAATCTTCAAATTAACTATTAAATTTGCAACACTAAGCCCAATTCAAAATAAAGAAGATTCTAGAACCATGCTCTTAATAGCTAGTCTCTAGAGTTTTCTAGAAAAATATCTAGGTAGGGAATATGCTTGGAATATTTTGTTTCTAGAATAATTCTTAGTTTTAGAGTCATTCATCCCTCTAGTATAAATAGGAGTCTCATTCTCACCATTTACATCAACCCACAAATCAAATCCTCTCTCAAATAAAGAGTGTATTGAGTCTTGTAATAGTCTAGTTGGAGGTTTAATAATATAGAAGTAGAGGTTGTAATCTTCAAAGTTTAGTAATTGAGTAGTAGAGTGTATTGTAATATTATTCAGCGATGAATGAAGAAGTTTTATTCAAATCTCGTCTCTCTACTCTACAAACTGATATCAGAGCGAAGTTGACGGGTCGGTGCTGTCGGAATCAGCTGTGAGGGTCTAGATATAGTGTCGGGAGTTCGCGAGTAGTCTAGTAGTTCGAGTAGCCGTGTGTTGGCATTTTGTTGGAGGAGTTGCCGGGAGAGAGAAGCCTTAGTTGACGCCAAGAGACTAAGTCGCATCCATGGATTTTGGAGATTCGACTGCCGGGTTGAAGAAGTTGAACGGAAGCAATTACATCTACTGGAAGGCATGCGTAGAGTCATATTTTCAAGGACAGGACCTATGGGACGAATCCGCCAGAGGTTGCTACGCAAAAATTGACGGTATCCGGAACAGCCGGTGACCTAAAACTGACTGAGGAGAAGAAGGCTCCATCCATGGAGAACGAAGCTCTGCGAAAATGGCGTATCAAGGTCGGAAGGGCGATGTATGTGATCGTGTTATGCCCTAGGCCAAAGTGTTTGTGACCTAGGTTGACGGATTGAATTAACAGACATTATAATTATTCTAAGATATTTCATATAATATGTGCGTATAGGTTATTTTAATATAATTAAAATAGACAACGAATATGCAATTCAGCTTTATGTCATCAAAGTGCATGACTTTGATAGTAAAACTATAAAGTGTTATGAATGCTATTCTAAATCGTCCCTAGTCATTTATAGGATATTTGTGGAGACAAATATGCTTGCGGATACAAATAAATATATATTTGTATACAAGCTATAAATGTACACCCGTATGTTAATTGACTGATGATCATGTTTTATTGATCATGGATAAATAGTTATCAAGCCATTAACATACGTATATGTTAGAGACCATATACTGGACTGACCCGCCATGAGAATGCTACATGATTTACGTCATTAGCGATTCTTATTACATGACGTATTTATAGTCCTTTAACCTGAGATTGTCTCGGTTCCCAACAATAGTAATTTTATATTTTAACGTAATCTAACACTGCATTTAACCGGGTGGTCATAACGATTATGATTAGCTATAAAATGAATCATGTAGAGGGATGAGTGCAATCAAGAAGAGATTTGCTCCTCTCATTAAATAAGAGAGATATCTTTAGGCCTCTTGATGAATCGAATTGATGAAATACATGGCCATGCTCAATTGAATTAATAAGAGTTATTAATGCCATTTATTTTGTTCAATTTAATTCGGGATCAAGAAATATTAATTCGATTAATATAAGAATGACGTATTACATGCCTTATGATCGATATAGATATCGCGTGACAAAAGAGAGTAAATATGTGACTGTTGTTTAGATAAATCAGATCACCGATATTCACTTAAATTGGGTAGTCATGATGGCATGCTGGAGTCCGCTCATGATTTATAGACTGTCAAGTCTATTGCCAATATTAAGTGAACCTACAGGGTCACACACAAAGAACAAACTGAAACGGGCGCAGAAAATTCTAGCGACTTATATGATGAGTTACATAGGAATGTCACAAAAGATAATGCCATCTTATGTGATAAGATGTGATACATTTATATATAAAGACTATGCTCATAAAAAATATTGTCATCTTATGTGATAAGATGTGATACATATGTATATAAATACTATTGACACAAAAGATCAAGTTATCTAGAAGATTCTAGATGATGACATGTGGATATAGAGGGGTTCAAAATCAAGTTACATCTTGATTTGTGAGAGGCTACTTTATACCCCTATATAAGGATATAGAGGGGTTCAAAATTCTGCACCACATCATTCTCTCTCTCATTATTTCTCATTCTCTTTTGTGAGACAAAAGAGAGAAAATATCCTTTCTCATTTGTATGACAAAATTATGAATGGGTGCTTTCTTTTTGTATGACAAAAACGAAAGAGTGCGATTATATGAGAGACATTATACATCTTTTGTGAGACAAAATAAGAAGAAGAAAAAGAGTTTTCTTATGCAAGAGGAGAACAAGCTACTAGCATATATATTGTTCTTCTTCATGTTTTAAGAATGTTCGTGTGGATACCGGTAGAGGCGTTCGTACTTTCGACACCTGTGATTTGTTCGGCCTTAGAAGATGAGAACGGGTTGTTGAGAGTTTCGGTGGAGACTGATTGTGTATGCGGTAGATGACTTCCGCACGATCCGAGCTAGACGGCCTTGACGGACGAAAAATCGGTTAGGACGGTAATCGGTTTATAGGCGATTGGACAACATGCATGGTTTGAGTGTCACGGATTAAGCGTAATCCGAAAGGTATCTTTAAGTTTTATGTCTTAGATTTAACCGATACGCACAGATCCTCGGATTGGTTTTGGACAAATTTTTATTTTCCGCTGCATTATGCACGTCCGAAACCCAACAGTAGAGGACCTCAGTCGAGGAAGATCTGCTTGACTACATTAGAGAAGCGGCGATGCCGAAAGCCGCTTGTGATATCCTCGCGACGCTATTCTCCAAGAAGAATGACGCCCTCCTCCAACTACTAAAGAATGAGCTGATGATGATCTCAAGAGGGAGTATGACAATCAGTCAGTACTTCACGAAGGTGAAATTCATCTGTAGCAAGATCGCGCAAATTGCCCTGAAGAGAAGATAAGCAAACAACGGATGAGGAGGATAATAGTCAACGGATTGACACCCGCGTATAGCAGATTTATGGCAGCAATCCAGGGTTGGTCGACTCCACCAACACTACTGGAGCTAGAGAATATGCTCGCTAACCTGGAGGCTCTGACCAGGAGGGACGAAGCCTCAACGAGACAAGACGACGAGACGCTATTCTGCATCCAGAAGAAGAGTCGACCAGAACAAAGGCCGAGATCGAAACCCGAAAGTAGGTCTGGCCAACAGAGGAGGCCGAAGGAGGAGACTAAGTCTTCAGGGGGAGCTCATAGGCAAAGAAACGACAAAGCTCGAGATGGTGAGTGCAACAACTATGGTAAGAGGGGGCACTATGCACGAGACTGTTGGTCTAAAAAGAAGGGCTAGGGGAATGCAGCAACCCTAAGAGACCACCATGGTGCCAAGAGTCAAGAGATTGACGGTAGTGAAGAAGAGTGGGATATTGACGCTGCATTCGCAAATGCGTTCACCATGATTGAAGAGAAGGAGGAGAATGAAGAGGTTGTACTTACGCCAGTAATCAAACCGGGGAGAATCGACTACGAGAGTGACTGGATCATTGACTCTGGTTGCTCAAATCACATGACCGAGAATATCAAGAAGCTAGAAGGCTTACAAGAGTACAAGGGAAATCAAGTGATTGTGACAGATAATAACTCCAAGCTGCCAATCAGTTACTTCGATAGAACGGTAATCTCTCCCCACATCGGTCCGAAGGAATTTCAACTGCAAGGAGTCTATCATTTTCCTGGCATGAAAAAGAATCTATTATTAGTATCGCAACTGACGGTACAAGGCAATTACGTACTCTTCGGGCCACAGGAAGTGAAGGTGTACTGTAATCTCAAAGCTTCGGGCACACCAATAATGAAGGACCGCAAAATGGAGTCAATCTACATAATGTCAACACAATAAGCCTATGTAGACAAAACTAGGAAGAATAATACGGCAAACTCGAAGGAATAATATGGCGGATCTCTGGCATGCATGATTGGGGCACGTGAGCTATCACATGCAAAAGATGGTGGTCGAGAGATCGATAGTCAAAGGTCCTCCTGGAGTGGAGGTGCGAACCGACATGGAACGGACCTATTTCGAACGGAATAGGAGTTTCCATGTATAAAACCTTGGCAGCAAAAGAAGTGCAGTTACCATATCTATTCTGTTCCGAACGGAATAGTTCCGTTCAGAACGGAATAATGCTATATTTGCACAATCAATTATCCGATAATTGATTATTTCGTTCACCAATTTATACATCACATGTATAACTGTTTTGAGGTATTTTCATCCCGTATGAATGAAGTTCATTGTGTGACCGTGTAGGTTCCATTTAACGCTGGCAACGATCTTCTAAGATCGTAAGTCATGAGTAACCTCTAGACTGATGTCATGACTACCCATGTTAAATGAAATGATCAGCGATCATAAACCTATATGAATAGACCTTTGCTTATTCCTTTTGTTCTACGAATATGTCTTGATCACAAGGCATGAAAGTATGTCATCCTTAAGTTTGATCAAAGTCTCTTTCCTGATTGAGAATTAGACTGAGTAAATACAAAATGATATTAACACCACATGTTAATCCATTTTGAGCATGGCCATGCATTTCCTTCAGTCCTAGTTCATCAGGGGGCCCAGAGATATCTCCCTCTTAACGAGAGGAACAAATCCCATCTTGGTCACTCACATTCCTCGTCATGATTCAGTGCATACCTAATGATGACCCTAATGATCATCTCGTTACGGATGACGTAAGATCATATTAAAGTATGCAGTTCCTCATACAGGAATCTATGGTGACCTCAGGTCGTAGGAACAAGCACACTATTCATATGAGAATCACTAATGACATATACCATGCATATTCTCATAGTTTGGTCAGTCCAATATGTGTTCTCTAACATGTATATTCCAGACTTGACATCCCTATGTCCATGATCAGCAGAACATGATCATCCAGCCTGCGAATATACTAGTGTGGATATGTAGTTTCTTACCTGAAGTATGTTTATCTCCATAAGCATCCTACATATCTCTAGGGACAGTTTAGAGTGTCATTCATTGGTTCACAGTTCTATTATCAGAATCACGTATTCTAATGACGTGAACCCGAAGTATCATTCATGGTTGATATAAGATATGTAAATATACATTGACAACCTATACACACAGATATATAAGAAACAACCTTTATTGAATAAATAATAATGTCTTAATACATAATCCATTTCCTAGCGCAAATACATTTGGCATAGGGCACTAATCCTACACTCGTACCATTGTCATCTTCTCCACCAGACTAAACATCTCATCATAGTCCAGCCTGTATTGCTGTGAGAGCTCTCGTGCAACGAGTCGAGCCTTGTATCTTTCGATTGACCCATCAGCTTTAGTCTTCACTTTGTACACCCACTTGCACGAAATTGGTTTTACTCCATTCGGTTGTGGCATTAACTCTCACGCTTGGTTTTGCTTTGGAGCCATCATCTCCTCCTCCATTGCCTTTCTCCACTTACTGTTCTTAGCTGCTTCTTCATAGGTGTCAGCTCTTTAATTGAGTTCATCTCACCGACAGCGGCATTTGCGTACTTCGGGTTTGGATGACTTGTTCTTGATGACTTTCTTATTGGCGAGGGCATTGCTTCCACCTCTTCTTGTAGGTCCGGAGTCCTACCTTCACCATCTTCGAGTATTCCGGTCTTCCACAGAATCTTGTTTTCCGGGGAGTTTGGACTTTCTCCCTTTTCCATTATAGACGTCGGTGTCTCGACATCTTCTTGGGCCCAGCCGCTGGTTTTTTCCTCAAACTATGCCTCGAGATCCTCCAAATTTGGTTTGATTGCATCTTCAGTTGGCCACCATGATGAGGCTTCATCGAAAATGATATTTCTTGAGGTGTGGATGCGCCCTGTCGTTGGATCACAACACCTCCATCCTTTCCTTGCATATCATCGTACCAAACAAAGATACATCAAACCACCTTTTTCTCAAATTTGGTTTGAAGATGATCAGGTACGAACACATAGCACACACATCTGAACATCTTGAAGTGGCTAACTTGGAATTTGAGTTTCCAGAATTTTTGGAATGGCGAGGCATAACCCGTCTTCTTTTGCAATACTCGGTTGATGGTGTGTGCTGTTGTTTTCATGCAGTCGGCCCAAAATCTGGCTAGCACGTTTTTGGCATGCGACATGCTCCAGCAAATCTCCGAAATATGTCGGTTCTTCCTCTCGGCTACTCCATTCTATTGTGGGGTGTTGGGGCAGGTTAATTGTCTTCGGATCTTGTGCTCCTTCAGGTAGGTGTAGAACTCTCGAGATACATATTTCCTTCCATTATCCGTACGAAGACACCGCATTTTCTAGTTAAGTTCACTTTCCGCCTTCTCCTTGAACTCCTTGAACTTCGATAATGCCTCCGAAACAACCCCAATGAATAAATAATAATGGCACTTTATATTTTAACTTGTAGAATAATGGCAAAAAATAAAAATCAACTGGGTTGAATTTGCAATCTATCCTTGAGAAGGATAAGCTCAATGGGTCTAACTTCCTTGACTGGTTTAAAAACCTGAGAATTGTTCTCAAGGCTGACAATAAACACTTCGTCATAAAAGAGGCTTACCCAGAGGAACTAGAACAGGGAGCCACAAGGGTTATCCGGGACGCATATGCTAAATATGTCAAAGATGACACAGAGGTAGCTTGTCTCATGCTAGCGACCATGACCTCCTGAGGACATGGGTACTCACGATATGATCATAACTCTCAAGAAAATATTCCAAGAGCATGCTAGAGTTGAGCGCTACAAAGCAACCGTCTCTCTAACTGATACGAAGATGGCTGAAGGTTCATCTGTGAGTGCTCATGTACTCAAGATGAAGAGCTATCTTGATCAATTGGAGAGGCTTGGTTCAGCTATGCCCAGAGAACTAGCTGTTGACATAATTCTCGGGTCATTGCCTCCTAGTTTTAAGCAATTCGTCATGAACTATAATATGCATCAAATGGAGAAATCCATCACTGAGTTGCATGGGATGCTTAAGAATGCACAGGAGGACATGAAGACAAATGTTGTCAACGACGTCGGAATGGTTCACAAGAAGAAGGGTAAGAAGACCGGGAACAAGAGCAAGGGTAAAGGCAAGGTGTTGCCTAAATCTAAGATCAAGAAAGACAAGGATGGAGTTTGCTTCCATTGCAACAAGGTTGGCCATTGGAAGAGAAACTACAAACTCTATCAGGCTGAAATCAAGAAGGGTAGTGTGACTACTACTTCACGTATTTTTGTTATTGAAACTAATTCACTTACTCCTAAATCCTGGGTATGGGATACCGGATGTGGTACTCAAATTTGTAATGATGTGCAGGGACTACAAAGGAGTAGAAGATTAGCTAAGGGCGAAGTCGACCTGCGTGTGGGAAATGGAGCAAGAGTTGCTGCATTAGCCGTAGGAACTTATTTATTAACTTTGCCTAGTGGACTTGTATTAGTACTTAATAATTGTTATTTTGTACCTGCTATGAGAAGAAATATTATTTCTATTTCTCGTCTAGCTTCGGATGGCTATAAATTTGTTATTGAGAATAATAATTGTTCTATCTTAAAGGATAATCTTTTCTATGGAAATGTTCTATTAGAAAGAGGTCTTTACGTGCTAGATCTTAAGAAAGAGAATTACAAGTCCATATATAATATTAATACTAAACGATTTAAACCAAATGACTCAAATCCGACATATCTCTGGCATTGTCGCTTAGGCCATATAAATGAGAAACACATTTCTAAACTCCATTCTCATGGATTTTTAGACTCATTTGATTTGGAATCATCTGAGACGTGCGAGTCTTGTTTACTTGGCAAGATGACTAAGAAACCCTTCACGAAAGTTGGTGAAAGGGTCAATGACTTATTAGAACTCATACATACCGATGTATGTGGACCAATGAGTACGCCGGCTAGAGGTGGGTATAGGTACTTCATAACTTTCACGGACGACTTCAGTAGATATGGTTATGTCTACTTGATGAAGCACAAGTCTAAATCCTTTGAATTGTTCAAAGAATTTAAGAATGAAGTACAAAATCAACTTGGCAAGAAGATTAAAGCACTTTGATCTGATCGAGGAGGCGAATATCTGAGTCAGGAATTTGAGGATCATCTCAGAGAATGTGGAATAGTTTCACAACTGACTCCTCCAGGAACTCCTAAGTGGAATGGAGTATCCAAAAGGAGGAATCGAACCTTATTGGATATGGTTCGATCGATGATGAGTCAAACGAGTCTTTCAATGTCTTTCTGGTGTTATGCTCTTGAGACTTCCGCATTCATACTGAACAGGATTCCATCCAAAGCGGTTCAAATAATGCCATATGATATGTGGAGGGGAAAAGCCCCAAGTTGTCTTTTCTTAAAATTTTGGGATGTGAAACTTATGTCAAACGTCAGTTTCCCGATAAACTCGGACCCATATCTGATAAGTACCTGTTTGTGGGATATCCTAAGGAAACTAAAGGATATTACTTTTACCACCCATCGGAGAACAAAGTGTTTGTTGCTCGCAATGGAGCCTTCTTGGAAAGAGAGTTTGTCTCTATGAGAAACAGTGGGACCAAAGTACAACTCGAAGATATTCAAGACCCACCTAAAGTCGCAGAACCTATGATGGAGAAACAAACAAGCTCTCAAGGAGTTGGTGAGCTTGAAACACAACAGACTCAACGTAGATCTAGTAGGATTCGTCATGAGCCCGAGAGATACGGATTTCTCATGTCTAATGATGATGATGTGACATTCATAGATGACGAACCCACGCCCCAAGATGTTATGAAGAATCCTGACTCTCAGAAATGGTTAGAGGCCATGAGAGCCGAGATGCAATCCATGCAAGACAATTAAGTTTGGAATTTGATTGATCCATCCGAAGGCTTGAAGACCATCGGATGTAAGTGGGTCTTCAAGAAGAAGACCGACGTGGATGGAAATGTACAAACCAACAAAGCAAGGCTTGTGGCGAAAGGTTTCAAACAAGTTCATGGTATTGACTATGACGAAACTTTCTCACCTGTAGCTATGCTTAAATCCATCAGAATTCTATTAGCCATAGCAGCATATTATGACTATGAAATATGGCAAATGGATGTCAAAACAGCTTTCCTAAATGGAAATCTGACCGAGGACGTGCATATGATGCAACCCGAGGGTTTTGTCGATCCTAAGAATTCTGGTAATGTTTGCAAGCTTAAGAAATCCATCTATGGATTGAAGCAAGCGTCTCGAAGCAGGAACCTTCGTTTTGATGAAGTTATCAAAAGTTTTGGGTTTACCAAAAGCGAAGGTGAGCCTTGTGTTTATATGAAGTTCAGTGGGAGCACGATAGTATTCCTGGTGTTTTACGTAGATGACATATTATTCATGGGAAATGACATCCCGATAATATTGAATGTCAAAAAATGGTTGGGAGATAATTTCTCGATGAAAGACCTAGGAGAAGCCTCCTACATACTAGGAATCAGGATCTAAAGAGATAGATCTAGATGGATTATAGGTCTGAGTCAAAGTACATATATAGACAAGGTCATGAAACGGTTCAGAATGCAAGAATCCAAGAAATGATTTTTGCCCTTGTCACATGGCGTTTCTCTCAGTAAGACACAGTGTCCTACAAGTGAGCAGGAACGAAGAAGCATGAATAAGATCCCATATGCTTCGGCTATAGGATCTATCATGTATGCCATGATATGTACTAGACCAGATGTGTCATATTCATTGAGTGCAACAAGCAGGTTTTAGTCTAATCCAGGTGAAAGTCACTGGATAGCTGTTAAAAGAATTCTTAAGTACTTACGAAGAACTAAGGACCTGTTCCTAGTCTATGGAGGTCAGGAAAGCGAGCTTGTTGTAAAGGGTTACACCGAAGCAAGCTTCCAGACAGACTCAGACGACTTTAGATCGCAATCAGGTTATTTATTTTGCCTAAATGGAGGCGCAGTCACATGGAAGAGTTCCAAGCAATGTACTGTAGCAGATTCTTCAACGGAAGCAGAGTAGAACGGCTAAAGAAGCTGTTTGGATAAAGAACTTTTTGGAGGAGCTAAGAGTAGTTCCGAGCATCTCGGAACCAGTAGATCTATATTGTGACAACAATGGAGCGATCGCACAAGAAAAGAACCGAGATCTCACCAAAGGTCCAAGCACATACTGCGACGCTTCCATCTGATTAGGGAGATCATACGAAAGGGTGATGTTAAAATGTGTAGAGTGCCATCGGACGACAATGTCGCCGATCCATTAACTAAACCACTCCCGCAAGCGAAACATGATGGTCATGTTAGGTCTATGGGTATAAGATGCTTAGAATTGGCCTAGTGCAAGTGGGAGACTGTAGGATTAGTGCCCTACGCCAAATATATTTGTGCTAGGAAATGGATTATGTATTAAAACATTATTATTTATTCAATAAAGGTTGTTTCTTATATATCTATGTGTATGGGTTGTGAATGTACATTTACATATCTTATATCAACCATGAATGACACTTCGGGTTCACGTCATCAGAATATGTGATTCTGATAGTAGAACTGTGAACCAACGAATGACATTCTGAACTGTCCCTAGTGATATGTAGGATGTTTATGGAGATAAACATACTTCAGGTAAGAAGCTATATATCCACACTAGTATATTCGCAGGCTGGATGATCATGTTCTGCTGATCATGGACATAGGGATGTCAAGTCTGGAATATATGTACGTGTTAGAGAACACATACTGGACTGACCACACTATGAGAATATGCATGGTATATGTCATTAGTGATTCTCATATGAATAGTGTGCTTGTTCCTACGACCTGAGGTCACAATGGATTCATGTATGTGGAACTGCATACTTTAATATGATCCTACGTCATCCGTAATGGAATGATCATTAGGGCCATCATTAGATATGCACTGAATCATGACGAGGATTGTGCGTGACCAAGATAGGATTTGTTCCTCTCGTCAAGAGGGAGATATCTCTGGGCCCCCTGATGAACTAGGGCTGAAGGAAAATATGCGAGATTCTCGTACAGAGTGTCTATATAGTGGCGACAACAGTCTCGAGCCTATTCACCCAGTACATGACAGGCCAACTCGCTATATTCTTGGTGTACGTGGATGACCTTATCCTAACTGGTGATCTCGTAGAGGAGATTTGACGAACGAAGGAGAATTAGTCAGTCTGATTCTAGATGAAGGAGCTCGGAGAGTTGAAGCATTTCCTAGGGCTCGAGGTAGAGGAAACGAGTAAAGATGTATTCCTTTGCCAACAAAAATATGTAAAGGATTTTCTAGAGGCTTATGGAATGTTGGAGAGCAAGCTGTTGTTTACACCGATGGAACCAAATGTGAAGCTTTGCGCTAGAGAAGAGAAGGACTTACAAGACATTCGAATGTATTGACAACTGGTGAAAAATCTTATCTATCTGACACTTACCAGGGTCGATATAGCCTTCGCCGTTGGAGGAGTAAGCCGTCACAAGTAGAACCCGAAGAAGCCACACTTGGAGGCAGTTAGGCGGATACTTCTATAAGCGAAGGGTACCTTAGACTAAGGTATCATGTACCGTAGAAGCGAAGGATGCGAACTAGTCGGTTATTGTGATGCCGACTATGCCGGAGATTGTGATACAAGAAGATCAACAACCGGTTATGTCTTCAGTTTGGGATCAGGAGCAGTGTCTTGGTGTAGCAAAAGACAGCCTATTGTATCCCTCTCCACCACAGAAGCGGAGTACAGAGCAGCAGCTACTGCTGCACAAGAAAGCACATGTCTGGTCCGTCTACTAAAGGAGCTTCACCAGCCAATCGATAAAGTAAGACTTCATTGCGACAATAGGTCGGCGGTGTGCTTGGCAAAGAATTCAGAATTTTATGCAAGAACTAAGCATATTGAAGTGCACTACCACTTTATACGAAAAAAAGTTCTACAAGGAGAGATTCAAATGAAGTTGACGCCGATAGAAGAGCAAGTCGCTGACATTTTCACGAAGGGTCTTAACACAAAGAAGTTTGAGGAGATGCGCACTCAACTTGGTGTGCTTAGCCAATCAATGATTCAGAGGACTTAGTGTTATGGGGGAGTGTTAAATTTGCAACACTAAGCCCAATCCAAAATAAAGAAGATTCTAGAGCCAAGCTCTTAATAGCTAGTCTTGAGAGTTTTCTAGGAAAATATCTAGGTAGAAAATATACTTGGAATATTTTTTTTTCTAGAATAATCCTTAGGTCTAGAATCCTCCATCCCTCCAGTAAAAATAGGAGTCTTATTCTTATCATTTGCATCAAGCCACAAATCAAATCCTCTCGCAAATAAATAGTGTATTAAGTCTTGTCGTAGTCTAGTTGGAGGTTTAATAATATAGAAGTAGAGGTTGTAATCTTGCAGGTTTAGTAATTGAGTAGTAGAAGTTGTAATCTTGCAGGTTTAGTAATTGAGTAGTAGAGGTGTATTGTAATATTATTGAGCGATTAATAAAGAAGTTTTATTCAAATCCCGTCTCTCTACTCTACATTAACAAATATTCAAACCAAACATATCAAATCTGGTAGAGAAGAAGAAAGGGTTCTTATTTTATTTCTTAACAAAAAGTAACTTTTAATTATTTTATTTCTTTGTTGAATAAGTTTTTTAATTAAATTCATCAAAATCCAGCCCAAATAATGCAATTAAGAAATATCGTCCAACATAAAGCAGCGTGTAATGTTTGGCCTTCAAATTGCGCAATATCGGAGATATAAAATGATATTTGTAACACTGCTTATAATAGTTGTAGTTACACAAAATCTTGCTTATCAGCAAAACAACTTTTACTTAATAACAAATCAAAATTTGCTGACAAGTATCAAATCATAAAAAAATGATCGGAAAAATGTGAGTTTTTCGAATTTGAATTTTCCGGCCTTAATCTAACAATTGAATATGTTAGTTAAGAGATTAGTTGGATTTCAAATTCTATCGATATCAACTACTAAATGAGTATAGTAGCATATTTTTTTATTTTATTACTTTTGGTACAACAAAATTTCGGTTGAAAAAGCTTAAAAGAAGACTGAATTTTCCAAGTTGCATGCAACTTTTTTTATTTTTATTTTGGTTGCATTGTTTGTATGGAACCATACATCATATGAATTTGTTCCATATGCATTAGTGGATTTGGTAAGTTTGGCTTAAATTTGATGCAATTTGCGCCTTCCATGACATCATGATGTTAAAATTAAATTATGAATTTGATAATTTGATGAATATTGCATTTGTACAACTAGATACTTTTTAATTTGGAAATTATATCATGAAGTATAATATACGAATTTTATGTGATCCACAGGGTGTCCTTTGTTAATCTCAGGCATATTTAACATGGCTATATTTAGGACCACAGTGGACCCGAATCTAGATTCATAGACCCTTTTTTTAAAAATATGTCTACATATCCTGATATTCTGAGAGGAAAAAAAATACATATATAAGAGAGATATCAACATGATCAAATATTTATAAATAATGTATTCTCTTTTTTTGGTAAAACAAATTATTATATTGTTATATGTATAGGGTAATGATTGATTACCAACGCCCTGTAAATTCAGCCTATTATGGGTTGAGAGACATTGCAAAATATATACGTTTGCCGAGACTTAAACTGATAATCTCTTACAATATATACAATATGCTCTACCAACTAGACTATGAGACCTATACATAATTAACACAACCAACATTGCATATTTCTCTAATCAAAAGATGCAAATTAAATTTTCTACCACCACTACGTTAGTCTAATGGTAATAGTATCAATCTCACATTTCCATAGGTGAGGGTTTGAATCCCACATATAGCATAATTTATTTAAAAATTTAGGTGAGAACATATGAGTCTATTCTAAAGAGAACAAAACAAACGATCGATTCTAGTTCTCCCTCATATGAGTTCCCCCTCCTTCCAAATTAGAGAGATTTTTATACTTATGTTCAGAAGCTGAAATGAAATTGATGACCATAAAATGCACTAAGCTACGTTACGCGGATACTCCAAAAACTCCCGCATTCCAAATTAAAATGAAGGCCGACCTGGATAATGTGCAAACATATAATGCATGATTTGTAGTTAAGATAAACTCATAGTATAGACTATGACAATATTTTTCCAAGTTGCCATGCTTATTTATTTCAAAATTTTCTTTGACATAAGTTCATAGTATGACTATGAAATATGCCAAATGGATGTCAAGATATTGTTTCTTAATAGAAACATATGAAAGTATGTATATGATACAACTTGAGAGTTTTGTCTATCCTAAGAATTTTGAAAAGAGTTTGCAAGTCGCATGAATTCATTTATGAATTAAAGTAAACATCTCAAGGTGAAAATTTATTTTTTGATGAAATAACCACAGAGTTTGGTTTTATCAAAAATGAAAGATAAATCTTACGTTGACAAGAAGTTCAGTGGGAGCATAATTACATGTGATGTGAATTAAGAGCAACGAGCACACATAAGTTTAATCCTAGTGAAAGTCACTAGATTATGTACTTGAGAATGATAAAGTATTCTTCTTAGATTATGGTGGATATAAAAATATGTAAAGTATTTGCATATGACAATGTTTGATAATCCGTTTAAGAACCCAATCCCGCAAGTACATGATGGTGATCATGTTAGGTCAATGGGTATGTGATACCTTGTAGATCAATGAGTATGAGATATTTGGTTGATTTGACCCAGTGTAAGTGGGAGACTGATGGTGTTATGCCCTAGGCCAAAGTGTTTGTGACCTAGATTGACGAATTGAATTAACAAACATTATAATTATTCTAAGATATTTCATATAATATGTGCGTATGGGTTGTTTTAATATAATTAAAATATATCATGAATATACAATTTAGCTTTATATCATCAAAGTGCGTGACTTTGATAGTAAAACTATAAAGTGTTATGAATGCTATTCTAAATCGTGCATGGTCATTTACAGGATATTTGTGGAGACAAATATACTTGCGGATACAAATAAATATATATTTGTATACAAGCTATAAATATACACCAGTATGTTAGTTGACTGATGATCATGTTTTACTGATCATGGATGAATAGTCATCAAGTCATTAACATTGGTATATGTTAGAGACCATATATTGGACTGACTTGCCATAAGAATGCTACATGTTTTATGTCATTAGCGATTCTTGTAACATAAAGTATTTATAGTCCTTTGACCTGAGATTGTCTCAGTTCCCAACATGAGTAATTTTATAGTTTAACATAGTCTAACACTGGCTTTAACCGGGTGGTCATAACGATTATGATTCGCTATATAATGAATCATGTAGAGGGATGAGTGCAATCAAGACGGGATTTGTTCCTCTCATTAAATGAGAGAGATATCTTTAGGCCTCTTGATGAATCGAATTGAAAAAATGCATGGCCATGATCAAATGAATTAATAAGAGTTATTAATGTCATTTGTTTTGTTCAGTTTAATTCGGGATCAAGAAATATTAATCCGATTAATATAAGGATGACGTATTGCATGCCTTATAATCGATATAGATATCGCGTGACAAAGGGACTAAATACATGATTGTTGGTTAGGTAAATCGGATCACCAATATTAACTTAAATTGGGTAGTCATGATGGCATGCTAGAGTCCGCTCATAATTTATAGACTGTCAAGCCTATTGCCAACATTAAGTGAACCTACAGGGTCACATACAAAGAACAAACTGAAACAGGCGCAGAAAATCCTAGCGACTTATATGATGAGTTACATAGGAATGTCACAAAAGATATTGTTATCTTATGTGATAAGATGTGATATATATGTATATAAATACTATGGACACAAAAGATCAAATTATCTAGAAGAGTCTAGATGATGGCATATGGATAAGGATGAGTGATGTCATGCACATCTCTTAGTGTGAAGAGACATAACTCATCACCTCTATATAAGGATATAGAGGGCTCCAAAATTTAACACCACATTATTCTCTCTCTCTCTCTCTCTCTCTCTCTCTCTCTCATAATAGTCCATTATCTTTTGTGTGACAAAACAGAGAAATTATTCATTTTATTTTGTATGACAAAATAATGAAAGGGTGTCTTCCTTTTGTATGACAAAAATGAAAGAGTGCAATTATCTGAGAGAAATTACATATCTTTTGTGAGAAGAAATAAGAAGAAGAAAAAGAGTTTTCTTGTGCAAGAGAAGAGCAAGCTACTAGCATATATATTGTTCTTCTTTCCGTTTTAAGATTGTTCGTGTGGATACTGGTAGAGGAGTTCGTACTTTCGACGCTTGTGATCCATTCGGCCTAAGAAGATGAGAACGGGTTGTTTGAAGTTTTTGGTGGAAAGGAGTTGCATGTATAATTAGTGGCTTGCACACGATACAACCTAGACGGCCTTGACGGACGGAAAATCGGTTATGAGGGTAACCGATTTAAAGGCGCTTGGACAACACATATGGTTTGAGCGTCACGGATTCAGCGTAATCCGAAAGGTATCTTCAAGTTTTCTTTGATTTAACCGATACGCACGGATCCTCGGGATGAATTTTGGATGAAATTTTTGTTTTCCGCTGCGTTTAAGTACGTCCGAAACCCAACAGTGGTATCAGAGCGACGTGGGTATATATGTGATATATATACTATTTAGATATCATTTATAATTCCGATTTATAATTATAAAGCTTGGATATTAAATATTCAAGTGTTGAATAGTTTTAAAATGAAAAACGTTAATTCAAGTGTTGAATTTCGATGCGAATTGTTGTGAAGATTTGGGGATTCATGAAGAGGTACATGTGATGCGTTGATTCATGAAAAGATGCATGTGATGTACCAAATAATGAAAAGTTGCATGCGAGAGTTGCATCTAAAATTGAAATGTTGTGATTTAAAATTGCATCCTTTCAAAAGATATCACTCAAAGGAAGCGATCAACTAATAGATGCGAGCAAGAGATATGATCTGGTTTGCATGTGGTCAACCCACTTTTCAGACATAATTAATGATATTAATTGAATGGTTCATGAGAACCGTGGACATTATACTCTTTGGTCATCATTGGATGTGATCAAAAATTTGAGCCCCAAAAGTTGTTAACAAAAGATGCAGTCAAAAGTTTCATCTAGTTTCACATCTCATGGTCATACAAGTCTTTTCATATAAAATATTTAATTCAGGAGTATGTTAATCAATGGCATGTTTGGGTCCCATCCATGCATCATATTAATGATATCAGATGAACCGTAAATGTAATTAATATAATTATATGCATCTGGACTTATAATATAACTGGTATGACTTAGGAATGTAACTAATGGATATAATTCAAAAGTTATATTCAAGGAGTATGACCAGAAGATATGATGCAAAATGCGACCAAGGAATGTGATGCAAGAGTTGTGTCTAAAAAGTGTGACCAAGGGATGCGATCCGAAAGATGCATCTAAGGATTGCGACCATAAGATGCAACCAAAGGATATGATCCAAAGGTTACGTTCAAAAGTTACGATCAACGGTATGATTCAAAGGTTGTGACTAAGCGATGCGATCCAAAGGTTGTAATCAAAAGTGGAACCAAGTGATGCAACCAAGAGTTGTGGTTAGCGAGTGTAACTAACGGATGCGATCTAAGAGTTACGTCTAAGGGATGCGACGAAGAGTTGCGACGAATGGTTGCGACCAACGGTTGCGATCAAAAGGTGCGACCAATATGTGCGACCAACAGGTGTGATCAACATATGCGTCCAAGAGTTGACACCAAAAAAGTGCAATCACAATAGTTGCGACCTCTTGAATAGTTGCGACTTCATGAAAGGGTGTATACGATGATTGGATTTTTTGAAATGATGCATGCGATGTATTATTTCATGAAAGGTTGCATGTGATGCATTGAATTCATGAAATGATGCACTAATGTGTAGAAAAAATATGTGTTGACTAAGTTGACCAGGCGTTGACCGTGTTGACAGTTGACTGTTGACCCACTATGTTGACTGTGGACAATATTGACTGCTGACTATATTGACTATTAATTGTTGAAAGTAGACTGCACTGATTTTACCTCTTGATTGTTGACCATTGACTTGGTCAAACATTGACCATGACCTGGTCAAACGTTGACCATGACCTGATCAAACATTGACTGTTGACCATTGATGGAGTCAAATGTTGACCGAGCCGAATATTGACTAAGTCAAACGTTGGCTTTTGACATGTCAAATGACAATTATGAATGCGCCCCAAATTCTGCATTCGTAAGTCTTATATATTTTTTATAAATGGTTAAATAATTGAAACATAATATGATTATGTTTATATTTGATATATTTGTTGATATGTGTTGATATGATGAATGAATTCATCAGACATAACACATATATCATGTAGATGAAGGAGTTCATCATACACCATATTTTCATTAGTGAGATGAAGGAGTTCATCGTACACCACAAATTCATTAGGGTGATGAAGGAGTTAATCGTCCATCATTAAGATGATAATTTTATTTTCAACCACACATCATGGCTATGAAAGAGTTCATCGATTTCTAACTATGGAGATAAGATTTCTCTTAATTAATTTTTTTTTTTTGGCCACTTCAAAAAAAAAGTCCGTATTACATGACTTATGATCGATATAGATATCGCGTGACAGAGGTACTAAATACATGATTGTTGATTAGGTAAATCGGATCACCGATATTCACTTAATTTGGGTAGTCATGATGGCTTGCTAGCGTCCGCTCATAATTTATAGATTGCTAAGTTTATTGCCAATATTAAGTGAACTTACATGGTCACACACAAAGAACAAACTGAAATGGGCGCAGAAAATCCTAGCGACTTATATGATGAGTTGCATGAAAATGTCATAAAAGATATTGTCATCTTATGTGATAAGATATATATATATATATATATATATATATATATATATATATATATATATATATATATGGGTGTGGCTAAAAAACATACGTATGCACAACATACGTTTTTTTGCCACACCCAAAATACGTATTAAAAAAATAAAAATAAAAATTTCAACCGTACGGATGTAATATATATGTTATGAATATGTTAAGAGATTAATTTTCACCAAAATCAGAATATTATATCATTGTCATCATATATCATCAAAAATATGCAGCACTATTCAAAACATATATCGGAATAATAGTTTGATGATACATGATGGCAATGATATATTATTCTGATTCCTGTGAAAATTAATCCACAATATATTCATAACATATATATTACATCCATACGGTTAAAATTTGAATTTTTATTTTTTATAATCACTTTACGGGTATTTTAAAAAAATGTATGTTCGAACATACATATGATTTTTAGCATCTCCCTATATATATATATATATATATATATAAAGACTATGAGCACAAAAGATCAATTAATTTAGAAGAGTCTAGATGATGACATATGGATAAGAATGAAGGATGTCATACACATCTCTTGATGTGTTGAGAGGCAACTCTCACCTCTCTATAAGGATATAGAGGGCTCCAAAATTCAGTACAACATTATTCTCTCTCTCTCTCTCTCTCTCTCATAATAGTCCATTCTATTTTGTGTGATAAAAGAGAGAAATTATTCATTTTATGTTGTATGACAAAATAATGAAAGGATGCTTTACTTTTGTATGACAAATTGAAAAGGTGCAATATTATATGAGAGGATATATAGTCGAGTTATACATCTTTGTGAGACATATATGAGAAAAGAAACATGAGTTTTTCTTATAAAGAGGAGAACAAGCTACTAGCATATATATTGTTCTTCTTCCCGTTTTAAGAATGTTCATGTGAATACCGGTAGAGGCGTTCGTACTTTCAGCGCTTGTGATCTATTCGGCCTAAGAAGATGAGAACTGGTTGTTGAGAGTTTTAGTGGAGACAGATTGTGTGTGCGGTAGATGGCTTCCGAATGATCCGATATAGACGGTGTTAACGGACGGATAATCGGTTTGGACGGTAACCGGTTGAAAGATGTTTGATGGCACGTATGGTTTGAGCGTTACAGATTAAGCGTAATCCGAAAGAGATCTTTATGTTTTATTTCTTTGATTTAACCGATACGTACGGATTCTCGATTGGTTTTGGACAAATTTTTTATTTTCCGTTGCGTTATGCACATCCGAAACCCAACATATATGGCAGGGATACTTCTAGGATACAGCTAGGATACTTCTGGGATATTTTCACTATATAGTCCATTATACTTTTTTGAATCATTTTTTTTTAAATCAAATTTTGACCCACATTCAAATCAACAAAAAACTTATTTGCATCTTATAATTATAAAAATAATTAAAAATAATAAAAAATAATTTTGAAGTTTACGAACATTTAAGTATCAAGTATACATTTAATTTCATTCACATATTTTGATATTAAATTTGAAATATTAATTATTAAGTAATTTATTTTTTATTATATTATATAAATATAATTAAAAAATAAATATATATAGCCGTATTTATATCCTAAATTTTTTGAGATTTGTCATATCCCCATATCCGTATCATATTGAATACGATATCCGTATTCGTATCCGTGCAATATAAACTATAAGTATGGACTTGGAAAAAGCAAAAATCCCCTGACATACATCAATTAGAATGAAACATTTTTCTTTATTTCTTATAATTTACTCGTCACTTATTTTTTAGATTGAATATAGTCCTCACCTCACTTGGAACTTAAGAACTAATAATGGACGTGGATAAAAAGTTCAATCCCTTTTTTAACACAATGGTTATGGAAAAGGGGCTATATATTATTCACTTGTTGATGAAAGAGCCCATTATTCAGCTGTTCTAAATCATCAATTTTTTTGGATGAATTTCATCATGAATTCACATATCTTGAGCTGCTTCGCAAGTGCATACATTCTTTGGTATTTGATGGTGCCGTAGGAAATCGCTCGGTATATTAAAGTGAGGGAAATTCTTTAGTGATGACAAGATACTGAATACTACTAAAAAAGAGAAACAACACAATTTTGGATGGTATTAATAGGGGCGTCTCCATTATTACCGTAATAATAGGGGGCGTCAAGTTGTTTTTTTTTTTCTAATTTCATTTTAATTTAGCAATTAGTATTGGTACTTTTTTTGCTAAACTTATTCTCTATTCTTCTTTTTATAACACAAGGGATAGCTCGCGCTTGCGCGCAATTATTTAACAATTTTTAATGTTACTAAATATTTTTTAGGAAAAATGATTATTTAACACAAAACCGTAATAAGTTTACACAATTTGTATAAAACAAACTCCATCATAAACTGATACAATAAATATTAACTGAAAGGACAAAACTGGGTTATCCTCTTTTTCATCATGCAGTAGACTCAATATGGGCATATATGATTAACAAATAAAGTAGATGAAAATAATGTAATTTTTAAATGACAAAACATGATGTTTCAATAAATTTTTTATTTAAAGAGTGAAAGAAAATAGTGCAATATAAGGGACCAAAACCAACAGAAGTCTCTTATGTTAGCTGTAGCTAAGTGACAAAGAGAAATCAGGAAGAAATTTGGAGATTTCCAAAATCAGGTAGAAAAAAATATATGATTTGGAGAAAGGAAGAAAAAAGAAGAAGCAAAGTGATCGCATATGGTTCAACAATAATTATATGAATGAAAGAACAAAATTACTATTCTACTTCTATTAGGACACCATAAATAGCATGAACCATGTTTAGTCAAACATGTCATCTTAATATAAAATAAAAAACTTTCACCTTTGTGATGAATATCAAAGGGTACATATTTTTGCACTGACGTGGAGGATTATGGTTAGTTTACTGTAGAAAATACCTTTCAAAATTATAATATATAATATAATTCGGACAATTATTACTTTCAATTAATTATGATAAGCATTTCACATATCAATTATCATGTTTCAAACCAAATAGAAGAACTTCACCTACTTTTTAGTATCTTTTTACTTACCTTTAATATGACGTGACAAGTGACAACATTTTTAGGAAAGGAATCACTTGCTTTGTAGTATTAATTACCGTACCCACATCAAAAAGTATCACATGGGGCACCTGCCCGTGTCTTACTCCCATTTTTTTGCTATATGTTCCAATCCATTAATCATTATATATACTAGAGAATTTACAGCTTAAAAAAGGGTACTTGACAATTTCTTCTGCAAGACATTGGTCGTTTAATCTGTCATGAAAATGAGTCAGGTTTTGTTCCAACCTAACCTACAGGCTACATGTTCTCTTCTCCAAAATTATTTTAAGAGAAATTTATAAAAAACCCCTATCTTTTCTAAATATTACAAATAATCCTATGTATTTTCGTTTATTACAAATAACCCCCTGTCAGAAATGTTTTTTTACAAATACCTCCATCCATTTTTCCATCCATTTAAAGTTTATTTTTTTAAGCTGTCATGACCAAAATACCCTCAACTAAAAGAAAATAAATAAAAATATAACAAAATAATTATTTAAAAAATAAAATTTTAAATAGAAATAAAATTAATTAAAATAAATAAAATTTAAAGAATAAAAATAAATAAATAAAGTTTAAAAACAAAAATAAAAATAAAAATAATTAAAGAATAAAATAAAAAGTATTAAAAAAGTATTCAATAAAAATTAATTAAAATAATAAATTAAACAAAATAAATAATTAAAAAGCTAGAAATAATTAAATAAAGATACAAATAATTAAATAGAAAATTGAAAATAAATAATTAAAAAATATTAAATTATTATTATTATTATTTATTATTGACAAATGAAACCCTCATTATCAGTGATGGAACTTTATAGAAACTCGGGGTGCATACGGCATGCCCCCCACTCCAAGATTTTGACAGAACAGTATATATCAATAGTGCTTCGGTAATTTTTTTTTCGAAATACATGCATCTTTATGTATCCCCCCCCCCCCCCCCCCCCCCCCCCCCCCTCAAATCCAATTTTTTTTTTGTACAGTGTTAATTAGTACAAAGATAATTTTTTTGTACCTAATAAACAAAGGCAAGATCCGTCCTGCTCATTATTGACATAAAAAACCCTCTTTTATATTAAATAGAATTTTTTTGTATCAAATAATTTTTATTTTAATTATTTTAATTATTATTATTTTTTAAATTATTTTTTGTTTTTATTTTTTATTTTTTATTTATTTTTTATTTAATTTAATTATTTTGTACTTTTTAACTCTTTTATCTTTTTTATTATTTTTATTTATTTTATGTTTATTTAATTATTTTGGGAAATTTTAAAAGAGGTTTTTTTTGTGAAATTTAGATGGAAATTATTTAATTATTTATTTTTATTTATTTTAAGTTTTTTGTGAAATTTAATATTATTTATTTTCTATTTTCTATTTAATTATTTGTATTTTTATTTTATTATTTCTAGCTTTTTAATTATTTTATTTTGTTTATTTTATTATTTTAATTAATTTTTATTGAATACTTTTTTAATAATTTTTTATTTTTATTTTATTCTTTAATTTTTTTATTTTTATGTAATTATTTTTGTTTTTAAATTTTTATTTATTTATTTTTATTATTTAAATTTTATTTATTTTAATTAATTTATTTATATTTAATTAATTTTGTTTTTTAAATAATTATTTTGTTATATTTTTATTTATTTTATGTTTATTTTATTTTATTTATTTTAGGTGAGGTATTTTGGTCATTTTTAAAAAATAAACTTTAAATGGATGGAGGGAGATATTTGTAAAGAAAATATTTCTGATAGGGGGCTATTTGTAATAAACGAAAATACAGAAGGTTATTTGTAATATTTAGAAAAGATAGGGTTTTTTTTTTAATTTCCCTTATTTTAATATAGAAGAATCTTACTATTTGAGAAAGAAAATCTTACTAGTCTAGTTGAGCAGCACTTAGTTTCAATTCTGAAAAATTGCTTTTCAAGTTTGAGTCCTGATCAGTAGCATATCTTAATTTGTGAGAGGGTCATATCACATTTTCTATGATTTTGGCTGATCCGTATATCTAAATTTAATCAATAATATTGAGATATTTTAGAATTTAATTGTCCGTGTCTTCCCAAACAAATTTAACAATTTTATTGTATGGGACCTGATATGTCATGACGTATTGTAGTACGCCGAAATTACAACTTACTAACAGTGTAATACCAATATATATAATTCATTTTTTATAACATTATAAACATAAACAGTGAAAAGAATATATAAAAATAAAATAGCATATTAAAACAGTATATACAAATTTCAAAAGTGAAAAATACATAAAAAATAAAAACAGTATATAGAACAGTAAAAATAGTATATAGAAAAAAAATATTGAAAAGTGAAAAAAATAATATATATATATATATATATATATATATATATATATATATATATATATATATATATATATATCCGTCGTGATTCGGTGTGTTAGAGTGCCGGATTTCCCTTATTGTATTATGTAAATGTAGTGAGTTAAGAGATCTATCAACCTAAATGGTTCGAATAGTCCAGCTTGTTTTATATACAATAAATTTTGGATTTAAACTTCGTATGCACCAATAAAAGTAATTTGTCTTCTTTCTTACAAATGTTAAAACTAGAATCTCAAAAAAAAATTACAACTGTTAAAACTTGAGGACTTAATACAAAATCTGCCAATGATACTTGCTCCAAATGTTAAGCAGATTGAATTTGCATTGAATTGATACAAAGTTTGTTGATTTCCACAGAATTCGAGGAATTTCTTGACATCTAATAATTTATCTTTTTATGCTTTCAAATTATTCATTTATTATATTCTTACAATCAATTTTTGATACAAGAAAACATATTCTTCTGTACAAGGGGAAAAGTGATTGATCCAATCAAGGACTACAGAATTCATACAAGTCAACCCCTCCCTCTATTTGTTCACCCAACATTTAATTCACATTTAATGCATCTGCAAAATTAACTCAGGAATGGAGGAGCTATTAACTATTATCTAGCAGTAACTTGACACATCATCTAATAGTGAAGCTTTTGTAGAGGTTAAGATATTTTTCTGCTCACTTTTACTAAATACTAATAATTGAGTCCAACTAATTTATTTCCAGTCGAATTTCAGAAATCATCATTGTTTTGATGCATTTTCTTTTTTTAATATAATTTTGGGAATTTTCTTTTTCAAAAAATCACAACTTTGCAAATAATTCGTAGTCTAGTTAGTAGAATCTATTACATGTAGATCAAGAGATTATGAGTTCAAGTCTTATCAAATACAATTTTTTTTAGCACATATTTAAAAAATCTCTCAGTCCATCAAACATGAGTTGAATCACAAGAAAAAAAAACAACTTTTGTAATATTTAAAATACTCCTACGATTCAAATTTGCTCTTTTGGTTTGTATATAAAGTGAACTTAATTTTTTTCCCGGATCCAACTTTTTTTTTTCTAGATCAAAATATAAATTGCCAAAACTATTTTTAGATTTTATTTTGTTTAACCAAAAATAAAAAAAATTATAATTTTTAGTAAAATAAAAATAAGTAAGAATCGAAATATAAGCAAAATCTTAAAAAAAAATATTTTAGGCAAAAATAAGCTGCTTTTAACGTAAAAATAAAACATAAGAGAGAAAATATTATATATGATATAAGATAGTTAAAAAGCATTTTATTATAAATCACTGAATTTTTTTACTTTGTATAAATTGATTACTGGAATTTCAATTTATTATTATAAAATATGGTTAACTTACAGCAAGAAGACAGAACTAGTTTTTGTTAGAATTTGAAAATAATTTTTTTATGGGGACCTGATATGTCACGACACAGTGTAACACGACAATAATATATATAACTAATTAACAGTGAAAATAGCAAGATATATAATTCATTTTTCCTAACAATATATACATAATAAATAAAAACAGTATATAAAAATAAAATAATATATTAAAACAGTATATATATTATTTTTTTTTATATACTGTTTTTACTGTTTTAAATATATTTTTATTCTTTATGCATTATTTACATTAAAAGTGAAAAAAAATAGTATATATCAGTCCGTCATGATTCGGCGTGCTACAGTGCCGCCATGATATCATATTTTTCTTTTTTATGTCCCCCTTCCAAACAAAATTTTCTATATATAAAAAAGTTTTCTTACAAGTTACAATTTGATCTTTGCTTTCGTTTTCCTTGTGCTGTCCTAGGGCTATACACAAAAATTTCTATAAAATAAAAAGCTCATAAAAGGCCACAAATATTGGCCCAAAATAAATCCTACCCTAGAAATTGAAACCAGGAAATGAAATTGTAAATAATTTCAAAAACCCAAATGATAAAAAAGCTCAGGGCCTAAAAAGCCTAACTACAAAAATATCTTAAAAACTAGAAAAATCAAAGAAAGAAGAAAAATTGTGCAAGGCAAGGAACTGTAACACAGAGTTTTTTTTTCTCTCACTGAATTTCAATTTAATGTGATATTTTTAAACATATTTATCTTCCTCTTTTTCCAATTCGGTGATTAATTTCCACTCACTGAATTTATTTCCAGAAAGAAAGAGAAATGACAATTATTATTTACGCAAAGCAGTTCATACCTTCAATTCATACGAAATTTTCTACAAATGAAATGCGTAGAATTAATTTGGGATTAAGATTAAACGGAAAGATTATTAACAAAAAAAATCGGCTTTGTCATTTGCCCCTATTTGCGAAAAAATCTCCATCTCAAGGTAAATTACATTTCTTCAATTCTATGATAGTTTCAGTTTTACTTCAAAAAAATGATAGTTTCAATTTTGATTGGTTTTAGGTTTTAGCCAATGTAGTAGTTAATTCAGTCAATTATTTAATATGAATTATAATTTTGTATATGTTTCAGATTTTCAGGATTTTGTAAAACCATCGCGATTATTACAAGCAGAAGAACCAAAAATATACTCTCAAAATACACCAAAAGAGACCTTTTATCCCTCAAATTTAGACCAATCTGAAGCATTTTACTTACTGGAGCTAATTACAAGCAGAGATTTTGGGTCTGGATTAAGCGATTTAAATTCCGCAATAATGATTTGTTTAATTGATTCAGATGGTAATTCAATTTTACAAAGGGTTCCCCCAATTCCCAATTCGGATCCATTTGGGGAAGAAATTGGATTTGGGTCTGTTTTTGATGAATTGGTGCATTTTCAAAGAGGCTCTGTTGATACAGTCGCTTTAAAAGGAACAAAATTAGGAAAAATTGTGGCAGTTTGGATCGGCCTTGAATCAGGTAATTATTAAATAATTAGTAAAAAATGTAATTATTATTATATTTCCTTTTGTTTAAAATATTTATGTGTGTTTTATCTTTTTAAGGTCAGGTTCATGGAGACTAGACGGAATTAAACTCACAATAATCAACTCAATTTCAAAAAATGAAGCCCAATCAGAAGACCTAAATTTTAACAGTTTTCAATTCAAATTTGAGCAAAATACAATTTCTCTCGGCGAAAAAGATTCTTCAATCGTGCAATTTAAACCGACTCACGCAATTGAATTGCAGGGAAACAATCTCAAATCCCTTTTCCCTACAATTTCCCCAAATTCCACACAAAACATTCAACAATCAAAAGACGAAAGCATGAGAGAGTATTCAGATCTCAAATTCTCTCTTCTAGTTTACGATCTAGCCCTCGTTTTTTCCGGATTTACGGTTTTAATGTTATTTTCCTTTGAAAAAGAATCCTATTCATTTTTACTAGGCGGATTTTTTGGGCTTGTTTATTTGATTCTTTTGCAAAGATCTGTGGATGGAATTCCGAGCCCGGATTTGAAAACCGGGGGAAACAAAACGCGGGATTTCGCTGGAAAGCCTTTCCTGGTTCTGGCTTTCCTGGTTCTGGGAAGTGGGGTGGTTTTGAAATACGGGATTTTGAAATCTGGATTTGAGATTACGGCGAGTGAGTTGTTTGTTGGTGTGGCCGGATTTTGGGCGAGTAAAGTCGCGGTTCTGCTCGCTGCTTTTAGGCCGATTAAAAGGGAATGAATTTGATGAATTTGATGTAGAAATTATGCTTGGTTATTTATGTATATATATTAAACTGTTGTTTTTCTTTTTTTTTTTCTTTTTTTTGTATCATTTTAGAAAAGAATTGGTGCCATATACTTGTATATGCAAGTAAAAATTAAAAATGTTGATAAAAAATCTACAGATTTTTTTTTTTTTTATTTTTATTTTTTAACAGTAGGCAACCTACTGGAAAATTTCATTACTTCCGAAAAACAGTTTTAAAATCAATAGTTGGAAAATCTAAAGATTTTGAACCTTGAATCTTTCAATATAAAATTTTAAAAAGAAAAGAAAGTGAGAAAAGAAAAGGAAGTGATGAAAGTAAAGAACAAAAATGCTAAATAACGGTTAAAGTTCGGGAAAAAAAAGTGAAAAAAGTAAACCAAAATGCTAAATAAGGTTCTAATTGGCGGTCCACTGATCCATGTTTAATAATTCATCTTCCAGCTTTACTAAAATCAGGAATTAAATTCCCAACTTTTAACAAAACCGGGAACCCAATTTCTCCTTTCTCAACCTCTCCAAAACCCTCCCTTCACAACGGATCGGATTCAAAACCCGTTTCGACCGTCACCCGTTTTCTCCTCCGATGATCTTCCCCTTCTTCCGCCGCCGTGCTCCGCCGCAGCTCCTTCATCTCCTCCTCCGTCCCCATCCACTCTCCACCGCCGCCAATCCGCCGCCGATCAGAATAACCCAGACGGACGCAGCCGGGCGAGGGGTGTTCGCCTCCCGCCCGATAGCCGCCGGCGAGAGGATACACTCCGCAACGCCGGTTGTGTCTCATCCTTCACTCTCTCTCCTTCACCAAGTAATGTGTTGTTATTTGTTATTATGATGTACCGGTTTACTGTTTTGTTGTATGTTATAACATTTTGAATGTGTAAATTGTTTTGGAGTTTGGTTAGGTGTGTTATGGTTGTTTGAGGAGGAAAAATGAGAACAATGGAGCGGATTCGGATTCGGATAAGGATTATTTTTGCAGTGATGAATGTAGAGAGAAATCAAAGGTTTGATGGTTTTATTATTTTTATATGATTTTGTACTAACTAATTTTTCTTATTTTTTAATTAATTATTTTATATACATTTTGTGATTATTTCTTATTGATTTAGGCATTTTGTGAAGTTGAAAAGAAAGCTGATTGGTCTAGTTTCAATGAATACTGCAGGTATTTTTAATCTTGGACTAATATTAATATTTCTATGTTTAATTTCTCGCCATATATATATAAATATATATATTTTTTTGTTAATTTATGAAGAATTAACGGATTGAAATATCCATTGATGGTGAAAAGACTAGCATGCATGGTTATTTCAAAATCTTTATCATCAGATTGTCTTGATATACTTCAACCAGCCTTTTTACACCAAAATATTCTCCAAAAGGTAAAAAATAATTAAATTAAAAATCTCTTAAAAATCATTATTATTATTTTTTAATTTTGAGTAATTTCTATGTGACATATAGATGAAAGATGAGTTTGATTTATTGAAACAAACATTCAAGAAGGCAAAATTTGCGGACGAACAAATGACATGTATCCTTTTCATAAATTACAATACCAAACATCATTTTATACCTAAGTTTATTATATAGCCTTTATTAATATCATATATTATGTTTTCTTTGACATGTTAGTCCTTAGCAAAGAATGGTATGTTAATATGTTGGCAAGAATAAGAATAAACGCGTTTCGAATAGAATTAATTGGAGGGTCTTATGAGGATATTTACACGTTAATTGGTGATGATGTGGCGGTTGGAAATGCGGTTTATTTGGTCCCTTCTTTTTATAATCATGATTGTGGTAAATATTTTTCATTAATTATTTTTTGTTAATTTATCTTGTTGTATTATTATTTGTCCAGTTTAATCTAATGAATTCAATTTATTCGAATAGTTACTTAGTAATTCTTAATTTGTTGGATTAATTTATTTTATTATATTTTTTTCTAGATCCAAATACACATATTGTATGGATAGATAATTCGGATGCAAAATTGAAAGCTCTACGTGATATAGAAGAAGGTATTTTGTGTTGTCACATTTAAGAGATTTATTTTTATAGGGAATTTGCAAAAAAACCCTATGTTATTTCTAAATTGCGAAAAAGCCCTTACCTTATTGAAAATTGCAAAAATAACCCTCCATTCTTCTCTAATTTAAAAATAGTCCCTACAGTTCGTTTGGTTTTACAATGTAGGGGCTTTTTTGTAATTTCTTTAATGTAGGTTTCTTTTGTTGCAAATTTCCCTTATTTTCTATTTCTTTTCTTTTGCATTTTCATGTCTTATAAATTAATAATAAATATTTATTTTGTGATAGGTGAAGAGCTGAGAATTTGTTATATAGATGCTAGCATGGAGAAAGAAGCCCGGCAAAAGATCCTTCTAGAAGGTTTCGGTTTTCAGTGCAACTGTTCTCGATGTTTATCTGGCGAGTGATTAGATTTTTTAATATTAATTTTTCATACTGTTTTGGGCTTTTTGGATTTTATTTTTATTATTATGATAAAATGCTTGATTTTGAGGTTGAAACCACAAAAAAAAAATGAGTTGGTTTAAATTTTTTGACTTATTTGTTAAGTCTCCAATTCAACGTTTTACAAACATCATTTTTCCCGTATAATAACTTATTTTTTAACCATCCTCTTTTGAGTTTTTAATTTTCCTCCCTTTTCTAGTCCACTTATTTATTTTTCTGAATTTGTTAGGCAAAAGAATAAGAAAGGTATTTATAATAGAATGGGATAAGTTGCACCGCTTGTATTTTAATTTTTAATTGGATTGCAAGTTAGTCCTTAACTGTATAAAATTGACTATTTCACCCTAAACTTAAAGAAAGATGTTAACACCGTTAACTTTCTTAAGTGACTATTTCGCCCTTCTTTATGTTCCGAGTTATTTTTTTAAATAATTTTATATTATCCCTCCAAAAAATTTAATATTAATTTTTTTTTGTAAAAAGTATCAAAATTTATCCTTAATAAAACAATATATTCCCGAAGCAGAACGAGGGTTTCACCTAGTTCAATTACAAGTACTAATAGTGCATGTCCTAATAGAATATTAATTAGAGAGGCCTATGTGGATATTTCACCATTAATTGGTGATCTGGCAGGTTGTCCTCTCTTTCTACAACCATGATTGTGTATCTTTTGCTAATTTATCTTATGCTTTGTTTTATTCGGCTTTATAGTTAACAGGGAATAAAGATTTTTTGGTAATAGCTAACATAACTAAATTAATCTTAATTAGATATCTCTTTTCTAGCTTCTGTTTAGTTAGATTTGAACACTCTATTTTTGGGTTTGTAGACAATGTTAATTCCGTCCAAACTACGGCACGGCGACAATATAGAGCTATGATGCTACATAAACTTCTATATTATCGTTACAGAGAATTTCGCATCATTACTTGTAAACGATGCAAATGGTGCGGTAGTAAACGATGCAAATGGTGTGGGTCGCGGACAGATGTAGCCTTCCCATATGAATAAGAGTACCAAAACTTACTAAATCTTACTAGAACTCCCAAATAGCACTTATTATGCTTACTAGATCTTACATAGAAGAAAAAACTCAAAAGTGGAAGATAGAAGAACCAACACTTACTATATCTTAAATAAAAAAAACATTCGCCATGAAAATCATTTATGAAAAAAAAAAAATGATGGTCAAAATCATTTCTCTATTATTTTGTAGGATTAATAAAAATAAAATATTTTTATAATAAATAAGTTAAAAATATTTCACTTTTGTGTTTGATGAAATTTCACAGCTCTCAAGTTCTTTGTAAATGGAGGTAGAGCTCGACCATTACATCAACGTTATATTCTCGTTACACACCGATTTCTGATGTAATTTTAGTATATCTTCAAACCTCAATTTTTTGTTTTGCTTGTTAAGACTTACGTAAAAAATCCAAATAGTCGACTCTACAAACAACGAATCAACTTTCTTTTACATAATTTTTTTTTCCGCTAAATCACTACTGTTATGTATTACTCCGTCAAAATCTTGGGAGAGGGGCCATGGCCCCCTCCAGTCCCTATTAAGCTTCATCCCTGTGTGGCAATGCGAACAGATATATTCTACGATAAGATTGGACCATCTGCCAATTCTAATGAGGACGACAAAAAGTTAAATGGGAGAATTCATAACACCCATAAATGAAATTAAGAGAGAAATGAGAATTTATCTTGTCTTGAATTTCCAACCACTTTATTTTTCAAAGCCTTTTGAAACATCTCATGAGTCTACATTCTCTCAATTATTTCAACCCTTAGATTAAATAGTATGGTTATATCTAGACCATTAATTTTTTCACTTATTCTAAGTTTTTTGTGGTTTTTTTACGTATCATGCTAACATGTATAAAAATGATTAGTAATTTTAGTGTTTCCTATTCTATATCTCGATTAGGAGAGAACGGTTGAATTTATTTTTAATCGTTAGATTTGAATCAAATGGTTCCAATGAATCATGGTACATAATTATGTTCAAACATTAATACAAAGAGAATATTGAGAGTTCATTTATTAAAACATAAATATTATTTCTTTTTTTCTTTAAAAAATTAACCCCAACTCCTTATTTTTCACCTACTTTTGAGGCTCCTCAAAAGGCCACATCATCACTTTTATCTTGATCGTTCGATCAATTTTTTTGTCGAATCTTAGCCATTCATTTTCTCAAATTTATTGATATTTATGGCAACATTTATGTGGTTATTAAACACATAAGCATATGGTGAATTGGTGTATTGTGTTCCATATCCGATTTAGTGAGAACCGTTGTGAGTTTATTTGTGACCATCAGATCTTAATTAGATGGTTTCAATGAATCATGGTGCAAAGTTATGTTCAATTATTAATACCAATAGTTAATGAAGAGTTCACTTATTAAAATATGAATAATTTTTCTTTTCTTCTTTGAAAAATTATAATTCTTAATGAAATATTTTATTTCTATTGTTAAAATCATCAAATATAAGTTTGTTGGAATTTTCTCTTTATTTTGAGTTCCATATTGTTATGATTCCAATTTTTTTTCTTCCTAAAATATGTGCATATAGACTATATAAAAGAAAATATACAAAAATGATATGCTCATTAACTTATACCTTATATCTTATTTTTCATCTCGCTTTGAACATTCTCAAGAGATCTATTGTCAATTTTATCTCGGCCGCCGGTTCAATTTTTTTTGAAGTCTTAGCTTTTCATTTAAATCATTACCACAATATGACATGTACCAATAGTTAATGAAAAATTTATTCCTTAAAATAAAAATAATTTTTCTTTTCTTCTTTAAAAAATTATAATTCTTAATGAAATATTTTATTTTTCATATTAAAATCATCAAATATAAATTTGTTGGAATTTTCTCTATATTTGTAGTTCCATATTGTTCTGGTTCCAATTTTTTTTCTTGCTAAAATAAGTGAATATAGTATAGACTATATAAATGAAGATGTATAAAAATAATATGCTCATTAACTTATACCTTATACCTTATTTTTCATCTCTCTTTTAGCATTCTCAAGAGACATATTATTAGTTTTATTCTCGGCCGTTGAATCAAATATTTCTGAAATCTTAGCTTTTCATTTAAATTATTACCACAATATCACATAAAGACATATTGTTATGATTGTAATTTCATTTTTTCTTGATAAAATATGTGAATATAGACTATATAAAAGAACATATAATAAAATGATAAACTCATTTACTCTTATCATATTCTTTTACCCCTCTTTGAAAATTCTCAAGAGAACTATTATCAATTTTCTCTCCGCCGTCGAATCAAAAAATTTATCAAATCTTAGATTTTAATTTAAATTATTATCATAATATCACATGATTAGTTAGATTAATGTTCAATATTATATCTCCGTTATGTGAGAACTATCAACTCAAACAAAATTTCATAATATTGAAAACTATATTATATTACTTAATGTATTATTGGTTTCATAATAATATATGTGTAATCCATATAATTTTAACATCTAAAAAAAAGACAAAATAGTGCTGACAAATTTTTGAAGAAAATGAGTAATGTTACATTTTCCAATGGAGTATACATATTTTTCCCATATATATATAATATTATATATAATTTTTTTTTATTTTTTTAGAGTTAATCATCTATGTTTTAATCTTATGTAGTTTCAACTAAAATCTTCAAAATAAATTATCTTGCATTTTATTTTTTCTAATCTCATTCATCAAAGCCCGATTAATACTTAATTGTTTTTCTAATATAATATGTCAAGACATGATGACATAAGAAAATTAAAGATAATAATTTTGAATTCTCATGTATTATTTATGCACTATTGATTCACAAACTTTAATTTTGAATTTACATAATTGCAAGTTATACATTATTAGATTGAAATACTCGCCGCGAAGAGCGAGTATTATCCTAGTAATAATTCGTAATGAAACAATGTATTTCTCATGTTAAAATGTTTAAATCTAAATTACTTTGAATTTCTCTTTATTTTGAATTCCATATTGTTCTGGTTTCAATTTAAATTTGTTTCAAACCGTCAGATAATAAGATATGAACAAATCTTAGTCATTAATTAATCATTGAGTTTCTATAATGATTATTTATTGGTATACTTTTAGGTTTTGTTATTATACATCTACTTTTATTTATTTTAGAAAACCATATCATGTTACATTAATGACAAATATTATTGTCATTCGTTAGATTCATTATAAATCAATTATATCTCATTATATATCACATGAGATCAAATGTGTCAATATTTTACATTTATGTTTATTTGTAGAAAATCACACTACTTTATATTGATGTCATTTGTAATTAAATATAGATAGAATAATTCTCAATAAAATATCAAATTTCTCATTTTAAAAATATTTCATTTACATTCATTTAAATATTCTCTTATTTTAAATTCCACTTTGATATGATTACATATTAATTCTTCTCTTACTGAAGTATATATAAAGAAAATGTAGAAAAATATGTGAAACAGTTACGTAGGAGAATATATGTACTTAAAATATTAATGTTAAATAAATAAGCTATAAAAATTTAATGTAATAAATTATTATTTTTTTTCAATTAAAAATAAATTTAAAAAACAATACCATATAGGGGCTTCTCCTATGTAAGAGCCTAGTACATTAACTGACCCAGCCCAACCTTCAGACCCACACCATATAAATATTGTCATGAAAAGACTTAAGTTTGGTTGGTGCTAGTAGTTAATACACTAGCTTATTTAAGTAACTCAAATTCACAATCACAATTCAAGATGGGACTAATCAATGGCCCTCCTTTCATTCCGGGGTGTTACCACCTAGAATGTTTTTTTATTAAAGAGATTTATTTATTCGATAAATATTGTAAATTACATAAAATACTTAACGCTTGTGAGGCTTTTTTTTTTTATATGGAGAATTTATTAAAGATTAAATAAATCACAATATTTTTACATTCCAGATTAATATTTCTCTTATTGAGTTATGTATATATTGAAAATGCAGAAAAATATGCGAAAGAATTATGTACGAGAATATATGTACTTATAATATTAATGTTAAATAAATAAGCTATAAAAATTTAATGTAATAAATTATTTTTTATTTTTAATTAATAATAAATTTTAAAAATAACATCATATCGCTGGCCTCTTTCCTATAATTTTTTTTTATCAAAGAGATTTATTTATTCAATAAATATCATAAATTATATAAATTACTTAATTCTTGTCAGACTTTTTTTTATACCGAGAATTTATTAAAGACTAGGATCATTGCCGCGCTTCGCCGCGAATAAATTAAATACTTATTTACATTTTTATAGCGTGATTATAATTGAATAGCATTTATATAGAAATAAAACATTTGTTTATTTTATCAAATTTATATATAATTATATAGAAGGATCATAGGCTGCAAATGTTTTTTGTTAAAGTTCTAAATATTCATTATGCAATATGATACTATTATTTGAATATATATATATGTTATTGCAAATAGGAAAATTGTAGATATAAGCAAATACATCTTATTCAATTAATCAATCTGGAAATCTCAGACATACGGGGCGTGTTATATTGTAATCCATTCGATTTTCGATTGCTAAATAATTTTATCCCTAAACTAAAATAATTTGTGTTTCTCAATCCATTCGATTATTATCATCAAGCATTTGCACAAGTTCTTACTTTGATTTATTAAATAGGCAAATTCACAATAGTATGAATCTAGGATAATACTTGCACTTAGCTGCGAATATTTCAATTTATTATTTATTTCAATCTATAATGTATAAATTGCAATTATGAAAAATTCAAAATAAAAGTTTGAAATGACTTCATAGTACATAAATAATATATAATAATTATGGTAAATAGTTAGCTATGTTTAAGATCATTTTAAATTACATCATAAGATATTCTATCAATTTATTATTCATTGAAAAATATTTTTTTATATCACATTAAATTTTGTAAGGACGGATAAATCTAGGCAAATAAATTTACATATGAGAATTAAAATAATATATATGATAATGCATAAAAAAAAAGTAATAACCAACTATATAATTTGGACAATTAATTTATGATCTCAATTTTTGTTTGCATTAAGTTTATAAGATTAAAAGGTCATCCCTTTTTTATTCTATTTGGTTTTCTTATGACGTTATTTCTTTGCATGTTATATTTAAAAAAAATAAAGTACTAATCAGTCATAGACGAAGGAGACCAGAAAAGATAAAAATACAAGATAATTTATTTCAAAGATTTTAGTTCAGACTACATAAGATTTAATTTAATTATATATAATTAAATTTAAAAAAGATTAAAAATAATAATTATTGTTAACGTGATTTTTTAAATAGAAAATATGATATTATATATGCATGAAAATATATACATAGAAAAATGTAACTTTACTCATTTTCTTCAAAAACTGACACTACTATTTTTCTTATTATTTTTTATTATTTTAGTTGTTAAAATGATATTTATATTTGATGAGTTCTCTTGAGAATGCTTAAAGAGAGGTAAACATAATGTATGACTTAATGAGCGTATCATTTTTTATATGTTCTCTTATATAGTATAAATTGACATATTTTACCAAAAAAAAAAATCAGAACCACAATAATATGGAACTCAAAATAAAGAGAAAATTTCAACAAATTTATATTTGATGATTTTAACATGAGAAATAAAATATTCATGAAGAATTATAACTTTCTAAAGAAGAAAAGAAAAAAGTATTTATGTTTTAATGAGTGAACTTTTATTAACTATTGGTATTAATGAGTGAACTTTTCATTAATATTGGTATTAATATTGGTATTAATGAGTGAATTATGATTCATTGAAACTATCTGATTAAGATTTGATGGTCAGAAACAGATTCAACGGTTCTCACTAAATCGGGGATGGAACAGAAAACACCAATTCAACCAATTATATTATTATGTTTTAAAACCACAAAAAAAGTTGCCATAAAATATCAATAAATTTGAGAAAATGAATGGTTAAGATTCGATAAAAAATTTGATCGAACGATCAAGATACAAGTAATGATGTGTCATTTTGAGAAGGCTCAAAAGTAGGTGAAAAATAATGAGTTGGGGTTAATTAAATAGTTCACAATTGTTTTACATATATGTACATCTTAGTCGATTTTCAATTAAAATAAATTACTTTAAAATATTCTTTCTTCTCTTTCTCAAGAATTTTTTAATAATCATTATTTGAATATTTCTTTTCAAATTAGAATCTTTATATATAAACAAGAGGGGACCTCGCTCCGCTTCGGAATTATAAGTTTTCATGAAATTATATATAATAAACCAATAATTACAATTTTACATAAATTATAATTTAAATAATTTTCAAATATGAATATCTCATATTGTTTAGAATTCAGTATAACGACAATAATTTAAATATTGTATGGTTATAACTACAATTTTAATGTTTTATAGGTACTACACATATATGACTATAAAGAATTGTATTGAGCCTTACTACTGAACGTTTGTTGAATAATTATACTAAATAATTACGATACTTATTATATCATAATACTAAAAAAATTAAATAAACACAAAAAATTTAGCATTTTATTTTTTTAATACCACAATAAATATAAAACAAAATTATTTACTTCTGTATTTTTTCCTTTATATTGTAATTCATCTCTTCTACAAATTCCACTTTATATTATTTAATTCTAACGGTGTTAGTGATATTTTTTAAATTTAGGATGAAATCAAATGTAGATAAAATTATTTACATCTCTATTTTTCTTGCAAGTATTAAATGGCTATAGTTTGAGTAATATTATTTGATTCAGTGGTCTTGTTACTACGATTAAAATGATTTATTTAATTGAACAAAAATTATAGTATTCATAAAAACGTCTAAAGATCAATAATAAGAGTAAAAACCTCTTCCCATAATTTAAATACGAAATGGTGGCTGAGTGAATGCACAGCAATATAATGACGGTTTAATTAGTGCAATTAATATACTTTATAATTTATCATTATGAGTTAATTATATAAGTAATAATTAACATGAAATTATACAAATTATTTTTGAAAATATCTTGTAATTTTATTTTTTTGATTGATGCATGACCTAGTATTTTTTTTCATTTAAATATTTAGTTAGGTAATATTTAAATTAAATATTCATATTTTCCTTCCTCCATTTTGTAATTCAACGTTGAACTCTCTTCTTCTATTTTTACTTTCCATTAGTTAACTTAATTATGTTAGAGTGATAATTATTTTAGATTCATGATAAAAATTAAACCTAGATAAAACTATTTCATTGTTTTTTTTGCAAGTATTGAATGTTTACCTTAAGTATACCACTTGATTAAGTGGTTTTATTAGCATCATTGGATTAAAGATATATTTAGTTGGAAAATTTATAGTGTTCATTGAAAAAGTCAAAAGGCCACAATAAATAAGTCAGAATTTTGTTTCTTAAAAATAGAAAATTTGTAATTGAATAAATACAACACCATAGTTCGGCTAAATTAATATAATCAGTATAGTTTAAGGTTTATCATTCTGAGTTAATATATATGATTTACACACAATATGCCAAATATATTAAAAAAAATTGAATCATAATTTTATGACATCAAACCGTTTCTTAATTAAATATTAAATTAGATAGTAATCTAATTAATTATCATTAGTTTATAATATTAAATTAATTATAATTTGTCCAGTAGATAATATTTTATATAATTATAATATTTTACTTATTTTACTTAAATTTATTTTGTTTATTTTCTTGATAAATCATTTATAATTCGTTCCTATATGGTTTACAAATGCATATTAAAATATCACCGTTTTTTCCTCTTGTTGTCTTTGTTTTAAAAGGCAAAAATTAATTAGACCTATTTTGGAAAAGAAATTGAAAAATAAAAGTGCATTGAGCCACATACCGTCTTAAAAATCTTCCATAATATTGCTCAGTGCTAATTATTTGAACTGCTAGAACATGTAATGTAATTTATATTCTAAAATTGATGCATGGTAAATTATTTTAGTACTAAATAACAGATGCAACTGTGCTGGGTCAGATTTGTAATAATGGCACATAGACTTTATATAATTTTACCCATTTTTTTCTTATATATAAAGTTAGTAAATTTAATTTATAAATTTTTTAATATAATAATTTTTTTATAAATGGTATATAATTTTTTTGGTTAATTTAATCTTCCAAATATATAATATATCAAATTTTTTACATTTTTTATTCTTTTTCTATATAAGTATGGTAATTTATTTGTTGTGCTAATTTTGTAAGAATATTGAGTTATACAATAATATATAAATTTGGTATTATCCATAATGTAATAAGTAAAAATATTTTATTATAATGTTGGAATAAATGCTGCACTATTATTCTTATAATATTAACAACATAATAAAGAATGATCTATGGATAAGTGGTCAATCCCGTTGGTTATATAATATAATAATGACACTATGCTCAACAAAATGTTCATGGATTGTTGGTTAGTCCCGGTGAGATAGAGCCTATCTATTACCACAGGTCAATTATGTGAGGACAAATAAATTAGAAAATGAAAAATTATAATGTATTCTATTTTGATAGAGTGAGACATAATAAAAAAAATATAAAAAATAATAATTTATCTCATATTAAATAAACATTATTTTTTGTCCTAGTTTTTCATTATTTATTATTTTAATGAATGAAAATGATATTATTTGATGTCTTAGTTCTTCATTATTTGTTATTTTAATAAATCAAAATGACTCGTTACATGATTCTTTCTATTTTAGTAGATTGAAACATAATAAAAAAATATAAAAATAATAACTTATCTCATATTAAAATATATTATTTTTGTCTTTATTTTTCATTATTTATTATTTTAATGAATAATGATATTATTTTTGTCTTAATTTTTTTTTTTTATTATTTTAATGAATAAAAATGACTCATTATATGATTGTCCATAAATAAAGTGCCACAAAAAATCTAAAAATTGGACAGATGTAAACATATGCCCAATTTATAAGCTTTATATATTAGAAGAGAATTTGACTGAAACTTTTATTCATATTGAGCTCCATATAAATTTAACTCTCTTTAACTTTTCTTTTATGAGAATTATGTGGAATATGTATACAAAAAAAAATATTAGGTAAGAGAATATTAGTTTACTTAATTAGATTGTTGCAACATATTGTAAACGACTTTAAATGTATCGTAAATGAAAGATAATATATTGTAGTTAATGTTGTCTTTGTATCAACATACATCTGCATGCAATAAAAAGTAGTATATTGCAATTAATATTTTTTAGTGCTGAAACTATTTGTCACATTTTAATTTTGATACAAATAAAAATTTAATTACAAATTTTGAACTTATTATTCTTGCATTTAAGTAAATACTTGTAAGTCAGTGAATAATTTTATTTTTAATTAACAACATATTTGAAGACGCGCGAGATTACTCCTGGTATTGAGTAGAAGGCAGAGTTATTAAAAGTATTGCCAATATTTCAACTCTTTTTTTAGCGCAATACTCAATATTTGTCGAGAATGCATGAAAAAATAATTTATTTAGATTTCTCATTTCATAGGGTATACATAGCGGTGGCAATGGTTCGGATCCGGTTCGGATAGTGCTTGAACCATATCCATATCCATAATTTTTTCGGATCTGGATATGGATACGATTCTACCCGGTTCCGGATATGGTTCGGATATTATACGGATCCAGATATGGTTCCGGGTTTGTCGAATATGGATACAAATCTGGATATTTTTCGAGTCTTAAAACGGTACAAATATATTGTATAACTATTTCATGATTTATCACTGTATTATTATATTTTATTTATATATCATAAAAGTATGTTGAGTTTTGTATTATATCAAAGAAAATATGTTGAGTTTTGTATATTGTATAGTTTTATTAGAAGACAAAAAATAAATAGTATGTCATAATTATATCAAAATCTTAAAGTCCGAATTCGAAAAGGGGTACCGATATTTGATAATTATCCGGCTCCGGATACGGGTGAAATATTTGAAGTCCCATATCCAGATCCGTATTCGTAAAAAGGACCCGGTCCGGATACAGTTTTGAGCGGATCCGAATATTTCTTATTCGGATCCAGATATTTTTCGAATACGGAACCGGTTCGGATATTACTGGAACTGTTGCCATCCCTAGGTATATATGACATTTTAGCCTCTTTCAAATATAACTTGGATCATTGTTGTGAATATAAATTATTTAATTAGGATATATCAATTATAATTTAATTTGTATTACTTATTACAATTCATACTATTACTAAAATATGATCATCAAGTTATTTTTAATAATTTTTTGAATTTTATGACCATAATTATTGGTGAATATGACTAACCATGCAATAGTTAATTGATAAATGCATTATAATTTTAAATTATATGATTAAAAGCGAGATATTTTTTGGTTGTAAATGAAATTATATCTTAAACGTATATTCATACATATATGTGATATTTTTACTTCAAATATTTTTTTTTTGGAAATTTGATATTTATCTTTTTGATTAATAACATGTATAATTAGTTATATGGATTATTACAATTTTATGATAACTCAATACATCAAACCAATACTTGAAATGCGACAAAGAATCATAAATAAGCAAACATGGTTTAACGGGTTGAATGTGACTCGCGGTGCAATAACCAATTGATAAATGGCTGCAGAAAATAGCAAAATAGACATATGTCATAAAAGAAACTCTTTTCAAACTTTATATATGAAGATAATTCCATAATTAATATAATTTTTTAGAAACTATCACTCCTTATTATAAATTAATAAATTAAAAAGTTCTATAAAAATGAAAATAATTATTAGGTTCAAATTGTGGATCCTTATTAATGAAAATACATGGAGAGACTCAATATTGAGTTAAAATTGGGGTTTCTTAATAAATTCTATAAAAGATAAAATTATTTACTGGGTTCAAATTGAGGATGCTTATCAAATGAAAATATATGGAGAATCATTTAGGTGCAAACTGGGGATCGTTATTAATTCTCAAAAGAACACGTGTCAACAATCCCCAAAAACACAAACTGTATATATTAGAAGAAAAAAATTTGTTCTTTTCTATTAAAATTTTATTATTTAATCATACCAAGATTTGAATAACATAGTGTAAACTAATTCCAAGCTTCATAATTAATTATCGTGGAAAAAATAAATCTATATTACTCATCACCTCAATATTTTAATTGTTTCTCTCTTTTCAAATCTAATTGAAGGGGAGAAATTTCATTACTTCTTCACAAGGTTCAGAAAATCTGAATCGGAACCGGAGTCGGTTACTTAGGATAGCAATTTAAAATCGATTGAATCGAATTGGAATCGGTCGAATCGGATGAATAATCTCACCAATTTAAATAAAACTAATAATTTTATATAATCATGAGAATCATATATTAATCGGTGAGGCAAAGCAAGAAGGAATAAGACCGATACCGTACTAGCTCGCTGATTGGTACCCCCTCTCGTTTCATTGCAATCATTTGAATCTACGTTAATGCAACTAGAAGTTTAAAAGTCATAATTAAGGATAGTTTAGTTGCAAATTTCTTAGTCGTTTATTTAAAGGCATTAAAAATAATTTAAATTTTAAATTAAAAAATAGATTTGAATTTATTAGATACCTTCATAAATTCAAGAATGAATAGAGCTATGTCGCATGAAATCTTGTCTAAAAGACAAATCTGCACCAATTTGAATCTTGTCTTACTAAAATAGGGATGCTAACTCGAATCATTTAAAAAAAATCTAAAAAGAATTAGCAATTAAAGCGCGACACGTGACAGCGAAATAGTGGGTTTTAAGAAGAAAACGTGTTTTGGGCGACCAAACGCGAAATTTAATGGCCGTTGTACCAATTTTCTAAGAGTGTATATTCTTACTGCTAAAAAGGTGAATTCTTCATAAATAAAGGGTGAATTCTTTTTAAACAAGAGCATTTTCTTACAGTTAAAAGAGTATATTCTTACTGTTAAAATGGTAAATTCTTCCTAAACAAAAGATGATTTTTTCTTAAATAAAAATTCTGCACTGAAATAAGAATGCTGACGTCAGTACAGAATCTTTTTGATTCTTCAAACATGATTCTCCTTAGAATTCCCCATTACTAAAATGCTTTCCACCATACTCTTTTAACCTATTATATAAATTAAATTCAAATTATCATTAATTATTATTTCATATTATTAGTGTAGAAATTAAAAAATGTATATGATTTAGTGATAAAAGAGAAATTAATAATTATAGTTTATACCGTAATTAAAGAATTGTCAATTCTAATTATAAAATTGTTCTAGAAGGTTTCGGTTTTCAGTTCAATTGTTGTCGCTCCTTATCAGGCAATTGAATAATATTTGATTTTTTATTTTTTACTTTTTTGGGCTTTTGAGATTGTTATTTTTACCAATCGTATTTTGCTGAAGTGCTTAATTTTGAGAGGAAAAAGTAGGGGTGTTCGTGGGTTACGTTGAGGGGGTTAAGATTAAAATATGAATCCAATCAAATTATATTGGGTTTACATTTTCCTAACCCGATCCAACCCATGATACTTCGAAATTCATCCAATCAGATAAAATTTAGCTCAAAACTCATTCTATCCGATAATATATGCTTTAAAATCCACCAAATCTGACAATATTTATATCATTCATATATTTCAATACAACGCATAAAATAATTATAAAATTCATAATTTCATTAATAAATCATTCAATAAAAAGATTATTCCATACACCAAGACAAAAGTAAAAACATATTTCACCACATAGTTCTCATGGTCGTACAAATTATAAATTCATGATTTCATTATGTTTTCTGTTTTCTCTCTTAGTTCTCTCTAACTGCAATAATTATATTTAACATTTTTTTATCTTTAGTAATAATTGTAAAATTTTATGTATGTCAATTTTTATAGGAAAGTTATAATTTTATATTTGCAGGAATATTTTTATATGACATTAATGTATTTGAAAAAAAAAATATATCTTACATGTTAATACAAATAAATTAACTTATATGGATTGAGTTGGATTAAAGTGGATTTTCAGTTGCAAATCTGAAATCCAATCCGTTATTCTGTACCCGATCTAACGACCTATCAAGACCCATCTGGATTGGGTTGGATTGGATGGATTAGATGGGTTGGAGATTTGCTTGTACATCCTAGTAAAAAGCAAACAAAATCAGATATGAATCAGTATATTCTCTCTCGCACAACTCTTAGGATGACAAATTTTATTTTGATTTCTTTGAAGTAGATAAATTTGCGTTTGTGAAAGGATGACTGATATTTTAAGTATATGAAAGTGCATGTGGTACTGTGTGAAAGTAAGGCCCCGAACTTCCGGCATAAAAAACATATAACATTTCACCAACTTCACGTAGATTGTTGCATGAAAAACAACATTATGGTACAACAAACATAGATTGTTGCATGAAAAATAAAAATATAGGTGGCAAAAAAAGTCCCCGAACCCAACATTTCGCCAACTTCACATATAACATACATGAAAATACAGATGTATTTTAGAAATATATATTTTGAATTTTGGCCAGTTGATACGTGTAAGAACAGCTTTGAGACGTTTCATTGGCGAATCGTGTTTATATCAAGGGCCACATCATACCTATAATTATTTATTTATTATTTACATATATACCCAAAAAGAAATTATATGTAGCACTCAAGTTCATCATCTTGTTTGAGTATTGTTATTCATTTTTTAGCGAAAAATAGTTATTGAAAAAAGTGATGATTATAATTTAAGTGGTTATTAAATTTTTAATAAGTTGTGCTTATTTTAAAATATTCGATAGTTAATAAAATAAAATAAAATAAAATAAAATCATATAAATGAACATATTATAAAATTTGACAATTTTTACCACCACCAAAGTGGTGATTTGGGGGCTCCCTATACATCCTAAATATGTTTAACTTGATTTTGAAACTTGCAAATTAAACCTTCTTAATTTGTCGTTAATAATTGAACATAATCATGTTCATACTTGTACTTAAACATACACAAACTTAGTTTTACTTAATGTATTAAATATGGTTTAAAAATGATGAAAAATTGAACCTCTAGTCAAAAGTAGTATCCAACAACTGGAATAATTTTTCTCAACAATATAAAATATTCATAATCATCTCCATGAATTTCTCGCAAACTTCTGAAGAGATCAATGTTTCACCATCTGAAAATATAAGTTGCAAATTTATATCCTTAATTCTGTCGCATTTGTCAAAATATATCTCTTTGGTTTTTAATAAAAAAATATAAATATTATATGTTAGAAATTTATATACTTCATTAATTAATTATAAAAAGCCTCTCTTTTGCAGCTTCATCATATAGTTTGCCTTTATGATGACAAATATTCGACCTACATCAGGGTTGTTCTCAATATTCTCTCTAAGAACTATAAAGAAAAAAAAAGTATAATATCATTTATTATTAGTTTTATTAGTAATATATATTAGTCATTAAAAAAGTATTGATTAATTAGAGAAGTTGCATGCATGAATTAATCACCTTTTGCATGAAAACCAGTCTGCATCAAACCTAATTATATTGGCCTAGAATTAATTGATTAGGTTGGCCTAGAATTAGATTCGCATAGAATTAATCGATTAGGTTGGGCAATATGAGTTTAATATGTGTACTTTCAAAAATTTCATAAAATACGCGAATTATTAATTATGTTGGCCTAGAATTCGGATGCGAATTAATCCGAATATTTGACCGGCTTGACGAACATTTGGTCCGAATTAACATATATTGCCTAATTAGATTGGCCTAGAAGTTTTAGAATGACATTTTATTTTTATTTCTTTTTTGAAGTAGATATATTTGTGTTTTTGGAAGGACGACAGTGATATTTTGAGTTTTTGAAAGAGCCTTTGTACAATAAGGCCACAAATTTCCGCCATTATGGCAGCACAAACAAAGATTATTGCATGAAAAAGAAAAAATTAAGGTGGCAAAAAGAGTCTCCAAACCCAACATTTCACCAACTTCATTCCTTTATAATCACTTAACATTCAACCATCTTTTTTTCACTTCTCCCCATCATTTTCTAGTTCACTTGTTTAATTTTATTTCCACCTAATAAATGATTTAGATAGTATTTAGTTAAGGGTTCTTCTAACCTAATCATACACCCTTGTAAAATTTAGTTTTTCCCTTCATTATTCCATCTCTATACTAATTCTTCTTTTCTCCAACCATGGAGAGTTCATGCCTCAAATATTCCATCAAAACACCTTCGACTTTGGCTTCTTCAATGAGAGAGAAACCAACTCAAAAGAGTATCTTTTCACTACCATTGACAAAGAAAAAAAGTCTACAAATGCTGACTCGCTGTCTGCATGAAAATACTCGGCTTATTTCCAACGGTCCGATCAGAAAGTTTGATAAAATATCTTGTGAAGATCCAGAAAAAAATGATGAGGGTTTAGGGATTGTGAGGTTTTTAAGTGGAAAAAATTTCCTCATAACAGGTGCAACTGGTTTTCTTGCAAAAGGTGATTAATTCATGCATGCAGTTTTCTCTAATTAATCAATCTTTTTTTTTTATATTTCTAAGAGTAATATACATAACTAATAATAAATGATATTATATTGTTTCTTTTTTGTATATTCTTTGTAGTTCTTGTAGAGAAAATATTGAGAACTAGCCCTGATGTAGGTAAGATATTTGTCATCATAAAGGCAAAAGATGACGAAGCTGCAAAAGAGAGGCTTCTTAATGAAGTATGAATTAATTTCAAACATAAATGACGAAATCATAACTATATACGAAAAATATTGAACAAATTGTAACTTATTTATTATCAGATAGTGAATACTGAGCTCTTCAAAAGCTTGCGAGAAATGCATGGAGATGATTATGAAGATTTTATGTTGAGAAAGATTATTCCAGTTGTGGGAAATGTGAGAGAATCCAACATTGGAATCAAGCCTGAAATGTTTGAAGAAATTTCAGAGGAAGTAGAAATCATCATCAATTCCGCCGCAAATACTACTTTTGATGAGAGGTTCAATTTTCATCATTTTTAAACCATATTTAATTAATTAATATACTAATTACGCCATTATCTTGATCTTACATGCATGCATGACCCTCAAAACTCAGTTTGTGTATGTCTTTCCTTAATAGCATGAACATGATCATGTGATATTCAATTATTAATGATAAAGAAGGTTGAATTTCCTTGGAAGTTCATACAAGCCAAGTTCAAAAAAAAAGTTAAATAAAGTTTTTAGTATCTATGCAAATAATAAATAAATAGTTGCTAGCTTTATTTCATGTTTAAATCACTAAAATTATAGGTATGATGTGGCTCTTGATATAAACACGATAGGGTCATTCAGGCTGATGAGCTTCGCGAAACGAATGAAACGACTCGAGCTCTTCGTACATGTGTCAACAGGTCAAAATTCCAAATTTATATTTCTAAAATAGATCTTTATTTTTCATATATTTATATGTGAATATTCAAGTGTTGTATGCTCTATATATCATAAACTTTGAACAGCATATGTGAATGGGCAAAGACAAGGTGTTGTTTCAGAGAAGCCCTTTCTTCAAGGCGATACAATTTCAAGTGAAATACGATCGGAAAATCAAAACCCAATTTTGGATATAGAGGAAGAAATCAAATTGGCCTTTAAATCTGCGCTGAAAAATGACGCGTCAACTTCTCAAGACATGAAAGAATTGGGTCTAGAGAGGTATAATAATAATAATAATAATAATAATAATAATAATAATAATAATAATAATAATAATAATAATAATAATAATAATAATAATAATAATAATTTTGTCACATATAAATATATAACAATGATCAAATATTCTTATTTAGGGCTAAATTATATGGCTGGCAAGACACATATGTTTTCACAAAAGCAATGGGCGAAATGGTAATTAACAGCATGAGAGGCAACATACCAGTCGTGACGATACGGCCGAGCGTAATTGAAAGCACATTTCAAGAACCATTTGGAGGATGGATGGAAGGAAACAGGTAAAAATATACACATAACTATAATAAAAAATTAATCATTTTTATTATCTGATATTATAATTTCGGTTCTCATGGTTAATTATATATTAATAAAGTCTTTTAATGTATTGTTACAGAATGATGGATCCAATTGTTTTGTATTATGGCAAAGGCCAGCTGACCGGATTTCTTGCCGATCCAAATGGAGTACTTGACGTTGTTAGTAATCTGAGTTTTATTTTTTTCATTTTCATTTCATCTTTAAACTTATATAATTATATATTTATTTCATATGATTTTATTGTTTAGGTACCGGTCGATATGGTTGTGAATGCAACTCTAGCCGCCATGGCGAAACACGGTACAAAAAACGAAACAGGAATGCATATGTATCAAGTCGCTTCATCAAATGTCAATCCATTAATATTCGACCAACTCATCGAAGCATTATTTCATCATTTTAGTAAATCTCCTTATGTGGATCCGAAAGGCCGGCCAATTCCAGTTCAGCCCCTGAAATTATTCACAAAAATGAGTGAATTTTCCGATTTTATATCTAAGGATGCGATTGAAAAAAGCGAGAAAATGGGGGGTGGTTTTGCGAATGAGAAGATTTATGAGAGGTTAAAGGCCATGTGCATGAAATCTGTGGAGCAAGCTAAGTATTTGGCTTCTATATATGAGCCTTACACATTCTATGGTGGAAGGTAATAATTAGTATTTAAATTATATTATGTAATTAACCCAAATTTAGAACTGTTTATTATGATATTTTGTTTGAAACTGAAGGTTTGGAAATGAAAACACAGAAGGGTTGATTGATGAGATGTCTAAAGAAGAGAGAAAGGAATTCCAATTTGATGTGAGAAGCATAAATTGGAAGGACTATATTGCAAATGTGCATGTGCCTGGATTAAGAAAGCATGTCATGAAGGGAAGAGGCATTCAAACAACAAAACCCTAATTTGCAAATGTCATGTGAAAATTGAAGATTTGTATATTGATTAATATATTTAAAAATTAAAATATTGGACTACAGTGTTAAGTTAGTCCAATTATTTATATTTATGATTACGTTTATGTTTAGATATTTTAAATTGGTACCTTTTGGTACAAGATAATAATATCAAGACCTTGTTGTATTTTCCTTAGAAAAAATAACTTATTGTATTTAAATTTTGAGATAAATCAATTCTTGATTTCTCAATTCTAATTTTCTTGGTTTCATTACAATACGGAAGTGAAATCCAGAACAAAACCGGGAATCCATTTCCGTGTTTATTTCCATGGAGTGTCCTCTACGGCCCCGCACAGAGAAATGTTTAAATGAACGCGGTGTAGAGATTTATCACAACTGTGAACCGAGTAAACCGGTGTTTTGTATTCATTTTGTGTAGAACGGGCTTACATGGACTAATTCAACGGTGGAGTTGTTGAGTCATTCAATTATTGTCAATATGTCATTAATAAGGTGTGCATTGAATTATTAGTTGAGTGATCTTTCTTAGTTTTATTCAGATATTTATAAATTATATTTATTATTTAGGGATGTGATCTTTCCCATCCTCGCGGTGTGCATCACGACGCGTAAAAAAATAAAATATGAAGGCAGCAAATACTAAATAATATAATTATATAGAAGTAAACAAACAGCATATAATATTCATTTTTATAAACAATAAATATTATATACGTAAAATAACGAAGACAATATATATAAAAAACAAAAAGTATATTGAGAGCGGAAAAAACTATATATCGTTGTGTTTTGAGCGTGATCAAACCCGTCGTGTTTTCACGTTTCTCTTATATTTATAAACATGTGAATCATTTTTATGATTTTATTTTACATTTTTAGTTAAAAAATTTAAACTAAACATAAATTTGAATTTTTTTATATATTCTTCATGTAATGAGAAAACAGAAAGCAAATAATAAAGTCTTTTTTGACAATAAGAAAGTCTTTTTTGACAATAATAAAGTCTTTTTTTTTTTTGACAATAAGAAAGTCTTTTGTTTCTACTTGAAAAAAATATCTTTTTTTCACAATAATAAAGTTGGGAAAAGGAAATCTGGTCCAGCTGTGTGGCTTATTCGCGTCAAGTCCTCGTTCTTTAATGAAATTAAATTACGAAAAAGGAGAGGAGTTAGTAAGGTCGAAAGTGAAAAACCGACGACTTCCCTCTTCTTCTTCTTTTCTTCTTCTCTCAAACAAAACATCAGTGAAGCAATCAATCTTGCTTCAAATCTCCTCTCTCTCTCTCTCTGATAATTAGACAATGATTGATTAACTGAAGGGTTTTAACTCGATACAATTTAACTGTATTTTTGTGGGTTTTTGGTCTTCTGTTGAATCCATGGATGGAGCGAGAGAAGCTTCACCAAGCCAGCTCAGAGGCGTTCGTGTTCAAGCTCCGCTGGTAATTTTTCCAATTCACTTCTTTCTATTCTTTCCGAGCTCAATTTGGGTATTTTTGTCAATTAAAACTCCATTTGATCCGGATCTGACCGATTCTTCACCAAATTACCACACACACCCACATCTTTTTTCATCAATTCACGCAATTTCATCTCAACCACTCACAACCCACATCGAAATTTCGCAACTTTCCAATCTCGTGCTTTTCTGATCAATTCTCCACCAAATTACTCCACACCCACATCATTTTTTCACAAATTCACGCAATTCTTCCATCAAATTTCTCAACTTTCCAGGTGGATTCCGTCTCCTGCTACTGCCGAGTCGACGCGGGGCTCAAAACCGTGGTCGGAGCTCGGAAGTTCGTGCCGGGCGCGAAGCTCTGTCTCCAGCCGGAAATAAAACCGACCACAGCCAGACGTAAAATCCGGAATTCAAGAAAGGACCGGGCCGCCCGGACCCAGGCCCCGTTGCTGCCCGGCCTGCCCGATGACCTGGCGATCGCGTGCTTGATTCGGGTACCCAGAGCCGTGCACCCCGGTTTGAGGATGGTGTGTAAGAGGTGGAATAGGTTGCTGTCTGGGAATTATTTTTATTCCTTGAGGAAAAAAACAGGTGTGTGGATTTGTTTACTTTTGTGATGAATTGTGGTTTGTGAATATGAAATTGAAAGGGTTTATTAGATAACGAGCCTGTTGTATCACTGGCACGTGAGAAGCGAAATTTGTTGTGCTGATAAGCGAAATGTGTTCATGTGGTAAGTGGAAATCAGAATCGCTTAAAAGCACAACAATGCTCTTTTGCTTACCACGTGTCAGTTAAGAGGGGAGAAATGTGGGGAACGTTAGTGATTTAGTACAATACAACCCTAAAACCAGCTCTATAAACCTTTCCAATTCAGAAAGGGATAAATTCACCATCAGTCCTGGACTTCAGGTGGATTGCAATTTAGCCCTGGACTTAGGTTCGATTGCAATTTAGTCCCTGGACTATTAATTTGACATGCATGACCCTTGGACTATTCAAAGAGACCAAGACAGCAAATGTAATAGAAGTGCAGGGACTAACCATGCACATTTCTAAGAATTACAGGGACCAAGCATCTCAAATCAATAGTACAGGGACTGAATCGCAATCCAACTAAAGTCCTGGGACAAAATGAAAAATTTAACTAAGTTGCAACCCATTTAAAGCATAATGACTACCGTACATTTATCCCTATTGTGTTCTATATCTGTACCATTATCGGTTATTACTTATTACATTCCTCAATCATCCCATTCCAAAAAACAAAACAAAAAAAATAGAGAAATTAACCAATCTAAACAACTAGGAATGACCAAAGAAGTATACATCTTCAAAAAAGACAAAAAAAGTCAAACATCATTGCCAAAATTGCAAAAAAAAAAAAACCCTTACCAGTACTCCAGAAAACCAACAGTGTTAATTCCCAACTAAATAAAGACTTTGTTGCAATTTCTGCAACAACACACGTGCTCTTTCCCAATTCCCAGTAACACGGAAACTTTTTCACAAATTTCCCTAACTAAACAAAACATTACAATTTTGGCAGTAACCCAATGTCCTTTTCCCAAGAATGATTATCTAAACAACCTAACCTAACACACAACATAACAACACAACACAACACAACAAACATGACAGGAATGGCGGAGGACTGGGTGTACGTATTCAAGCGCGACAAGGAAGGCAAGATCTCGTGGCAGGCCTTCGACCCGGTCTCGCGGCTCTGGCACCCGCTCCCGCCCGTGCCGCCGGAGTACTCCGCCGCGCTCGGCTTCGGCTCCGCCGTGCTCTCCGGCTGCTACCTCTACCTCTTCGGCGGCAAGGTATTGCGGGAAATTTGCACAAAAGCCCCTGCGTTGTTGGAAATTGCAAAAAAGGTCATGCAATGCAATCTAAGGGTAGGGGCTTTTTTGCAATTGAGGCATGATGCAGGGGCGTTTTTGCAAATTTCTATGGAAGATTTAACAAGTGTTTAGTACCGATTGAGTTTCGTTGACTCTCTTGAATTACAAAAATCGATTGAATTACCAAATCGTTTAATAACCATCTAACCTATCATGCTAGAAGTGGGTGCTAGAGCAATTCGGTAATTCGAATCTCCTAGCCATATTACCCTAATTAAAAATAATAAAATAATATTAATAATATTAAAATAAATAATGAAATACTAGTAATAAAAAATATTAACAATAATATTAAATTAATAAATATAATAATTATTAAAAATGGAGAAAAGTCCGAATTTCCCCCCTCAACTATTCAAGTAGCTCATTTTTTGTCCCTCGGCTTTTTTCTGGCAATAAGTCCAATTTTGGTGACACATAAGCACTTAACGGATGGAAGGATCGAAAATGGAGGTATTCAATAGTTAAGGGACTAAATTTGGACTAATAAAAAGTTGAGGGACCAAAAGTGAGCTACTTTTAGAGTTGAAGGGGGCAAAATTGGACTTTTCTCAAATCGGTAGTACCAATTGAGTTCCGTTGTTTTTGATTGAATTACATCATTTGACTACCCTAGTTGTAGTAGCTAACCTTACCATCATCTATCATGCTAGAAGTGGGATTTTTGGAAATGATTTGAATTTTACGAGAAGTAACTATGAGTTGATATGAATTGTATATATACTTTCTAACTATGGTAATATCTCTGATACAAGGATCCCTTACGAGGGTCAATGCGAAGAGTTGTGTTTTACAATGCGAGGACCAACAAGTGGCATCGAGCCCCCGATATGTTACGAAAAAGACACTTTTTCGGCTCTTGTGTAGTTGATAATTGTTTATATGTGGCCGGAGGCGAATGTGAAGGCATTCAAAGGACGTTAAGATCAGCTGAGATTTACGATCCGAACAGAAACAGGTGGGCCGTTATATCTGAAATGAGAACCGGGATGGTGCCGTTCATAGGTGTTGTTTACGAGAATAAATGGTTTTTGAAGGGTTTAGACGGAAATCGGCAAGTGGTGAGCGAGGTTTACGACCCGAGGGAGGACGTCTGGAATGGAGTTGACAACGGGATGGTGACCGGGTGGCGAAACCCTAGTTTGGTTTTCAAGGGGAGACTGTTCGCAGTGGATTGCAGAGACGGGTGTAGAATTAGGGTTTATGATGGGGATAAGGGGGTTTGGGTGAGGTTCGCGGATAGTAAGGAGCATTTGGGCGGCGGGAGGAGTTTTGAGGCGGCCGCGTTGGTGGGTGTGGAAGGGAAGTTGTGTGTCGTGAGGAATGATTTGAGCGTGAGTTTGGTGGGGTTTAGTGAGGGTTTTGAGGAGGCGAGGTGGGAGAATATTGGGGGGCGAGGGGAGAGAAGTAAGGGGTTTGTGGCGAGTTTGTGGGAGAGGATAGGGGGGAGGAACGGGGGGAGGAGTCATATTGTGCATTGCCAAGTGCTTCAGGTGTAGATTGTTGTTTTAGGGTTTAGTTGGGGTTTTAGAGAGAGAGAGAGAGAGAGGGGGGGGGGGGGGGGTTGAAGCGCGGAGGTGAAAATGTTTCAATGAGGAGTCTTTGAATGTGTTTCACCTTTGAGGCTGGGTGGGTTGGGATGGTTGGATGGATTATTTGTTGGGGGATTATGGATTGTGATGTGATTTGATGATGGTGTTTTGGAGGAATGAATATATAGCATTGTTTTGTGTTGTTGGAGTTTTTTTTTTGTTTTTTTTGTGATGGGTTTTTTGTGCGTTGTGAAATGGTGTTTTTTGTGGTGACTAGAAAATAGGTAGATAGATACAGTGGTAGAATGCCTTCGTTCTTTTGAGAACTCGCAATTTGTTCATGATTTCTTACTGATTTTGGAGTTCTCGTGTGTGAGATTTTCTCGCGTGGTTTCTTCAATCCGAAATTTTAACTTTTCTGACCATGTCGTTCAAATCCAAAGAAAAAAAAAGGAAGAAGAACAAAACACTAATCATAAAATTTTGATTTAAATAGTTTTGAAAATGAACAAGGTTTAGAAGATAATGATGGATTTAGATATGAAAGACTCAAGTGTTTTTCCTTCTGTAACTGAAATACATTTTAAAAACAAAAAATAGATAAATTGAAAAATGAATAAAATGTTAAATGGGAAGACAAAAATGTAAAATGTTGATTCTACTGTATAACATTTGCAATTACGCATCTGAATGTTAAATATCGACAAGATTATGTTTTGTTTTCTTCATACCATCAAAATAAAAAATATCAACAAAAAAATACTTTTCCGTAACAAACTCTTTTTTTCAACCTTTCAATTCATTATTTGGAGCAAAAAAAAAATGAAAAATGTTCAGGGGGCAGACAAACCCTGTGGGCTATGATTAAGTATGTACTCAAATCTCATGAATGTTGCATGATAAACCAATAATGATGCTGAAAAATATGATGATTAATTATGGGATGAAGAGTCAATAGTTCAGCCAGATCAAACTCAATAGACAAAATTGGTTAGTCAAAGAAGAAATGCATAGAGATATTCTTGCGGCAAGTTTCCATATCTAACCCCTTGATTTTTTTTAAATCCCTGAAAAACCGAATTTCAAATTATGTACCAAATTCAATTCATGAACATGTTAATTGTTAATCATGAAGGTGGATTTTGAATCAGATTTTTTGTATAGAGGAGAGGTAAGATTTGAACCTTCAAACTAAATTACTGAAAGAATTAAGTTAAAAATTAAGTCATTTTGAATCTTAGAAAAATGAGGTTAGATTTGAAAATTTGCCATTCTTTCTATTTTGTCTTTGTTTGTTTTGATGCGGATGGCACCTCACTTAAATATAGCCGAGTATATTTATTGACCAGTGTACACATATATATAGACACAGTCACATATCACGTATGTCTATGCCACCTCCCTCACTAATGTTTAAAGATTATAAGAATATAGAATATTATCAGTTAAAATAAAAGTATTAAATAAGAGTATATAATATTTAGCCATAACAAGGAATAATGAGGGCAATGTCCATAAGCTTTTGAGAGGTCTGTTCTTGAAGCAAACCATGTATTAAACAATAAGCCTCTATACTAACAAACTAATTACACAATTACAATATGACTTTGATAACAAAAAATAAAAAATAAATATATCATTGTTTATATAATCATTATCATTGTTCATTGGCAATGATAAAAGTTATAATAGAATTACTTTGGTCCATATTAAATTGATCGACATTCATCATGCATAATTCTGACCACTTGAGTTGATCATTTGTCACTGATTACATATTGATTTATGTAAATTTGCTAGTTCACATACTGTCGAAAACTATTCATATTCACGGTGCTTGACAATCTTTCTTTTTTTTTGACTTCTTGGGCGGCTTTGGCCGTCTAGCAAAAAATTAATCAACAGAAAAATATTTATTTTTTACTTCTAGTAATCAAGCTTGAAATAAAATCATTAAAAAAATGTCAAATAACTAATTTTTTGACTTGTTGGGCGGCTAGGTATCATTTACTTTGTCAAAATCCTTGATTTATGGAGTAAGTCACACTTAAAATCTTGACCATAATGGCTTTACTCTTTTTCACCAAATGCAAAGAAAATGTTGAACTCCCAAATTCTGTCTAGGCTCTCCCCTCTTTCACATTCTCTTTTCTATTTTTTTGTTCTTTTTATTTTTCGAAAATCTTTTTAGGTTCTTTAGTGGAAGTCAAATTTCCAATTTGCTTTCTATTTTTTATTCAATTATTAGCAAATAGTATGATTTCCTACGGGATTTAAAAAAAAATAGTTTGATTAATCAGGAGCCTATATAAGTTGCACAAAACTTGTTTGCTTTAAATTACTCAAGTCTTTAAACAAGAAGCGTAAAGGTCTTAGGTATTTATTATACATGTCTATTTCTCTATTCTTACATATTTGGCCTTCAAATATTCATTTCAAATTTATGAATGTAATCTTTTTGATAATGCGTTTGCACCTTTTTCTTGGAAATTATGTTCAGTTAAAGCATACATTCATGAGTAATATACATTCTAATTCATCCAATCATATCTTTTCAGATTTTAATTAAATTCATAGAATTTCCGTCCTGAATTATAGTGAAGCTTTCCTTTTTCTTTGCCACTTAATATGTCAAGTGTTTATACCGATTTCTGTTTGTCCCAAATTCAAAGTAATCATTATTTTTCATTAACTTACGTATTTTGAGCAAATATGGATATTTTATGTTTACATTCGAATTTTCCTTTATAAATTCCAAACAAAAAAATAATTTTACTTCTGCCCCGTTGCCTTGATTCTCATTCTCCTTCCAGTAAATCATTTCTCTTCATTTAATTCGATTTTACCAACAAAAATGACTCCAATTTCTCACATTTTTGCTCAATCCAATGTAGGCAATATATTCTCCATTAACTAACCAAGAATGGGAGAATCAAAGACTGAAGCGTTATTATCAGAAAAAACAGAGGAAACAGAGCCTGTTCAAAGAATCACGATTCTTTCATATGGAGTTGGTCACATGCTAAATGATTTTACAGCCGCTTGTTGGTTCACTTATTTACTCCTCTTTCTAACCGATATTGGTCTCAGTCCAAAGTAAGAAAAAATCATATTAAATACCTTAATTTATGCTATACATTTTTTATAAATTATAATCACAAAGTTTGATTTCTTTTTTTTTCTTTTTTCTAGAGATGCCGCAGCTGTAATGCTTTCAGGCCAAATTGCCGATGGATTAGTGACAGTAATTGCAGGCGAAATGGTATGAAAATACAAAATAATTCCAAAATTTTACAATTTTAATACTTTTTTTACATTCTTATATTTTGAATTTTAGATTGATAGATTTGGGAGATTTAAAATTTGGCATTTCGGAGGGTCTCTTTTGGTGGCGGTCTCATTTTCCTCTGTTTTTGGAGGGTGTTTGCTTTGCACGATTCTTAAAACGAATTCATATTCGGTCCAAACAATTGGTTATAGTATATTTGCTGTGATATTTAATATCGGTTGGGCTGCTGCGCAAGTTTCGCACATGTAATTCTCTCAAAATCTTAATTTTAGTTCCTTATAATTTTTCATGGTATTTGGGAGAAAATGCAAGGAAAATGTTGATTTTGAATTTATTTTTTATTTTATATTTGGTGTATTTGCTTAGGTCAATGGTAAATTGTATGACAAGAGATCCAACAAGTAGAGTCGCACTAGCGAGTTGTCGCAATGCATTTACTATGGTAAATAAATAATAAATTAATTAATTTTTATTTTATTTATATTAATTAAATGTTTCAAGAACCATTTATTATTTATTTTGTTAATATATATTCTCTAATTAATCATTTAATTTGGAAATTTAATTTGGCCTATTTAAGGTGGCGAATCTAGGTTTATATGGAATTGCTTTAATAGTTTTCACCATTTTTGATACGAAAGCTTGCTCTGATGTTGTACTTGAGGTGATAATTTTATTATTATTTTTCTAATTTTTAAACTATATAAACATTAATTATTATAATGATTTAAAATTCGTGTAAATTAATTCTAATTCATTATCTTTATTTCAAAAGTACCGTTGGATCGCATACCTTGCTATTTTGATCGGATGCGCTTTCTTAGTCATGTTTTATTTCGGAACCAAAGAACCACAGTAAGATTTGAAACTCTACAAAAAGTTAAATTTCCAAACTATATCTTTTGTAATTCCATAATGGGTTTTATAAATAATATTTCGTTATATTTGCAGGTTGAATCAACAAGTTAGTTGTGTGAATAAAACCAAAATAACTTGCCTTCATTGGTTCAGAAAAGTTTTATATTTCCAAGTCGCGCTTGTATATATGCTGACCAGATTAATTACAAATGTTTCACAAGTAAACACATTTTTTTATGTATTTCATGATCAATCAAATATAATTGTTCATACACAATCAAATTATTTTATGTTTGCTCTTAACTGAGAGTAAATATTATTTTTTTTTTTTCAGTCTCTTCTTGCTTTCTATGTAACTAAGGATCTTGAAATGAACCAAATCTCAAAGGCTCTGGTACATTTATTTCTCTCTCTACATTTTTTTTGAGGAAAATTCTCTCACTATAATCAATTTGTGATTTTTGGAAACCCTAATTTTTGTACCGTTTTTCAGGTACCAGCCATTATTTACATGTGCAGCTTCATCGTTTCCATAATTCTTCAGGTCCTTATTCTTTTGATTCCATTATCATCCAAAAACTTTTATTTATCGCATTTTAACCCTTAAGAAAATTTTCTTTTGCAGGAACTTAAATGGAACGAATTCAGACTGAAATTCCTCTTCACAATCGGCGCGATTTTATGGATATTTTCTGGAGCCGCATTATTTGCTCTACCAAGCAATATGAATGTATTTATGTACCCTCTTTCTACAATCGTAGGAATCGCCAATGCATTAATTACGGTAATAATATGAATTAATTATGTACACTATTTTTACAATAATAATATGAATTAATTAATTAAATGGAAAGTATTTTTAAAGGTGACGACAGTGGGGATGGAAAGTATTTTAGTTGGAGAAGATTTAGATGGGTGCGGATTTGTCTATGGTTCATTAAGTTTCTTAGACAAGATTTCATGTGGCATAGCTCTATTCATTCTTGAATCATATGAAGGTATCTATTTATAACTTCTACAAATAAAATACTAAATGGATGCAATTATTTATTTCTTTTTTTGTATGTAGATTCAAATGGATGCAATGAAACGAGAGGCTACCTATCGGTGAGCCGGTACGGTACCGGTTTAATACCTTGTTGCCTTGCTTTGTTAGCTACGTTGGTTACATCTACGATGAAACTAAACCGTACCAGAACCAGCATGCTAAACGATGCACTTCTCGCCTGATTAAAATGAAGTTAAATTTATCTCCTTCAATTAGATTTGAAAAGAGTAATAGGTTTTTCTACTTCAATTAGTTTTGAAGCTGGGAATTAAAGTGCTTTCTTTCTGTACACTATGTAATTCAAATTTTGGTTTAATTAAATAATAAAAATTCAATAAAGAAGAAGAACACATTGGGCGATTTTATTTAGGGGTCATTCCTTTGATTCGATTTAAACCGAATTCACTAGAATAGAACTCAACTTGAATTGAACCGAACCTGCAAAATTAACTACTTGAATTGAAATAAAACCGAGCTTAATGAACTAGAGTTATTCTGCTTTATTCGGTTAAACCGAATCGAATTAAAATTTATAAATATGAAATATCAATTAAAAAAACCCACTGAAAATAATGCAGAGGAAGAACAATAAAAGAGTACAAGTTTAAACAAATTATGGCTATATTTGTATATATAGGCACTAAATTGTAAGCTCTATGTCCAATCTTTTTGGGCCTTGGATCCAGCCCTGCCAGCTAAAAATATTATTGAGTTAGTTAAGAAGTTGTTAGATGACTAGATGTTATCCTCATCCCGCTTTGATTTTTCTAGTGTAGTTTTGTAATAAAGAGAATATGAAGCATAATAAGCTTTACACATGATGTAATATGAGATGCAATACATTAAGGTTTTCTTACACAAGCACTTGCCAATCAGAAGTTGTGATAAGAGCAATCTAAATACATATAACAAAAATAAACATAAAAAGTTGCATTAACCTCACTTAACATTCAAACATCTATAAAATGATTTTCATAGGGGACGTGGAACTTTGATCCATTCCAAATTATAACCCTTAATTTAAATCTAGATATAAATCTCAGATTTCATGAATTAACCCTAATTTCAATTCACCCTGATCCCAAGCTTCATGAGATGTGACGGTTGGCTCCTTCTTCTAAATATTCTCAACTCAACCTAAACAGAGAAAGATATCTTAAAATAGATGAATAGTACATGTTAAAAATAAGACAATACCCCCAATCCCTCTTTGGTCTAAGAAAATAGTAAATAAAATTTTCATTCATCAAAATTCACATTAAGTAAATTATAAAACGATGACATTTTGATTACTAGTTATTATTATATTATTTAAATTAAAATTTTATTCTAATTATTTAACAGAATGCTGTTATAATAAAATAGAATATTCAATTATTCTATATTTTACTTTTTCATGATTTGCACAAAGGACATTAGTCTTTAGTCGCGGCGGCAAATATCATCTCCTTCAAACTTCGTCATTTGTGGATTAATTCACACTTAGAATCTTGTCTTGACTATGAATGACATGTGGGCTCTCCTTCTTTCACTCTCTCTCTGTCATGATTGTCTAATGGCTTACGCCTTTAAATCACTCTCCTTCACCAAATGCAAAGAAACTGACAAAGCTCCAATCGCTCTCTCTCTTTCCACTCTCGAGATTCTCTTTTATCTATTTTGGGTTTTTAATGGAAGTCAAAATTCCAATTTCCTTTCTATTTTTTAATTCTATTCAATTATTAGTGAATACTATGATTAATTGAGAGCCCTATATAAGCTGCAAACAACCTGTTTGCTTTTATTACTCAAGTCTTTAAAGAAGAAGCATAAAGGTCTGAGGTATTTATTATACATGTCTATTTCATTTTTCTTACTTATTTTGGCCTTCAAATATTCATTTCAAATTTATGAATGTAAGCTCTTTGATAATGGGTTGCACCTTTTTCTTGGAAATTATGTTCATTTAAAGTATGCATTCATAATTCATGAGTAATATACATTGTAATTCATCTACTCATACTTTTTCAGATTTTAATAAAATTCATAGAATTTCTGTCCTGAGTTTTAGTGAAACTTTTCCTTTTTCTTTGCCCTTTTTTATGTCAAGTTTGTAAGCTGACTTCTGTTGCTTCTAAATTCAATGTATGCCATTATTCGTGATTATTTTACATAATTTGAGCAAGTATGGATAATTTACTTTCACATTCGAATTTTTCTTTATAAATGCCAAACAAAAAAAATAAGTTTATTACTTCCCCAATTGCCTTGATTCTAATTCTCTTTTAAGTAAATCATTTCTTTTCATTTTATTCGATTTTACCAACAAAAATGACTCAAATTGCTCACATTTTTGCAAAATGTAGGAAATATATTCTCCATTAACTAACTACTCAGAATGGGAGAACCAAAGACTGAAGCGTTATTACCAGAAAAAACAGAGGAAACAGAGCCAGTTCAAAGAATCACGATTCTTTCATATGGAGTTGGTCACATGCTAAATGATTTTACATCCGCTTGTTGGTTCACTTATTTACTCCTCTTTTTAACCGACATTGGTCTCAGCCCAAAGTAAGAAAAAATCATATTAAATACCTTAATTTATGCTATTTATACAATATTTTTAAGTTATAATTACAAAATTTGATTATTTTTTTCTAGAGATGCGGCAGCCGTTATGCTTTCGGGCCAAATTGCCGATGGATTAGTGACCGTAATTGCTGGCGAAATGGTACAAAAATACAAAACAATTTCCAAAATTTTACAATTTTATTCAACTTTTTACAATTTTTTTATTTCATTTCAGATTGATAGATTTGGGCGATTTAAAATTTGGCATTTTGGAGGCTCTCTTTTGGTGGCGATCTCATTTTCCTCTGTTTTTGGAGGGTGTTTGCTTTGTACAATTCTTAAAACAAATTCTTATTCTGTCCAAACAATTGGTTATAGTATATTTGCTGTGATATTTAATATTGGTTGGGCTGCCACGCAAGTTTCACACATGTAATTCTCTCAAAATCTTAATTTTAATTCATTATATTTTCATAGAAAAGGTGAATTTTGAACTATTTTATTTTATTTTTGGTATATTTTTTTAGGTCAATGGTAAATTGTATGACTCGCGATCCGACAAGTAGAGTCGCACTAGCGAGTTGTCGCAATGCATTTACTATGGTAATTAATTAATTAATTTATTTATTTATTTTGTTCATATAAATGTTTCAAGAACCAATTATTTTTTTCCTTTGTTAATATATTCTCTAATTAGTCATTTAATTTGGAAATTAAATTTGGGTTACTTAAGGTGGCGAATCTCGGTTTATATGGAATTGCTTTAATTGTTTTCACCATTTTTGATGCAAAACCTTGCTCTGATGTTGTACTTGAGGTGATATTTTTTTAAATTTTGATATTATTTAAATTATTATTACAATGATATATATTATTATTACAATGATGTATATTTCTTATATTTATATGCAATTAATTATTTTATTTTAATAGTACCGTTGGATCGCATACCTTGCTATTTTGATCGGATGCGCTTTCTTAGTCATATTTTATTTCGGAACCAAAGAACCACAGTAAGATTTTAAAATTTTTAAAATAAATTTTTTGTCTTTTGTAACTCCACAAAAATATAGGTTTTATAAATAATATTTCGTTATATTTGCAGGTTGAATCAACATGTTAGTGGCACGAATACAACCAAAATAACTTGCCTTCATTGGTTCAGAAAAGTTTTATATTTCCAAGTCGCTCTTGTGTATATGCTGACTAGACTAATCACAAATGTTTCACAAGTAACACATTTTCTTTTTTGTTATATTTCATTATCAATCAAATATAATTGTTCATACACAATCAAATTATTTTATGTCCGCTCTTAATTTAGCGTCAATATTCTTTTTTCTTTTTTTTTCAGTCGCTTCTTGTTTTCTATGTAACTAAGGATCTTGAAATGAACCAAATTTCAAAGGCCCTGGTACAATTATTTTTGTCTCTCTCTCTCTGTACATTCTTTTGAGGCAAATTCTCTCATTATAATTATTTTTTTTTTGCCTAATACAATCCCTAATTTATATACCTTTTTTTAGGTACCAGCCATTATTTACATCTGCAGCTTCATCGTTTCCATAATTCTTCAGGTCCTTTCTTTTTTTAATTTCATTATCACCCAAAAACTTTTATTTATCGCATTTTAAACCCTCGTGAAAATTCACATCACAGGAACTCAAATGGAACGAATTCAGACTCAAATTCCTCTTCACAATCGGCGCAATATTATGGATATTTTCTGGAGCCGCATTATTTGCTCTTCCAAGCAATATGAACGTATTAATGTACCCTCTTTCTACAATTGTAGGAATCGCCAATGCATTAATTACGGTATAATTATAAATTAATTATGCACTTATTTTTACAATAATTATATGAATTAAATAATTAATGATAAATATATATGAATTTAATAAAGGTGACAACTGTTGGGATGGAAAGTATTTTAGTTGGAGAAGATTTAAATGGGTGCGGCTTTGTGTATGGTTCATTAAGCTTCTTAGACAAGATTTCATGCGGCATAGCTCTATTCATTCTTGAATCTTATGAAGGTATATCTATAATGTATTTGCAATTAAATTAAACAACCCTTAACTTTTACTTTTTAGACTTTTAGTTGCATTTAACATGATTTAATAATGATTTTGTTTTTGGATATAGATTCAAGTGGATGCAATGAAACGAGAAGCTACCAATCAGCGAGCCGGTACGGTACCGGTTTAATCCCTTCTTGCCTTGCCTTGTTAGCTACTCTGGTTACATCAACTATGAAACTAAACCGTACAGGATCCGGCACGCAAAATGATGCACTTCTCGCTTGATTAAAATGAAAAGTTCTCTCCTTCAATTAGATTTGAAGATAGTAATAGATTTAAGTTTTAAATTTCTACTTCAATTAGTTTTGAAGCTAGGAATTAAAGAGCTTTCTTTGTGTACACTATGTAATTCAAATTTTGGTTTAATTAAATAATAAAATTTCAGCCAAACCACCTCTAGTAGAGTGACAAGATATCACCCCACTAACCCAAAAGTTGTGGGTTCAATACTTGGTAAAACCAAGTTTCTTTAAATATAGATGGGGGGACATATAAGCCCTCTCTATAAAATAAAATAAAAATAAAAAATTTCAATAAAGAAGAACACATTGGGCGATTTTATTTAGGGGTATTCATTTGTTTGGTTCGATTTGAACCGAACCGAATAGAATAGAACCAAATTTGAACTGAACCGACCAAATTATTATTTCAACCAAAATAAAACCGAGCCGAGTGAACTGGAGTTTAATCTGTTTTCTCGGTTAAACCGTCAGGTAGCAAGCATAATTTTTATGGGGAATTCATCAAAGTCGTCTTGAATCCTTTTTTATCGGCTAAACTCAATAAGATCCGAAGCTTTTTTATCACCCTAGTAGTCATGGTATCAACCCCATCTATTCATAGGTGAGGGGTTCAAATCCCGCGTATAGCAGGATTGATTTAAAAATTTAGATGAAGGCATATGAGCCCATCTAAATAAGAACAAATATCAAGTGATCGCTTGTAGTTCTCCCTCAAAACAAAAAACAAAACAAAACAAAAATCAAAATCCCGATGCAATAACAACTAACAAACACAATTCACTCAGCTTAATCACAAAAACCAGAATTTGCAATCCCTTATTTCACCCAGAACTCCACAAAGAAATACCCAAGACAAAACTAGGAAAGGTTTTCTCACATAATTTTGCACCTCTCAGGATATAAATACGGACCTGGAATCCGCAATAATAGAAGAGCCAAAATCACATTTTTTTTTCTTTCTATCAATGAGACTCTAATGGTTCAAATTCCATAAAATAAATTGATGAATGAAGTACGATCAGTATTATCTTTTTATTGCATTGCAAACATTCCTCGAGAAATTTAATTAATCCAGAGTTTCTCTCATTTTTGCTTCAAACGTGGATAGATTTGGCTTTCCTGAGGTCCGTTATGGCTTGCATGTATATGCATGTATTATTTTCATATTATTCATATTTGGTATATATTGGTGTTAGGTGCTAAGTATATTAATTTCTTTATTCCAATTGTAGATCGCATTCAGAATCAAATAATTATAATTGCACATAGAATGATGTTCTTTTATTCTTTTTGTTTTTATTTATTTAAATTGATGTTAGGTATTAAAGTAAATTTAATCTTTTTATTTCAATTGTAGATCCCACTGAAAATCACATAATTGTATTACACAAAAAAGCATGTTCTTTCATTATTCTTCTACTATATATCAGGAAACATAACGTGCCAATCACTTCTAATTAAATTTATCTTATATTTCGGATAAAATGAGAGTAAAATTCATCTTATATTTCGGATAAAACTAGAGTGAAATCAAGTAAATGAATAAGAGTGATTTTGAATGTTTGTGCAAAAAACAACCAATCGGAACTAATAACATTTTTTTTTACTTCTTGAAATAACATTTATCTAGTTCTTTTTTACATTACAGAGAAGTTGAAGGACTCCGAAACTCTGAATCATATAGATCTAATTGTGTTGGATCAAGTCAACAAACAATTTGCATAAAGTCAAAAATTGTGTTGGATCAAATCTGAAATTTGCATCCAGTCAACAAACAAGCAACACATGCTAAAATACGACTAAGTTCAAAAAAATATAGAAAGCTTAATACATCAACCACTCATGATCCAGATCGACCAACAGCTGTTAATGCATGTGAATTGATTGGGTTTCTTACCTCTGTTTCTTATTTTAGTCTAGCTAATTTTGAAATGTTTTATGCATGAACATAGTGGACTTTCTTTTTTGTTTTAAAAAAAGGGTACTTTTGTTTGTCAGCAAAAGAGTCGATATATATATATGAGTTGCTTTCAAGGAGTTTTGGATAGAGAGAAACAGAGGTGCAGTCTAGCAAAGGGATCTATCGCGCATCTGGAATTCAGGTTCATATTTCTTGTGTTTTCTTCTCATTTTTCCTAGTCACTCTAGGTATAGATATTTATTTATTTTTAAATTAACTTGAATTAGAACATCTGATCGGTCATTCTATGTTTAGTGTATACTTTTATGACATCTTATTTACATAAATTTCAGGATGGTTCCGAGTAAATTATATATAAGGAACCCGTTGGTTGCCCTGTTCTTTGCGGTTTTAGTTTCTCCGCAAGTATATGCTGATTATGTGAACATAACTTTAATCCAAAATGCGGTACCCAAAGGAGCAGGTAAAATAAACGTGCTCATTTTTCTCTACTATACTCGTAGAAGGCAGGTTCAAATCATTGTTCACTTCTTGTTGATGGAAAATTCTTAAATCATTGGATATCATTATTCATTCGGATATCTCACAAGAGGTTGTCAGTTCAATTCTAATTGGGGATGATAAGATAAGATTTTTTTTTTTTTTTTTTGGGGGTTTTTTTGGTTTTGGGGGGGGGGGGGGGGGGGTTCAAGAGTTTATTTTATATCATCTGCATTTTCTTAAGCACCAAAAATTAATATATATAATCTTCTACAAAAAAGAAATACTTCAGCACATAAATCACCACAACTAAAATATGAGAGCAACATAATTTTGACAATGGCCAACATTTGCATCAAAAGAGAAAAATCGCCAACAATTGCCTTCAGTGTTACAATGATCAACAACTTTATGATTATCCAGTCTGTTTGGATGGAAGCCCTCCAGCATATCATCTTTCAGTCGGTTTTGGATCAGGGATCAACAATTGGTTGGTTCATATCGAGGTATGTTCACCATCTGCGTGTCAAATTGATCAACTTATTCATTCCAAATTATATTACTTGGAAATGAAATTTATTCATTTCTCAATATAAAAATTTTAGGGAGGCGGGTGGTGCAACAATGTAACGACTTGCCTAGAACGCAAGCATACCTATTTAGGTTCATCCACATATATGGCAAAGCAGGTCGACTTTACCGGAATTCTAAGTAGTAATGAAAACTCTAATCCTGGTACTGCACTGTTTATTTATTTACTTATTTTCTTTTTTTACTTCTTATAACTCACTAAATTGAAAATTATCTCTTGGGTGTTCTGAAACTAATTTTCGGTTTATTTTAATTTACTTTGAAATGGCGGTCAGACTTTTATAACTGGAACAAGGTCAAGGTTCGATACTGCGACGGTGCATCTTTCACTGGAGATGTTAAAACCGTGGACCCTGTGAGTTAGTAACAGCGATCATAATATCTTAGAGATACTAGTTAATTAACTATATATATGTTATATTTCTATTTTCTAAAAATATTGAGCAAGTCTTTCTCTGTTTTATTAGGCCACAAAATTACACTACAGGGGTGCGAGAATATGGCAAGCTGTTATGCAAGAATTGTTAGCAAGAGGAATGGACAAGGCTGAGAATGTAAACTCTTAAAAAACCTCCTATCCTCTCAAAATATTAGTTTTTTCCCCCTTGTGAAAATAATTAATGATCATGTCACTAATCCGTGTTACTCAAAAAATGAGTTTATAAAAACTAAAAGTATTTTTTTTCAATAATTTTTTTTCAGGCTCTCCTTTCAGGATGCTCATCTGGCGGATTGACGACAATTCTACATTGCGACAACTTTCGTGCGCTTTTGCCATCTCATGCACATGTCAAGTGTCTCTCTGATGCTGGTTTTTTCGTCAATGAGTAAGTAATTATTTCCTCAAATTATTCTCTAAAATCGTAAAATACATGTGCAGAATTGTCAATTCATTTTGTTTGTGTCAATTAATTTGCAGAAGAGATATTTCAGGAAAGGAGCATATTGCAGCTTACTACAATGACGTGATTACAACACACGTAATTTAACGAAATATTCTCTTAAAATGAAATTAATTTTCTATTGTAGAACATGTATTATTTATTGAAATGAGCATTAAAATGTTTATTTATGATTTTAGGGATCAGCAAATAATTTGCCATTATCATGCACGGCGGGAGTATCTCCTAGTTTGGTAATTATTTAAATATTTATAATTAATTAGTTAAATAATTAATATTCTCTTAAAGAAAATAATAATTAATACAATTGCTTTCAAAATGTATGGACTTTCGACAATTGCAGTGCTTCTTTCCACAATATGTAGCAAAACAGATCAAAACACCACTATTCATCTTAAACTCAGCAATTGATGCATGGCAGGTTATGTTCAATTTCATTTCAAATAATTTCCGTTCATCTTTTCTTTATACGATTTTTTCTCTAATAGTTATCGTCTTAATTTGTCGCAGATAGCAAACATATTAGTACCAGATAGTGCGGATCCTAACGCTACTTGCGTCAACTGTAAGGCAGACATAGCTCAATGCTCTTCTTTACAACTTGAAATCATTCAAGGTCATTTTGCACATTAAGTTGTACTTCAATATATATATATATATATATATATATATATATATATATATATATATATATATATATATATATATATGAGTTAGATTTAAGTTCTATTGATTTAAATTGATATTATAGGTTTTAGGGATAGATTTGTGAAAGCAATAGATGAAATGGGGAAGTCCATATCAAGAGGCTTGTTTATAAATTCATGTTTTTGCCATTGCCAGTCAGAGTCTCAGGAAACATGGCTAGCATCCCGGTCTCCCATGCTTGCAAATACTGTAAGATTTTTATCTATTCTTTTCTATTTTTTCGGTAGATTTCACGCTTGCTTATCTTTTCTTTTCGAGGTAGAATTTACAGTTTTTTTCCTTTTTTGAGGTAGAATTGTACTTAATTATCTTGAATGCAGTTTTCGTTAATCTCTGTTACTAACCAAATAGGATGGTCTAGCATTATATGAGAGAACTTATGTAGCTTATAAATTTCATATTGATTTTACATACAACCAAGATTCAACAAATCTTGTACTTTGCAAATAGAATCAGAACGTGATAATCTCATAACCCAATATGTTTTAATTATTTCTTAAAGTGGCCAAGAGAATTAGGATTATGAATTATTAATTTCGATTTCTCTTTAATTATTTATGTTGCAATTTTTATTTTTTTAGCGAATTGCAAATGCAGTAGGCGACTGGTATTTCGACAGAAGCCAATTTAAAGAGATAGACTGCCCTTATCCATGCGACTCAACTTGCGTCAATCATGTTGATATCTCATCTGCATGATATATAGTTAAAATTTTCTTCTTTTTCTCTTTACAGACCCGAACACTACATAAAGAAGTTGATTAGTTATTATATCACACATGTGATGTAGATTGTAGCTCAAATTTTAATGCTTATATATAAATTTGTAGATCTTTTTGCAATATTATAGATTATATTATGTACCAAATTACGTTTCATTAGTTACCATTTGTTTCATATTAAATTATATGAACTATGCCACTGAATGCAAATAGTATTTCGTTTGTATTTCATCTTTTTTGTGAACTCTGGAATATTCAAATATGGCATTGTTCATGTAAACCATACATGATTTAAGACTTAAGGAGACTTATGGAGGAGACTTTTTTTCATCTATTATTGATACCTAACCGCCTCCAAACTATTTAATTGCTATTATTCAATAAAATTATAAGATTTTTTCAACAAATCCTGAATACTTCAAAAAAATCTTCACTTCTTTAGTTCTCTCAAAAATTAGCAAAAGTAGCACTAATTGTTCTTTGGAAAAATATATATTGCCCCCTTATTTGGGAGCGGATCATAATCAAAATCGTGATTAATCAATCATGCATAATTAATCCTAAACGGCCTTTTAACTCTATTTTCTCCGTTCCTGTCTTAGATTAGAAAGATATTACCAAAAACTGTTTCGGAAAGAAAAAGGGGAAATCTCTCCTTGAGAAATAATGGCGATACTTTTCTTGAAGATTGCAATAGTGAAATAGTTGATGTAAGTTACTCTCATCTCGTTTCGCATCGACTTGCGGAAATCTCTTTGATCTCGTTTCTCTCTCACTGCGGAGAGGCAACCTAATCTGTGTACAACAATCAGCGAAATCTAGTTTGATTTGGTTTGAGAGAGAATGAGATCCCTGAGTGAAAGCTTGATTCTTTCTTCCTTTCTGATTTTAGATGAAGTTTTATGGCTTAATTGAACTCTTTCGGAAGTTTGGTTGAAATTCCATTAGAGAACTGTGCAGCACAATGTTGTTATACTGGTACCAGTTCTGAATTGGGACCCAAAAAGAGATCTAATACCGAAAAAAGAAATCCTTCATAAGTCAATTTGACTTTGGAGTCTGGACAAATTATCTGACAAGGTATATAAATAATTTCACCAAAATTCTAATTTCATTTTTTTTAATTTTCTTTAATTTACCCATTTTTTCTTTTTTTTTAATTCATGAAAAGATAGTTCAGAATTTAGTGGAGATTGAAGATGATACATTGCAAGTTATAACTAAAAGTTCAACTTCAGGCAGAGAAAGGAGTGCAATAGTTAAATGTACAAAAGGGTTCTTCCTTCCAATAATTGTGTGATTGGAAAATGAATCGTTCCATCATGAAGGGCATTTTTGGTGTCTTTTCAGTGATTTTTTTTTTGCGTGTTAATTGATAATTGTTCTGTTATTTCTTTTATGAATATCTGGTATTAATTGGTAATTGTTGACATTATTTTCATGAATATCTTGTGCTACAGTTTTGGCGGCGATACGCTTCTAATTCTATTTTATAACATTCGGTGATGTTTATATTTTTTTCCCCTTTTTTGCTATATTGAATTATGCTTTAATGTTTGTTTTATTTCAACTTATTTAGAGACTGAAATACCCTCATCTAGTTTGCCAAATTATATTTTCTAGTTTTTTCCAATTACAAACAAATGATATTGATAACTTAGCTGGAATTAAATATAATACAAACGAAAAATAGTATAATGTTCAATAACATATACATATACAACACAAAAATACATCAATCATATTCAATATTAAATCAAAATCAAAATAAAATCTACAACAATATCAAACCCCCTCTTCAAGATAAGCTCCCTTGCACTAAAAACAAGAAACAAAACAAAAACTTCTTCTAGAAAAACTTTTCTTCCTCCTCTCTGGGAACTTCTTCAGTCAACAACTTCTAAATTAGTCTAGTACTAAGTATCAACATAAACATTCTTCGTCTTCCCTTATTCAGAACTAACTGCTGGGGAAGTTCATAAATAATACAATTAGCATTAGAAAATATAATGTGACCAAAGATTTCAATAATTAATGACAACGACAAGCTCAAGAATGGTATTAATTTTCATGGTACTAGCAACCCCATTTTTTGCAATAACAACAAACTAAACTAATGTCCTCAATCAATTAAGCCTTGTTTGTTGTCCAATTAAAGCTAAATTATTGATTGCAGATAATAAAATTATTGCTAATTCTTAAGGAGAAACAAAAAAAAATCTAGGCCTGTATTGAATTCTCTCTTACAAAAAGCAAAATTATAGAATTTTTCATCCAATTCTCTCTCATAATAATTAATTGTATGATTCTTCTGTCAAAGAAGTCACATCTTTTTTTTAAATCATGATATCAGGCATTATATACCAGATATGACTGGTATAGATACATGAATGGAATCAATTCATTTCTAAGAATGACAAACATTAACGACATTTATCATCGCTACCCATTGTCGTGCATATAAATCAAAGAGATAAAAATTATCACCTTGCTCTTTGTTCCAGGGAGAGAAGTAGCGAGAGGTTGAGAGATGAGTTAGTGAGGATGAATACAGAGGGAAGAGAGGGAGAACGAGGGGAAGGAAGAGGATGAATCGTAGGGAGATAGAACAACATTACTATTTCTACGATAGATTTCCTCTTATTACTTTCCAAAATCGGTTTCAAATTCTTTCTAAAACAGGCAAAGTGCTAATAACGGAGAGAATTAGGGTTAACGAGCCGTTTAGAGTTAATCAAGTTGACCAAATCATGATTTTAATCCTACGGTGGCCCCTTATTTAACCCCTAAAAGTTAAGCCACTCTTCATAGTCGAAAGCAAATTATTCAAAAGCACGTCTACAAAATTTAATATCAAATTCATAATCAACTCGTCTCATCGATAATCAATTAGGCATCTTCCCATCAGAAAAGGCCGGACAAGAATCCACAAGCTCTGGCACCCCCTCTTTATAGGGCATAGTGAATTTTTCAACAAACTTGACAACGTAAACAATCAAATCTTTGCTGGACCAAATAAAGTGCTTTTAAAGAACTCGAGTTTTTCTTTTATTGTATCTTCTTTTAAAGAGACAATCTCCATCAGTGCACGAACAAACATACCTGATTCACGTTGGAACCCAAGATTCTCATTCTTCTCAAGCAGCAGTTTTATATCATCGGAGTTTCTACGCATGAAACTAATGCATCCCATTAACAAAGTATCAATTTGTTAATCAATTGGATTATTCAAGGGCTGAAGGATTGTTCTTCATCAATTGGATGAATGTATTGCCACCAAGTCCATTTTCCATGAGCTCAACGGCTCATGGTACAAGGGTTTTCTCCACGTTGCTAGAGAGAAGTTTAGGATTCCATGATATTAGACTTGATTTCCTTGTGTTAATCCGTCATCTCTAAGGAAGAAAACCACAAAAGTCAGGATCACTTGAAATTGAACAAATTCAAAGCTCAAACACAACTAATTCTCCGAAAAAAGATTAATATTTCACTATATACGTGGAATTTTTATTCAAAAGCACAACATACTAACTTACATCAAAACCCTCGTGGAAATTTAAAAAAAAAGAAAAAAAAGGAAAAAATAAATAGCTTAGAGTTCTTCCTCCCTTTTGCGCCCACTTCCCATTACATTCTCTCTGGTCGATTCCAACTTCTCTTTCGCAACATCTATCGTCTCTCTCACTTTCTCTTTTGCCGCTTCATACCCCTCTTGTAGTTTCTCCTTAGCCTTCTCCTTCGATTCCGTCATTTTCTCTTGCGCTTCTCCTAATTTCTCTTTCGTTTTGTCCGTCGACTCCTTCGTCTTTGCACTCGCATCTTCTGCCTTTTTCTTGGCCTCCTTCATTGCTTCATCGGACGTTTCCTTTGCTGCTTCGTTCGCTTGTTTTGCTTTATCCGTCGCATACTTGCCGGTTTCTGCTCAATTTTAAATTATATTTTATAGTGAAAAATTAGTAAAATGGATGATTGTACACAAAGAAGTTCTATTTTTCTATGAGATGTGGAAATTTATGGTAAAAATTATAGATATTTTACCTGAGGTAACCTCTTCAATCTTCTCAGTACCCTTCTTTGCCGTTTCTTTAGCTTGCTCCCCTTTCTCTATCGTAATGGAACAACATCAAAATAGTCAAAAATAAAGCACAACCATGAAAAAAGTTCAATCAAATTTAACTTTATTATTTTTTATTTCTCAAAGTACCATTTACCAAGCCATGTTATTATGTTAACACTTCGACAACCAAACCAATTTTTCAAAATACTTCATACCAATATAAACAATTTCAAACATCTAATTAATACAGAAATACAACTATAATTATGACAAATACATACAAAAATTATAAAAAAATACATATTTAATATGCTTACCAGAAGCAGTATGTTGAGCCGTCTCTCCAGCAGACTTCAGAGTCTCGCCAGCCTTTTTGCCGGCCTCTTCTTCATCAGGCTGATGCTTGAATCCCAACCCTTCACTGATCTTATCTTTCGCCCAATCAGTCCATGACTCATCTTCATCTTCTTCCACCTCCACTTTTGTCGCGACGGCTTTTGTTCCAACAAACAACAATAAAGAAGCTAGTAGTAACAAAGGAAAAACAACTTTCATGAAGCTCTTCATTTTGCTTTCTTTCTTTGAGTCTAGTGATTATCTTTTGATAAATGAAAAAGAAGAGAGAGAGAGAGTGGAGATTTAGATGGCTGGTAGAAAGGGTTTTAAGATCGAAGATGAGGAGGTTCTAGTCTTCTAGATGAGAGATTGTGGACACATGTCAGATGGTGAGAGACAGGCTATTGGGTTCTTTACCACGTACACCTGCTTTGGTGTCACTTGCATGTCGACTGCCTAAGTTACAAGAATTATATCATGGGCCTCGGCCTTTTGTATAGTAAATTTTATATGATCCAGTTTAATTACACTTGGCCTTATTTATATCTCCTTTCAAACATTTCTATATCAGATCATTTTTTCCGTAAATTTTGTAAATATTCTGAAAAAACAATTTAATATATGCAGTATTTATTTTTGTCGCGACAATATATGAAGTGTCGTACCACTTTCTTTCTTCACCAATATTTTATTAAAATCAAACAATTTTTGATATTTCTCAAAAGTAGCGAGCGAGCGCCTTTGAAATCGAAAGCCAATTAGTCAGATGCGGAACAAAGGCAAGTCAAGTTTAACTGAAAGGAGAGAGAGACCATGTTAATAAAATACAAAATTAAATTTAAGAAAAAATGGTGAAAAAAATATTGAAAAAATAATATAATGAGATATGTAACCAATAAAGTATCTTAATCGTATTCTAAAAGTATCATAATTGTATTTTAAAACTCACAACCGTATTCTAAAAGTATCACAGTTATATCCTAAAAATATTTCAGAAGTATTCTGACATATTCGGAATGTATTTGATACATATTACAACTATATTCGAGATATCCGTATGCTAAGCATACTGCATAGTTTTTGAAGTATTCACGTGACATACCATAACTCTAACTCTAATCCCGAATTTTCAAAGGACATGAACCAAACATGTTCTGTTCAGTTCAGTTAACCCGACCATTTTTTTGTAACCCGACCATGTTTGCCACATCTAAAATGTGTAGTATTGAAATTTCTCTCATTTGGCACATCTAAATGTAGTATTTAATTTTTCTTACGAAAATATATAAAAGAGTGCTTAACGTACCCGTTTCTTTCAATGTGTAGACGATTCATACATACGGTGGCTTGTAATGTACACATTTTATTTCTTCTATCTTTTTGTTGACCATTGACCGACTGGATACACTCGCTCCACAAAAAAGAAAGAAAAAAAGAGAGATATTATCTCTGTTTTACTTGCATAAACCCTCCCTGATTGATTGATCACCAAAATAATAGGAAGCAAAAATGGGGATTCTACCATCTCCAGCGCCGATTCAGGTCTCTGTTATTCGTACCAAATCCCTTCTTCCTCCGAAAATTCATTCTTTCTCCCCTGTTTTTCTTGATTTGAGAAGTAATAATAATGGTATTAGTAGTAGACTCATGTCTTTAACAAGTATTAATTGCTTACCTTCTTCTTCTTCTCCTTCTGGGGATGGAGAGGAGAGAGAAGAGGTGGAGAGAGCTTTAGGCATGGAAGGAAGCATACCAAGCAGCTCTCAAGAGTTTGTGAGGAGAATTTCGTCCCGTGCTTATGATATGAGAAGAAATTTGATTCAATCCATTGATTCTTTGAGCTATGATGGTATTTTCTTTTTTTTTTTTCAATTTCTTTCTGGGCTTTCGTAATTTATAATGAATTTCATTCATGGGTTTTCCTTCTTAATAAATCGCTCTGAATTTTATGACAATTTTGTAGTTTTGGAGAAGAATCCATGGAGAGAGGATTCAAAACCAGTTTATGTGCTGACTCAAAGAGACAATCATTTGTGGACAATGAAAACCAGAATGAGTCGCAAGTAAGATCAGCACTTTTCACATAATTAATTTATAAATAAACACAAAAAAGAACATAATATAATTTATATACGGATAGTTAATAATTATATATGAATCAGTGAGGTAGAGAGAGAGCTGGGAATGCTTTTCTCAAAAGGAAGCAAAAGGAGTTCAAAATTCGGAAACAAAGCGAAAAATTCAGGGTTTGGATTTAACATGCAAGTTGAAGATATTAGAGATGGAGTTCTTGTAAGTTGTTTTTCTTTTTAATTTTTCTATCGGTGCAAATTCTGTTTTGTACTTTATTTGAAATATTTAAATTTAAAGATTTGAATTTATTGTTTTTTATTTAGGTTTTTGAAGATGAAAATGAGGCAGTGAAATATTGTGACATTTTACAAGGAGGCGGTCAGGGCTGCGAAGGCATTGCAGAAATTGAAGCTTCATCTGTAAATTAAAATTCTAAATTGAAAAATAAATATTTCCAAATTTTATGTTCATTATAATTATTTTTCTAAATCAAGACTTGCAACCAACCAGAAATTAAAACCAATTAGGCCTCAATTAACACTCAACTGTGCAATCATGTCTCAGCTAAACTGAACTAGTACAAAAAATTATATATTTTTTTTGTTTATTAAATTAAAATGGTAAATAATATATTAATTATTTTAATTTTGTAGGTTTTTGATATATGTCAGAAAATGAAGGCGCTTGCTGTTCTTTTCCGAAGAGGAAATACTCCTCCATTGCCTAATAGTCTCGAAAGGAATTTGAGGGCGAGAAAAAGATCTCTTGAAGATTAATTAATTTGATTATTTATGTACCATATTGTATAGTTAGTTATTAACTTATTATAGGCCATACATGTAATCTATAGAAAAGATGAAAATAGACAGATAATTAATGAAAACCATGTAATTATTTATTTTACTTTTAGAAATTAAATTTGTAGTGATTCTATTTTAGATAGGATGAGCTGGTGTGATTTATTTCATCCTTTTTTTTCCTTCTGAAAAACGATTTATTTTACCGCCGGGGGGGGGGGGGAAGGGGGGGAGGCGGAGGGGGTCTTATATCTATTTAAGAAGGAAATTAGAAATGACAGGTGAACAAATTAGCATAACATTGAGCACAGATTAAGTGTAATGTACAATTTCAAGAATCTCTTTTTATTTGCTTTTGATTTGAATTTGAATTATCGAATTGAATCTTCCTTAATTTCTCTCGCTGATAATTACTAAAATCTCGAGGCAAACCAACTCTCATACTGTGATTCATATCATCTGCCATTCTTCTTAGTATCTGTTGAAAAAATAAAGAGCAAATAAGCAAATATATTTTCAATAAATATGAACATACATGTAACTTGAAGAAACATGACACGTTTTCATATCTAACTCTCTAAAATTTTCAAATATACTTTAATTTATTTCTTTCACTAACTCGGCTCGAAATTTCAAATCTCTGTTTCAAGTAATAAAATGGGATGTCAAATTCCATTTCATAATTAACATGTTGAAAGCAGTACGGATTATTTCAAATCTCTGTTTCAAGTAATAAAATGGGATGTCAAATTCCATTTCATAATTAACATGTTGAAAGCAGTACGGATTAGTTTTATCATCGAAGGCGAAATTTGGAACTCCAAAATAGATTATTTAGAGTAACAAGTTGAAAATCAAGTTATTTTGGTTACTTAAAAAATTAGGATTAGATATGAAAGTTGTCGTTTCGTACCGTCTCAGCCATTCCTTCAAGTACGCTGTCCGGTACCAAACCGAGTACAGGCGGCCGAACCAAGCTTATGCCCATCTCTAAATGTCCTTTTAAATGGCTCTGTTTTCCTTTTCTGTCTGGATAAAGCGTTCCTTTTACGGAAAGAGAGAATCGAGACGGCATAGACGCGCTATTCAATCCTTTTAACTCCCAACTTGTCTACATTGATCGGATTCAAATTAGGTTCATGTTATGTGAGTTATATGCACGCAAATTAAGTTCAAAATCATGTTATTATAAACAAGCATTTGGAAAAATGAAGGGGTTAAATGTTGGAATTTGTCTAATATATATGTAATATATATCTTTTTCCATTTTTCAATAAAATTGGAATTTTTTTCAAAATATTCCAGGTTCAAATCTTATTGAAATTTTTCTTTGTTTAATTAAACAAACAGCAAAAAAATCACCTTGATTGTTTTATAGCATTCTAGTAAGAGAAATAAAGAACCTACCGCTTGGAGTTCTAATACGCTGGATGCATGAATAGGTACAGACGATGGATATTCTTTTCCTTGCGTTTTGCACCGCATTCGCATCACAACGACCATATCAGCCGATATGAACAGGAACTGAATCGGTACCATTTGAATCCTCCATTCTTCCTACAACCAATCAATCGTTAATTTTTTTTATGTAAAATTTGTCTCAATTATCTTAAAATTTACGCGATTTGAAGTTAGAATTAAAGTTATTACCTCGTTCAATCTCTTGCTGTGATGATGGCTTGGAAATACCGCTCGGATAACTCTAGGCCGGTCTTTAAGATATTCATCAAATGAAGCCTACAAGTTATATCTTTAATATTTATGTGTACTTCAATTAAAAAAATATATATTTATGTGTACTTAGTTGATGAAAAAATTACATAAATTTGAGAAGTGTTGCTTACTTGTCGGGATTCATAAAGAGGGATGTTGGTGGAAACAATGGAGGAATAAGTGACAATATCACCCTTTGTTGAAGAAGAAAAGGTGGAATTTGAATCTCTTGAGTTTGAAAAATTCAAATGATTCGATCTTCTCATGGCCTTCACAACAACTCTATTTCTTCTCCATTTCAATGATTCTGTGCTTCTTTGATTCGCAAATGAAGGAGCAAGAGCTGTGATTGCCATAGCATGATTCATCTCTATATTTGATTGTTTCTTTATTTTGATCTTCTTTTGTTAAGGGTGTTTCTTTATTTGATATTTTTGATGTGGACTTTTGTATCTATGACTGTCTCTGTCTCAAACAGGAAATTTATGCTATTACATGGCGTGCCAATCTAAGCGGGAAGCCAACTAATTCTCATTCATAATTCATGGCTAACTCACAATTAATCAGGTTTTAATGCTTTAATCATCTTTAATTCGCTTCAAATAGAAGAAAAGAGAACCAACTAGGGTGAACTAATCGTAAAGTATGTATTGCCTCTGTGTTGTGATCTGTGCGTGTACGTAAGAATCATCGAGAAAAAATTGACACGCAGCGGGCCCAGACGAACGAGAAGCCACCACGCCAGAAATAAGTGACGTGTTGCTTTCTCATTGGTTAGTTACGTGATGGACCTGCCTGTCAGTGGACTTAATGATCCATTATTAAGAGCTGTCAATAGTAGTTCTTTACCTGTTTCTTATTTGTTTTAAATTAGACCATTATTAAGAGCTGTCAATAATAGTTCTTTACCTGTGTTCTTATTTGTTTTAACTTAGACCTTTAAAGGGATAATTTCATATATGCCACTACAAAAACTGGAAATATCATATTTACCATTATAAAAACTTAAATATCATATTTGCCATTGTAAAAACTTAAAAATATCATATATGTCATTACAAAAACCTTAAATATCATATTTGCCATTACAAAGACTTAATATATCATATTTGCCATTAAATTTACTCAAAACTTAATACCATCCATTTTTTTAGTTAAAATTAACGGTCCAATCTTATAATTATCATTATTTCTCTAAATTTATTTCATGAATTAGATTTCATATTAAACATCTCTCTCTCTCTCTCTCTCTCTCTCTCTCTCTCTTCATGATTGAAATTCGTATATACACAAAAAAAATCTTCACTTCAATTTTTTAGTCAATAATTTGATACGAGAGAAAAAAATATTCAAAAAATAATCAATTTATTTCTCTCATATCAAATTCTTTTGACTTCAAAGAAATAATTTTTTTGTTTATATATGAATCTAAATCATAAAGAGAGAGAGAGAGAGTGAGAGAAATGTTTAATATGAAATCTAATTCATGAAATAAATTTAGGAGTATAATGACAATTATAAGATTGAACCGTTAATTTTAACAGAAAAAATGGATTGTATTAAGTTTTGAGTAAATTTAATGGCAAATATAATATAGTAAGTTTTTGTAATGGCAAATATGATATTTTAGATTTTTGTAATGACATATATGATATTTTCAAGTTTTTACAATGGCAAATATGATATTTAGGTTTTTGTAATGACAAGTATGATTTTTCGAGTTTTTGTAATGACATATATGAAATTATCCCACCTTTAAATTAGACTTAATGGTCCAATCCAATCCAACTCTTAATGGGCATGAAAAATTAAGATTTTGAAGATCAGTATAACTAGTTATGATTTAATAATCTTATATTAGCACATGACATGAAAATGTAATGTTTGTTCTCCCCCAAATAATATATTTTCTTCTCTTTCTTGTCTGGGTAGTAGTTTTCCTTTTCTTATGAGTTCATATACACATCTCCGTTTACCATCTCCCCCCACCACTGATAAACAGGGCTTATATTTTTTTGAATTTAATTAATGAAAAAGATGATAAATGAGGCCCGTTTATCAGTGGTGAAAGAGACGTTGGGGAAGAACAAGTATATTTTTCCTTTTCTTATTACAGCCTTTCAAACAAAAGAATTTTTGTTACAACAACTCACTTTTCAAGGCTATACAACAAATTTGTACTTCCTACTGTATCAACTACCAAGGCATCAAAAATGAAATAAAATGGAAAAATAATTATTGGCAGAATGAAAATATTTGCAAATGAAAAAAGGAATTCAATATATTATATCAACAATTATAGAAATCATGTATCCGGAACATGAATCAATCATGAAAGTACAAATAAGAAAAAAAAAACCAAAATAAGGACATTTTATTTCATTTTATTTTGGCTTATATGATTGATTTACTATTCTTGTTGCATAATCTTTAAACTTTTTGACATTATATTAATATCCGTGATGATATTTAATAGGGACTAAAGAGATAACACCCCCTCCCAAATTTTGAAATAAATTTAGAGTTATATATATTTATGGTTATACACTTAGGATTAATTGAGCTGAATTTTACCCAAAATTAGGATCAATTAAGCTGAATTTGTCCTAATTAGGATTAGTTAAGTTGAATTTGGCTGATTAGGATTATTTATGCTGAATTTTGTTTTAAGTAAGGTAATTTTTGGTCTAATTTGCCATTAAACCCTAATAATAATAATAATAATAATAATAATAATAATAATAATAATAATAATAATAATAATAATAATAATTCAAGGGGCTTAAATGTAAATTCAAACAAGACTAGATATGTTGTTAAGCCTTCTGTTAGAGCGTGAACGAGGTCGAGACAAGTTTGGGTGAAGATAAAAATAAGGGGAAACAACAGAGTGGGTTTGTGTATAGCTGAGTGCCACATGGCGAGCAGGGATTCGCCGAAACTCCTCCTCTCTTGCGAGTTATGTTGTGTTTTGTTAAAATATATGGGAAATTTACAAAAGAGACCCTGTAGTATCTGAAATTGCAAAATAAAAACTATATTCTTCAAAAAATTAAATAAAAAAACTCTACCTCCCTCTGTTCTTTGAAGGTTTTTTTTTAATTTATAATAATGTAAGGGTTTTTATGCAATTTAGGCATAATATTATAGGGTCTTCTTGGCAATAATAATTATTTTTTATATTTTTGCAATTTAGTGGGTAGCATCCAGGCATACCGGCTTTGGGCATGGCAAATTCCCAATTAGGGCTAGGGAATTCTGCATGGTAATTTTTCTAAATTAACCCTAGATTTTGAAATTAATTTTATAATTTGTAGATGTATTTATATGATTTTCGAAAAAAAATTGGGTTTTAGCTGGAGCGACTGGAGGGAATCTTTATGTAGCCGGTTATTATAATGAGAATAATAATATTAATATTGTGGTGATATTCTCCTTTATTTTACTTGCAGATACTCATAGGTGAACTTTGGACAATGAAAGAGAGATAAATAAATTGAATAAACTGAGTGAATTATGATTTTACCCAGAAGCCCTTGATGTGGCAATTCAGACCGGAGAGCCACTCTGAGGCAGCTTCTGTCTCTCTACTTATAACAGGTAAAATTTTGTTAATATTTTTTTATTTTAATCTCTTTTTCATTATTTTTTAGATTCAACCCATATTTCATAAGTTGAGAGACTTGCTAAATATGCGCTAAATAAGATTGCATTTGCTGGAATTTGAACATATGACCTCTTGATTCACATGTAATAGTCTCTACCAACTAGGTTATGGGTTATTTGCTCTTTTTCATTATTTTTTGTTTGGTTCTTCAGTTATTATATAATTTTTTGTTGAAGTACGTTATATAGGTTGTAATGACTCCAAACAGCAATTATAGCATTTGTACTAATTTATATAGTTCATTTGTCTTTCAATATGCTAATAACCGTTTCCAATGCAGCCCTAATCTTCTCTAACGTTCTATAAGGAATTCGAGAAAGATTCTAGGCTTGTCAACGGGTCGGGTTCGGGTTTGCCCATACCGAAACCCGATCCAAAATTTTCGAGTTTGACCCGAATCCGAAAGCTTTACGGTTTTTTTTGCAAACCCGAACCCACGAATAACTCGAAATCCACGGGTAAACCCGAAATTCATCACCATTAATGGAGAAAGTGCCTTAAAAGAAGAAGAAAGGAGGGTAGAGGAGAGGCGGAGGGGTGGCATCCGAGACCGGCGATTGACGACCGGCGACCGGCGCCGAGTAGGGAGAGGGCAAAGCTTAGGTTTTCTTTTCTTTGTTGCTTTTTTTCGTTTCTTTCTTTTCTGGTTGGAGAGAAGAGAAAGGGGGAAGGGGAAATTAGGGAGGTAGCTACTAGTGGATCGGGTTGAGTGGGTTAGAGTTAGGGTTAGGGTTGGAATTGATGGGTAGGATTGATTTAGAAGAAAAAAATTGAATGGTACAGATTAAAATTTAAAATATAATTATAATTTAAGTTTCGGTGCATTCCCTAGTTATTTCTTAATTTTATTAATTTCTCAGAAAACTACCTTTGTAACACATACCACGCATAACAGTAACAGAGTCACATACTAGTATTTACGGTAAACAAATCAAACAAGAAATATTTTTGGGACTACATACCAAATGAAATATTTCATTTTATTTTATCTTCCTCCAAAAAGGCCAGATATAGTTGGCACCGAGGAGGACAAAGGCGGTGCGTCGCATAAACCAACTTCACCCTATTGGTTAATCATGATTCTACTTAAGTTCTCATAACTTAACATTAATTCGGGTAAACTTGAATTCTTTTCCAAATATTGCATCGTTTGCCGCATGCTCGGCCTAACAAAGCTTGCTGGATGGGAACAAAGCAATCCAATTTTAAAAACCAGAAGCATTTCTTCTGCCAGATAATCTTCCCCCAATCTTCGATCGACTTAGTCAAAAATTGAATCTCTTCGCCATTTCTCTAGCACCCATTCTGCGAGGATAACTATGCTTCCATGTGAGTCAAGTGTAGTTGGTCTTTTTCCACAAGCAACCTCTAAGATCAAAGCGCCAAAAGCAAACAAATCGGTTGCAGGAGTCGCTTTGCCTGTTCTCACAAGTTCAGGAGCCATCTATCCTCTTGTGCCAATTACATGTGCAGCTTGAGGATCGCTACCATAACTGTACAATCTAGCAAGCCCGAAATCGCTCAATCGAGCATTCATTTTGGCATCTAATAAAACATTGATTGCTTTCACATCTCAGTGGATGATTATTTTCTCGTAGTCTTCATGAAGGTGCAGAAGAGCAGATCCGATGCCTTTGATGATCTCAAATCTCTTGTTCCAATTGATGGATGGCATAAGATTATATTAAAGTATGCAATTCCACATACAGGAATCCATGGTGAACTCAGGTCGTAGGAACAAATATACTATTCATATGAGAATCGCTAATGGCATATAGTATGCATATTCTCATAGTGTGGTCAGTTCAGTACGTGTTCTCTAATACGTACCTATATTCCAGACTTGACATCCTTATGTCCATGATTAGCATAACATGATCATCCAATCTGCGAATATACTAGTGTGGATATGTAGCTTCTTACCTGAAGTATGTTTATCTCTATAAACATTCTACATATAATTAGGGACAATTTAAAATGTCATTCGTTAGTTCATAGTTCTACTATCAGAATCACATATTCTGATGACTTGAACTCGAAGTGTCATTCATGGTTGATATAAGATATGTAAATATATATTAACAACTCATACACACGTATATATAAGAAATAACCTTTATTAAATAAATAATAATGTCTTAATACATAATCCATTTTCTAGCACAAATATATTTGGTATAGGACACTAATCCTACAATATGACCCCTATCCAAACCGTATCCGAACCGCTACCCCCAGATAGAGAACTTGTGAGAAGGACGACGAGACATACCCATGGCCACAAACACGATATTTGTTTTCTTGTTTTCCTTTTTTTTATAAGAGACTTGTTCTGTTTGCAGGGACAGAGCTCAATAGAGACTAGGGGTGCTATTATCTCCCAAGATTTAACGAAGTACTATATATCAGTAATGATTTAGTGAAAAAAACTAAAATATATATATTTCTATGTATTTAACTCTTCCAAAAATTTTTATACATTATTAATTAATAGAGATAAATTTTTCCCCCAAGTAAATTCCTTTAAGCTCCGTTTGTATGATTAGAGAGAGAAAAAATATGAATGAGGGTTAGGTTTGACTCTCATCATAGTATAACTGTTCTAAAATTAATAAACACTATGGTGAGAATTTACTCCTCATGGGCCAAGAATAACAATAAAGATATTGTGCTTTAATTCTTATTTTTGTAAAATGATAAAGTTGAAGGGCTTTTAAGTAAAATATGCAAATAAATGCACTCTTCACTTTGAGATCAAATAAATGCACTCTTGTTGTACCTTTGTTTGAAGAAGGGCTATTTTATCTTCTTTATACTTAAAAAATCCAATCATATCTTCCAAATACTCGGATATCGTATTAGAGATCACACATTGCCGATTTTGTACTATCGGTATGGTAGAAAGTTTTCTCAATCGGTTAGCTTCTCCTTGTTCTATCGAGACATCTTTATGTGTGTGTGTGATTCACTGTAAGTCCGTAGAGTGATGAATTAACCTAATTTCGATTGGTAATTCTAGACAACTATTTCTATTATTTATATTGATTGAAACAGATACAATACCAAGAATCAATAATATAAAAAAAATTCTAATATTTTTGTGTGTAACTAAACTTTTCTATAATTTATACACAACCGTTAAAGTTTACTAGCTCAAGCCGTAAGACATCTTGAAAACTCTAGGAGATGTTTCAAATTCAAGTCCCGAAAATATATATTTAACAAAGTCTATCAACTCATAATTATGAATTCGATCTCAACAATAATATATACACAACCAATATTCTTCCCACTTCTGTTTAATGAAATGAAAAAATTGGTTTGGATGAGGCACTTTGAGCCCCTTCCAGACCTTCTCAATTTTTTTTTATTCTTCCCATTTTCTCCATTCATTTTCTGATGCAGCCCTTGCTTATTATTCTCATCTTTTCTATCATCTTTATATCCGAATCTTAAAAAGAAAAAAAGAAAAAAAAAATAAGAATCTTCAATAAAACAAAATCAAAGAATACTCGCCTAAAGTATACACACAAATTGACACATATAATCCTAGTCTATACTCTATGCAACTATTCATTTCCTCTCTTTCTCTCTACTTCCTTAATAGTTAATACCCTCCCTCTACAAAACCTCACTTCACTCTACAATGGCGCAACAACGAGTGATACGAGTAACTCCGGACGGCACCGGCGACTTCCCAACCATACAATCCGCCGTCGACTCGGTGCCGCTCGGCAACCGGGTGCGCACCGTCATCCTCCTCTCGCCGTCAACCTACCGTGAACCGGTTTACATACCCAAGACCAAGAACTTCATCACCTTTTGCGGCCTGCGACCTGAATCGACTGTGATTTCCTGGGATAATACCGCCACCAAGATCAATCACCACCAAGTTAGTCATTTTCATTTCAAAGTTCGAAACTTTAATTAGTTTTTTGTTTGGAAGTTTGAAGCTTTCGTTGAAGCACTGTTCTTTGTTCAGTCGTCGAGAGTGATAGGGACAGGGACGTTCGGATGTGGATCAACCATTGTTGAAGGAGAGGATTTCATTGCTGAAAATGTCACCTTTGAGAATTCCGCACCTCAGGTGTTTGTCTTTATTTCTCACTCAATCATTTCATTTTTGTAGTGATTTATGAACGATATGAACTTTATATTTGATGGAATTTAGGGTTCTGGACAAGCTGTTGCGATTCGAGTCACAGCTGATAGATGCGCGTTTTACAACTGCCGATTTCTCGGTTGGCAGGTAATTCGATTTTAATCATCACATAAATATTATTTTTCTTTTTCTCTCGCCCAAAATTAAACATATTATTAATTTATGATTTTTACTTTTTTTTTAATAGGATACATTGTATTTGCACTATGGGAAGCAATATTTAAGAGATTGTTACATAGAAGGAAGCGTGGATTTCATATTTGGAAACTCAACCGCTTTGTTAGAGCACAGTCACATTCATTGCAAATCAAATGGATTTATAACCGCTCAGAGTCGCAAAACATCTCAAGAATCAACTGGTTATGTATTTCTAAGGTCCATTTAATGACTAATATGAAGTTTTTGGTTATATAATTAATAGGGTTTATATCCGTTGCCTCCTGTATTTCCCTCAATTTTCCCTCTTGTAAGTGACATACATCGAGACGGTAAGTGAAGTGTTTTTGAGGTGGTAAGTGAAAATAATCAAAATCGCATACCAGCCACAACTTTCACTTACCACCACACCATATTTTACTTATCACATGCTAATGAGAGAAGGGAGAACTGGGGGAATTCAACGGGGCTTAGATCCCTCTCTGCCACATGAAAAACATTGTGGTGATAAGTAAATCCTCTTGTACTGATAAAAATAGTTACCAAAATTAAAAATAAATCACTTACCAGCACAACACATGTCACTTACCACCAGTAAGTGGGGACATCACAAACCGGAGGAACTGTACCTCGACATAGTAAATTTTCCTACACTGAGCTTATTTTTTATTTTATTTTATTTTTGTGAATTTTAGGTGTGTGATAACTGGAAACGGAGGCTCCAGTTACAGTTATTTAGGAAGGCCGTGGGGCCCGTACGCCAGAGTCGTGTTTCTGTACACATGGATCGATAAGAGTATCATGCAAGTTGGCTGGCATAATTGGGATAAGAGTGAGAACGAGAGAACCGCTTGCTTCTATGAATACAAGTAAGATAAAGAGAAAACTAAACGATTTGTTATTATTATTATTATTGTTATTGTTATTGTTATTGTTATTGTTATTGTTATTGTTATTGTTGTTGTTGTTGTTGTTGTTGTTGTTGTTGTTGTGGGGTAATTTCATGTGTAAAACTGAAAATGTGATGGGATTGTTGTGGGTTACATATGAAATGTGGAAAGTATTGTATATCTGCTCCTTTAAGTATTTCGTTAGTAAGATGTTCAATTAGGTGTGGATAAGTGGAGATAAGGGTAATTTGGGCATTTTTTGAAAATATTACAAGAGGGGCTTAGTTGATATTTCTCGTGTTTTGTTATGGTATTTATTCATGGTATTTCACATTTTGACGGGATACATGTGACATTTTGAGGCTTAGTTTTGGTACACGTGCAATTTCACCATTTATTTTCGAAAGACTGAAGCAGATTCTCAGTCGTGCACTCAGTAGTATATATTTGTTATAACCGATAAAAGTATAGCAAAATTGGTCAGATCATTTGATCCTCTTTAATGCAATTCTGACAATTTCGCAATTACTTAATTATTAATATATTTTTTATTTTTTTCAGGTGTACGGGGCCAGGATGTTGTGTATCGAATAGAGTTACGTGGTGCAGAGAATTACTCGACGAGGAAGCAGAGCAGTTTCTGTCTCACTCGTTCATCGATCCTGATCAGGGCCGGCCTTGGCTTTTACAACGCACGGCCATCAAAATTCCAGCGTCGGCTTGAATAAATAAAAATGGAGTTTTAGAGTTTTCTTTTCACACGGATATCTGCTACTTAGCTTTGTATAATAAATGCTAAGGGTGTTTAGTTGTGGTCTGTGGAATAATGCTCTGAGTGAGTTTGTAATATGTAGTTTTTTTTTTTTTGAAATTCAACTCATACTTAATGGGTTGAGAGACTTTGATAAATGTGTGCGTTTGTCAGGTATTGAACTCATGACCTCTTGTAATACGTAGTTGTAAGCTTGTGGTGTTGATTAATAAATGTAAGTTGCGTGTAACGTTTTGTTGTGTTGTGTTCGGAGAAGAATGATAGCAGTGAGTTTGTAATCTTTATCTTGTAATGATAAGTAAAGAAATAATGGATATCGTAAAATCTGTATAATAACTAGCAATAAGCTTAGCCCCCAAAACACAAACTTCCCACAAGAAAATAGCATAAAAAACTCCCTGGGTATCAAAAAAGAAGAAATTGGTTCCCGCGGCTCTTCACAAAAAATAAAAAGGATAAAATTCACCGCAAGTCACTCAATTTTCGAAAATGATCAAATAAGTCACTCAACTTTCAATTGTCCCGTATAAGTCATTCAACTTTCAAAAATTATCAAATAGGTCACTCAACTTTCAATTGTCTCTTATAGGTCACTCAACTTTCAAAAATAATCAAATAGATCACTTAAATTTCAATTAACCGCGTCACTTATTTGGTCATTTTTTAAAAGTTGAGTGACCTATTGGGGACAATGAAATATATAAATAATTTATAATGACTAAAATACGAATGTATGAAGATAATGAAATAGAAATGGGAATTTCAGTCAGGAAATTTGGATTATTCCATTACTCAAAAAAATGGTCTATTCCATGAAGTATCTCAATTCCATATATCAGATGAAATTGAATAATTCCACATTTCCATAGCTTTATTCCAATTATTTCCTCAAGTTGCGGCTGGGATAGAATCATAGTGTATTTTATTCCACTATTCCATCCTATTATGTTCCAAATAGATACTTAGTCCATTCTATTAACTTTTTGTTGTTTCTTTTATTTACTTACTAGGATAACAATAACTCTACACAACAGGAATCCAAAACAGGATTCACTGCAGGACGCCTAGCTGGCCGCCCTAATTTGTCCACGTCATCAGAACAAAACCGAAAAAATTGTTAAAGTTCAAGACAAGCAAACCCGTTAAGTCAGTAAACCCGTTAAGTTAGTCAACCCGTTTTGATGTATTTCCCTTCGGTCTCTCTCTAGTCTAGAAGCAGAAATGGAAGCAGGAAAAAAATAATTAATGTAATTTTTATTTGCGTTATTCATTAATTTCTGAAACTAAATAATTAGTGTAAATTATCTCTAATTTTATAATTTTTATTTGTGTTATTCGTTAATTTGTGAAACTAGTGTAATTCTATTTTGTATTACCAAGTGTATGATTTTAACAAGCTGTTTGTAATGAATAACATCAATTACAAAAATTTGCAAAAATAATTTCTCCTTGTACTTATTTTCAATTCAGACTACAAAAAAGGAAATGGCTAAATTGTTCAATTATGTCATGAGTTACTTCACAATTTCAATGAGACAAATTTCTCATGATAATTCAAAAGAAAAGAGGAGTGAGCAAAGAACTAGCGTTCAAAAACATCCAATCAATCTCAACCAATTCAGAAGAGAGAAGTGAATCATACTTCAAATTTCTCATGTCAAGAAGGGAATCATACATTCATACTTTGGATTCAGGCGATTTCTTTAGGGAATCATACATGAACTCCTATTTTTCTAAAATTTACCAAAGCATGATTCTCACGAGCACAAGAAGAGAGAAGTGAAGAGGAAATAGGAAAAATCAGATCAAAGAGGCCAAAGGCAATGGAATCGATTCTCAGAGGAGAAACGGAAAGATACAGAAAATGGCGAATGAAGAAGGTTTTTGCAGCTGGATAGGTTAATGGGTCCGCTCTGCATATAAACGGGTCCAGGTTTCTGGTGTGTTAGCTTAACGGGTCCGTCCAACAGAATTATTATTGTTTCTCTTTCTTTGCTGACGTGGCAAAATATTACTGATGAGAAGCCGCCAACTAAGCGTCCTGCAGTGAATCCTGTTGTGGATTTCTGCTGTATAGACTTATTGCTAGAATAATACTCACGCTACACTTGACTTGTATTGTTAAGTTTTATATAAAATACATGAATTTTTAGTGATAAAAAGTCTAAATATTATTTAAAATTGATTTACATAGAAAAATAATACAATATAATTATATAAAGTGTCTGATTTTGATTTTATGTTGCATGATGATGTATTATCATTCATTTAAAAAAATTAAGTTGTGTCTCACAAATTGAGTTCGAATAAAAAATGCAAGTAACAACTTAATAAAAAAAAGATTAAGAGAAAAGACAATGATCTACTTAATAACTAATGACTTAAAATTGGTTCTTGATATCATTCCATGTTTGTGTTCATATTAATAAAATAGTATACAGTTACTTTACTTATTTTTTTAAGTTTTCTTATATTATCATCTCAACATAACGTGACAAAAATGGAAAAAGAAAAAAATAGAAAGATGATATACAAGAGAAATAATATGACTCATTTTCTTTATTAACATTAATATTATCATGGTTGATTTTTTTTAGTGTCAAGATTATGTACAATATCGAGCTATGCTCAAAATTCCTTCTCCTGGGGGGGCTCTGTACGGAGAGAAAAAGTCAGAAGAAAAAGAAGGGATTTTGAAAACCCTTTGGGGGGAGGCAAACCTCCCCCCTCTCCACCACCCAACTCCGGCCATCCCTTTCCCTCTCCTCTCTGCTTCTTCTCTGGTGTGAGATTCTTCAACCCCTTTTTCTTTTCTGTTGGCTCCACGCTTCTCTGCGATTTTTGCAAATGGACAAGGAACCCTAGCATGGCGTTGCTCCCTTCTCTACCCTTTGCTGGTCTGACTTGAGATCCCAGCGTCTCTCTTCCCTCTCCTCACCGCGCAACTCTATATCTCTACATTGAGCTTCTTCTCGGTTCAATTTGGAACCCTAAGCTTGAGATCTGAGGAAAGGTGCATCCGAAACCCTAGAACGGCGGCTGATTTCTCGAGCCTGATGTCTCTCTCGCTTACTCGTGGGTCTCAATTGGCTTTCTCTCCGACCTGGTACGAAAGCCTAGAACGGCGGCTCCTGTCTTGAGCTTGCTTTCTCTTTCTCTCTCTCTCACTTCTGGATCTGAGAATTGGTGCCGAAACCCAGGAGCAACACTTTCCTGTCAACCCTAGAATGGAGGATCCTCTCTTGATTTGGCCTACTCTCTCTACACCTTTCATGGATCCGAGCAATGGAACCAGTCCCTTGTGGCGGTCAATGCTCTCATACCGTCCACTTGTCGCGGGTGGTTTGTGCTCTCGTACCAGCGCCTTGAGGTGGGCCTTTCATCTCTCGTACCAGCACCAGCACCTCATGGCGGTTGACTCTCCTCTCTTTAGCCTCTATTCTCTCTCGAGTTCTTGCTACCTCGACTACGATCTATGCAACATGCCTAAAAACCTAGCTTGTCTGAGCTTTCTTGGTTGTGTGATACGGTCTTCCAATGGTGCTCCCTGATTTCTGTTTGAGAGTCAATACCATGATACCGGCCCCTTGTGTCGGTTCCTTCTATTCTTGTATCGGCACCTTACGACGGTTGTTTGTGAGCTCGTACCGGCCCCTCGTGGCATTGATTTCTGATCGAGTACCGGCGCTCCGAACTTTCCCTCTCATAGTGATGCTTTTCTCTCGACTTTCTTCTCAACAAGTCGACATTATCTAGACGGATACTACAATCACTGAAGCACAATGATGGCTCGGGTGGCGCTATCACTTCCAAGACCTCAACAAGCTAGGATGGATTGGATCTACTCTTTGTGTGTATTTCTTTCTTTCAACTCGGCACAAGTTAGAAAAGCAATGCTCGCTCGTGGCCGGAAAACTGCTAGGGACCGGGAACGTCACGGGCTAGGAAACTTCGTCTTCTGAAGGACTCTTATTCGCTTCTCTTATCATGCTTGCTATCTATCCCGTATTCTTTTTTCTTTCTTGTATTTATTTTTTAAGTTTGATAATGACTTCTTAAGTTGTTATCTTGGTATGTAATCTGGACAATATTTTCATTTAATGAAATTGATGAGAGTATGCAATTCGCACACTCCTTCAAAAAAAAAATGTACAATATCTATATAGTACGTGAATAAATGTATCACATAATCTATTGATAAAACTCATGACACATAAATTAATATATGTGGTTCACAGCAACTAGGGTTATATTTTTATGTAGTGGTTTCACGAAATCGTTGATATATTACGAAATATTAATTCAACAAATCATATGATATTGTGGCAATTGATCTTATATAAATTATCACATAATATCAATAAATTTGAGAAACCAACGCTTTTGGTGATCCTCAAGAAATTGAAGATAGAATGCAAATACCAAACCGATTATACGATAATGTGTTGACTTAAGTTATCATAAAATATCAATGAATTTAAGAAACGAAATACTAAGATTTAAGATAAATTTCTCCATTTGGACGTCCGATAAAAATAAGTGATGTAGCGCATGAGAATTGAGAAAAAATGTTGAAAAAAGGGGGCTAAGCAATTTATTATAATATAATTTAGAAGTCTAATTATATACATTTAATTTTCTAAATATAAATTAGTTTACATAATTTTTTCATTTATAATCTCTTTTGTATTCTCATACATAGTCCATCTTATATTATAAAATCTAACTATATTATTTTGATTCTTGAAATATACAATATTTTACTTATTCGTGCTATATATAAGTTTTTACATAAGTTATTTTCACATATACTTAAGTAAACAAAATTAAATAAGAATTGTACAAGTATGGAATCCAAAATGAAGAGAAAAGTCAATCAAAATTATATTTGAAGCTGTTAGTAGGAAAAAAAATACAAATTTGACTAAATAGCTTGTATTTTTTTTTTTAAAAGAAAAATTATGTGTTTTGATGAGTGCACTCTTTATCTTCAACTTGAACTAGGCTAATGCTCGCGCTACGCTGCGAAAATTTAAATTTTATTATTTATTTCAATCTATAATGTATAAATTACAATTATGAAAATTCAAAATAAAAATTGAAATCAATTCACAGTTCATAAATATTCCCAGAATTGTCAAACCTCTTGATCAGCTCGTGCACCAAAGCTCGGACAATTCATATTTTCAGGCATGTGTCACACTTATCGAACAGAGAATTTCGTACCGGGTGACAATTCGAGTCAAGAGAAAGTGCACAGGCATTCTGAAATCACGTAATACGGGCCACCCATCTATTATCATTATAATAATTATGTTAAGCAAGTTGGATATTTAAAATTATTTTGAATTACATCATAAGATAATTCTATCCATTTGTTATTCATTCAAAAATAATAGCTATCATATCTAATTTTGTAACGACGGATAACTCTTTACAAATAAATTTATATATGAGAAATAAAATAAAGTAATTGATAAATTAAAAAAAATAATGACCCATTAAATAATTTGGATAATTAATTTATGATCTCAATTTATGTTTACATTAAGATTTCTAAGATTAAAAAATCATCCATTTTTTTTTCTTTGGTTTTCTTATACCGTTTTCTCTTGAAATATTATATTAGAAACAAAAATCAAGTATTGATCAAGATTAGATGAAGGAGATCAGAAAAAAATAAAAATGCAAGATAATTTATTTCAAAGATTTTAGTTGAAAATAAAAATGCAAGATAATTATTATATTTAACATGATGTTTAAAAAGAAAATATGATATTATATATATGAGAAAATATCTATACTACATAGGAAAATATAACATGATTCCTCGTAATACATTAAGTAACATAATAACGTTCTCAATACTCTGAATTTTTTTATATGATAGTTTTCATGAAATTGGAGATATAACACAGAGCATTAATCTAACTAATCATGTGATATTATGGTAATAATTTAAATGAAAAACAAAGATTTGATAATTTTTTTGATCCGACGATTGAGAGAAAATTGATGATATGTCTCTTGAGAATGCTCAAAGAGAGGTGAAAAATAATGTAGGAGTTAATGAACGTATCATTTTTATATGTTCTTTTATATAGTCTATGTTCACATGTTTTATAAAGAAAAGAAATTAAATTGAAACCATAACAATATGGAATTCAAAATAAAGAGAAAATTCAAACAATTTATATTTGACGATTTTAACAAGAGAAATAAAATATTCAGTAAGAATTATTATATTTTAAAGAAGAAAAGAATAATTATTTATATTTTAATGAGTGAACTTTTCATATTCTATTTGTATTAATATTTGAACATAACTTTGGACCATGTTTCATTGAAACTATCTGATTAAGATATGGCCATAAACAAATTCAATGCTTCTCACTAAATCGGGGATTGAACACAAAACATCAATTTAACCAATTATATGATTATATTTTAATAACTACACACATGTTGCCACGAATGTCAATAAATTTGAGTAAATTAATGGTTAAGATTTGACAAAAAAATTGATTGAACGGTCGAAATAAAATTGATGATGTGGCTCAATGAGAAGGCTCAAAGGAGGTGAAAATAAGGGGTTAGGGTTAATTAATATTTGATACAAATAATCCCAACTGACAAACAATTGAACATAGTCCATCAGTATGAACCAAACCAATAAGAACACTTATGTCATCAACAAAAGATGATATATTATTCTAAAAATTCATAAAAGTACTTGTAAAATAACTAACACATCAAATTTTACAAAACGAATCATGATCATAGAAAATCATTAGTCAGTCAATAATTTAGATTTGTCCATACCTCGTTATCCAATGATTGAAATAATTTGGATGATTACACAATGAGAATGATCAAAGATAGTTGAAAATTAAAGTGGTGGGCTAATTCATTCTTTTTAAATGACTTCATATAAGCAGAAATATTTACATTTTCTCAAGAAAAAATAGTAGGCTTAAACATCATACACTTCAGGAAATACAAAAAAAGAAGAGTTCAAGAATTACAACAATGATCTGATTCAACAATACTAAATAATGTTTAATAGTTCTTGCTGAAGCTAATTACAATAAACAACTCCCTCCAATAACATTACCACCTAACATCAACGCTCCTTCAATGTCGACTCAGCAACATGCCCCATGGACTCGATCACCGGCCACACATCCTTCCCTAAATGCGGCCTTCTTTTTCTTGACGGGTCACTGCACCAAAGGCCCAATGATGCCATCTTTTCAGCCACTTCTATCGGCCATTTGCCTGCCAAATCATCAACTACAGAATCAAGCTCGCCATTATCCATTGCTTCTTCAATAGTATCCTTCAACCCTCGTGGATTTCTACCAGTAACAAGTTGCAGCAATACAACTCCAAACGAATAAATATCTGATTTTGGAGTCAGTTCATAGGAAGAGAAGAACTCGGGGTCGCCATAGGCAGGCGTATACTTCGGAGCTTCTGTAAGGTGGAATGGAGTTGCCGTTTTGTTGGATTGCTGCAGTTTGCGAGAGATGCCAAAGTCGGCAAGTTTGCTCGTGTAATTGGAGTCTAGTAGAATGTTTTCTGGTTTGAGATCGCCGTGAGCGATACCATGCGGCGGTATAGAGTGGATGAAGATGAGGGCCGAACATATCTCAGAGGCAATGCGGATGCGGTCCTGCCAAGAGAGTTTCCGACGGGAGCTTTCGTCATTTGTTAGGAAAGTGTCCAGGCTACCATTTGGTAGAAACTCGTAGACAAGGGCTAGAGCCTCTGAACTGGCCCCTATAAGCGCGATGAGATTCGGATGCCTTACCTTGGTAAGAATTTCCACCTACAAAATCGTCAACATTAAATTAGTTAATTGCTTTCTCAAGAGGACTTTTTTGGGATTTACCCAGTCATCCTATTTACACAACATGCTTAACCATGACGTTCCACAATAAGCAATTTTCTTTTTTCTGTTTTTTTCAAAGGAAACATGGTTACTCTATACATACAATATGACTTGCACTATCTTATATACGATTGTACGGTCGGCTTGTGAATTGTGACTTGTCTGGTTTCATATACAACTCAGTGGCATCTCCCTCAACTGCAGCTCGAGCGTTGAGCCAAGTCTCAAAACTAATTCGAGCCGAGATCGAGTTGGACCTGGCTCGGTCGAGTTCAACTAGAATTAATTTTGAGATGGGACAAGATACCAACTCATTATGTACAAATATGTGTGGCCCATTAGTTAATTGATTTCGAGCGGAGGCAAATCGAGCTATTATCAAGTTCAGTCACGTTATAATCAAGTCGTATCGTGCTAATTTAGTAACTGAGTCATATTTCATGCAGACACCGGGTCAATCAAGCTGGCTCGAATCAAAACTAAGTCGAGTTTGAACTCAAAACCATAGTGCAATTTCAAGCAGAGCCAACTAGGTTTAGGTTTCAGTTTAATATTAAGCTCGATCCAGGTGTAGCTTGTAGGAACATGACTCATTTGCAGCCCTGATCTTACAAATGGAACCTATAACAACTACAAGCACATTTTTGTTGATTCTTGGTTCAAAAGCAAAAAGATTGTGAAAATCTAGAGAAAATATGAACTAAACACTAAACTAGCATCGTAACTGTTATTTATCGGAATAAATCTAGTAGATTTCCTAACGGAGTTACCTCTTGATTAAACTCGATGTCTCCTTGGGAGCTTCCGTGGTTCAGCACTTTTATTGCAACAGTTGTGTGCCGAAGGAACCCCTTATAAACACTACCGAACCCGCCCTCCCCAATCTTAAGTGCCTTGTTGAATTTATTTGTCGCTTCTTCGAGCTCTGAATAACTAAATTCGATGAGGCCCACAGCAGGACTTGAAGATTGGCCTACTTTCGTCCGATACAACTCAATTTTTTTGAAAGCGTAGTCTCTTTCTTTTACAGCGTTATCTCTTTCAGTTTGCAATTCCTCCTGCTCCCTTCTAGTTATTTCTAGGAGAGTCTTGGACTCAGCGAGTTGACGCTCAAGTTCAGCCTTCTCATTGAGGGAATTCTTGAGCTGAATAGGAAAAAAAACAAATCAGCCACGGAAATCATGAAAGAATTAATATGCAACCTAAAAGATAAATTAAATAATTTACTACCTGAGAATTAGCAGCGTCGTAAGTTTCGAGGATTCCATTTAGAGACTCGGCTGCCAGCTCAGCAGCTTCCTTGTAGTTTTTTTGAGCGAATAATTCCTCAATTTTTTGCTGGACCTGGTTTGTAACAAAAAATCATAGCAAGATATATATATATATATATATATATATATATATATATATATATATATATATATATATATATATATATATATATATATATGATAATAGTTCTATTAACCAACTACCATTGAGACGGCATGGAAAATTCGGCTACAATTATAACCATTTCAGTGATGACCCGCATAGAACTATAAATGGCTTCATTATATTTATTTATTATTTTTTTCATCTTGTCACTAATTTGTGTTATTTCATGCTTTTAAATTAAATTGGATATGGATGACACCATTGTTTTACCAATTTTTCTCTTTAGACTTGGTCAACCACTCCTCACTGTAAATAGAGAGGATATTAAGAAATAGGACATTGATAGAACCCCTCAAAAGTCCCACTTATTCCTTCATGTGCGTGTATGACACTGTTAAACAGATCTCGTTTATCACATATTTCATTTGTCACGTCTCTTTTAAGACTTGGATACAGAAACGGGACAAGTGGGGGAATCTCATGGGGCAAAGTAACTTTTTTTCCTGAAATTATAGATTCTTTTTTTTTAAATGAAAAAAAAAATAGCTTCTTAGTTCTTACCATATCTGTGCGGCTACGAATGTTTGCTCTTTTGACAATATTAATAGCGAGCTCTCGATTCTCTAACTACAAAACCAAAATAAACAATAAGATAGAGCAAAAAGGAGGAAGAGGCAACAACAATAGATGATGACAAAAAAATTCTATAGAAATCAAAATATAAAAAAGAATGGGCATACCTGATCTCTAATATAGGACACAAGAGCATCTTCATTAACATCTGTAAAGGAAACCTGCCCGTTTCTATTAATTGTGTAGATGCCCCCACTCGTTGCAGCCTCAATTGCAAGAAAAATGGGAGCCTGGCTGATTCTGTTTCTATAAAGAGCTGTCGCTGTCTCTAAATCATAAACAAAAAGAAGCCCTAGCTTTGTGACGATATATATCAACCCATACATCTGTGAAACCTGTGCTCATTAAGAAAGGAAGAAGTCCATTATGAGTTTTCATGTTTAGCTTTTTCACTCATAATTACAATTGAATTTAACCAAACCTGCAAGCCCACAGGAAAGTCATTTTCGAAATCTGGAGGGTAGAACATATCTACTTCCATCTTAGCAGCACCGATTCTACCTGAAAAAATTATAGACGTTCAATGCAATAAGGCATGTTAACAAAAAGGTGATAGCTGAAAAACATTACTTCACAAAAGGTGTCGAAGCTTTATAAGCAAATTATTTACCGGTCTCAGTGAGTTCCATGATATGCAATTTAGAGGCGGTCTTCGAGGTATAACATATCCAACTTGAAGGGTTTTTGGTGCCCCTTACCTGAGTAATTATTCTACAAAATCAGCTTTGAAGTTGGAATTGATACCATTACAACTGAAAGAAATAGAAACATATCTCCCGGAAGGGAGACGCAAATTATTCGAGAGAGGCCACTATGTAATCAATTGGCAGAAAACGCCAATGAGACCACTATGTATTCGAGAGGAACCAAATTCCCGCATTTGGAGATGCAAAATTGAAGTCTAATACTCAAATGGGTTTAGAACAATGTTGGCAAAGATATATGGAATTAGGTTTATAATCCAAACTTTTTTAATTTTTCATTCAAGGGTATTCAAGAAAGGAAAATTATTCAAACCCCCCTAACTTTTCTTAAAATTATCAATGCCCCCTATCTTTTAGATTTCTTAAAAAAAACCCAACAAAGTAGATTAAACTTTTTGAAAACCCCCCCTTTTCTATGATGTTAACTTTAACATCAACTCTAGTTAAATCATTTTTACGACCAAAATGCTCCTCATGTATTCTAAGGTTTTATATTTTTCTTATTTAATTTTGTTTAGACTAGTAAATAAAGAAAATAAGATATAAATATATAAAAATAATATTTTACAATATAATAATTTATTATAAAATATTATTTTTTTCATTTACTTGATAATATTTATTATAATAAATATCTATTATAATACAGAAATGAGGGGAATTCTAATAATAAATATTTATTATAATTGCATTTATTATAATACTATTTATTATAATAATATATTAATAATAAATAAATGAATAAGAGTTAAAATATCAAAAAGAACAAAAATATATTTTTTTTCAAAAAATATTATATAATATATTAATTTTACTATAATTGTGCCATGATTTATTTATTTACTATTTTTTAATTGAAGAAAATAAAAACCTTAGTATACATGGGGGTCAGTTTGGTGGAAAAAAAAATTTAGTCAAAAGTGATATTAGAGTTAACCCAATAGGGGAATAAAAAAAATTGAATCTACTTTATGGGAGGTTTTGAAGAAATCTAAACCATAGGGGTTTTTGATAATTTCTAGAAAAGCTAGGGGGTTTTTAAAAAATTTCATTTCAGGAAAAAGACTTGTGATCTAGTATGTTCATAACCTTAACCTTGAAAGTGGCAAAAGAGGCAGCATATGCTTCTAGATCCTGACTACGCTGTCCCTCAACAGAGAAGAGTTGAGTGTTTCCTTTCACCAATTGTGGTCTCTACAATTAGCCAACAAAAACAATTACTTAACTCAAAAGAACCTCACCCCCATTATTTTTCGCCCATCTTTGAGCAATTTCATTATCCCACATTATCCAAATTGTTTCAACGGTCTCATGATGATGAGATATGAACAAATCTAAATCATTGATTAACTATTTATTTTTTATGGAAATAATTTTTTATTGGCTTTTATGTGTTGATTATTTCAGAACTACTCTTTTTTGTTACTACTTTTTTTAATGAACCAAGTTACTTAATTTTCTTTTTTTTAAAAAAAAAAGGTAGCATACCTCAGCAGTGCCAGGTGCAATTCCAATAAGAACAAGCCATTTCTTGGCGGGGTCACATTTGTAGCTCACAATCTGGTTATTTGCCAGATTAGTTGTTCTATCAAACATTTTAACTGGTTCCAACTCACCTGTGTTTCAAGATATAGGAAATTAGAATGTATTATTGGAAAGAGAAATGATTTCGGATGCCAGCTAATGCACCGGCAAACACCACCGGGTCTAAATTATTGACACGTGGCCAAGGTCCTTTACTTTTCAAATTATTGGTGTGCCCAGTTTTTCCCCTTTAACCCGCCGAAAATTCTTAATTATTTTTTCCATGCATTTTTTTTCAAATTAAATTCTTTCTTTTTTTCAATATATCTTTTTTGACAAACAATACATACTTATAATAGTTTAATATTCCTTTTTAAATATTCAATATATCTTTTTTATCTACTCCATTATGTTTTTAAACTGATTTTATATATCATTTCTTATTACTCGTATCTTTTTAAATCCTAAATATACATTACATAGTTAGTATTTTTCTTTGACATCTTCATATACTTTTTTTAATGTGGCTATACCTTTTTATTTGTCAATAAACCTTTCACAAGTATAATATAGATTACTAATCTCGTATACCCTTTTAAATATTAATATACCTTTTTTTTCAAAACTAATATACATTTGAATATCTATATATATTATTAGAGACAAATTATTTTAAAAAATATTAAATTTTGGACAAAAAATAATTTTTCTGGAATTAGCACAAAAAATAATAATTTTTGAGACTCATACGGCCAACTTTTCCACTGTTGGGTGGCTCTGGCGATCTATAACTCGGTGGTGCCTAACAGCTCCCTATTGGAAAATAGTCTTTTTTTTCCACTGTTGCAGCGCACAAGCCATTTTTTAGTATTTATCTTTTGGGATTATCTTTCTTAATTCGGGTTTCATAGTATTTATTTGGATTTCGAAGTTGAATTAGAGCAATATTGACGTTTTCAAATTTATCGCTACAAGTAATCCATAAAAAATTATAGGAAACTGACCTTCTATTGACCAGTGATACACTGCCGTCTGAGTAACCAGGCCCAGCATTTTAGGGGAGATCCACTTCCAAAACACAACCTACTTAATAAAAATAAAATAAATAAATTTTTGCTTCTGCTCAGTATTAATAAAAATAGTCTCTATAGTGCTCAGTATTAATAAAAATAGTCTCCATAGACTTGAAGCACGAACCGCATAGTACAACTAGTGTATCGAATTTGTGCTTATGCTCAGTATTATCTTGTGTCCGGTTCTTTTCACTAAATTCTCTCTTTAGAATGTTTTGACTGATCTGTGTGTTTTGACTTTTTCTCTCTTTAATAACTATTTGACCTTCTAATAACTAAAAAGATAATTGCCAAATACAGTCTTATTAATACAATTGCAAAATTTCCAAGTTTGACCTGGAATCTTATATAAAAAAAGACAAATACAGAGTGCGTGCTTTACCGATAGATTTTGATATGATCTTGTTGTAATATTCGTTTCGATGTCAAATATCTGTAGGTGATCCTGACTTGTCCCCGGTATTCGAGCTGTACATCAAATAGAGGAAAGAGAAGTTATTCGTTGTAATACGTATGGTAATCAAGTCGGTAAAATTTAGCTCAAATAACAAAGCTCAACAAACCTTCAATTGTATGAATAAATATTAACGAAACCCACTTGTTCAATAAGCTTTAATCAAGCCTCCCTTGTGCAATTAACACTCGATTTTTTTTTAAATTAATTAACGCTCAATTTAATCCAATTTTCTTTCAATTGGGCTTGATTTTGAAGGCAAGCCTCATATAACCAAATTTAGAATAAATACACTCAATCTAGTGGAAAGACAGACAAATAAAAAATATTAAATTTGTCAGACTCATAATTAAACTCAGTACCTTTGAAGGCCAGAGTCGGCGGCCTATGAGGGTTCATTAAAGCTGAATCAGCCATAATGGGTATCCTTAATGGATGCATGGGTTTGTTCATATCTATTATGACCACAATGCTATCAGGCGATGTTTCTCTCACGCAAATGTACTTGTCCGATTCCATTGTGACATTTATAAATGTTATAAATTGTTGAGCTATTCCCGCATCTTTCAGCTGAAATTTTCAAAAAGGATAATTTAATTAAAAAACAAAATCCTACACTTCTAGTTTTGAAAAGGGAAGTTACTTTGGTCTTTTGCAGAGTATGGTATCTTACATCGATCAAGTGCTGCATAATATTGCTGCCAATATCCAACCATATGTACCAGTTTAAAGGGTAATTAAATAATACGTGGAACATCTTTTGTATTGAGAAAGATAGATAGAAAGACTTACATTGAGTGCCTTCCTCAAGATGAATGGAGCGTTGTACGCTTGCATGGCGACTGAGAGAGAGGTAAAAAAAGAATAAGGAGATTTGGATCTGACAAGAGAAGAATTAAAAGGAAAGAGGCTATTAGGCTGGTAGTCGTTCTCTTTACAATTTGTTCCCTTGTAAGATTAGCTTATAGATCAAATTGATGCTCCCTCGTGAGTTGTAAGCCATATTTTGATTTGGAACGATCTCCATGCTCCCTGGTAAGATCAAAGTGCTTCAAGAAACATAGAGAACCATTGAAATATTCTCTGAGGGCTTAATAATTTGATTGGAAAGTCAACATAACTATGTCAATGGGTTGAGTCAAAAGGAGGCTTCGGATGAGAGACTTTTTTAAACAAGTTATGGCAAAAAAAATTATTTTAAAAAATAGGGGGAATTTCATATATACCCTTCCAAAAACACTAAATATCATATTTGCCCTTCCAAATTTGAAAATATCATTTTGGCCCATGAAAAATTAAAAAATATCAAATTTACCCATATGTTCACTTTCCTGTTAAAACTAACACTGTATGTAGGAAATTATGATTATACCCTTGATCTCTTGATCTCTTTCCCTCTCTCCATCTATTTGTCTCTCTCTCTCTTATGTCTGATCTTTCTCTCCCAAAAAACAAAATACATCAGTTTTCTCTATACATTACTCACAGGCTGTATCTCTTTCATTTATCTTTAACAAATTCTAACTGCATCTCTTGTAAACTAGAAAAGGAACAAAGAACTTCAATAGTTTTTGTGGATAATAGAACCCAACGTAATTCTCAATCCAGATTACAAAGTGTTATGCTTCAATCCAGATAATAGTTACTCTTTGATAAGAAAGTAAAATGGCAAGAAGAGTTGAGAACAGTCAAAGAAGGAGAAGGGCATTTTCGTCTACAAACTTAAGATTATTAACTGAAATCTGAAATTAATAATTTAAGTTACGATTAACTACACAAACTTAACAGTAAACTAACGGTTTGGGCAAATATGATATTTCTAAAGTTTTAGATTGGTAAATTTGATAAATTTTGAATTTTGGAACGGTAAATCTGATATTTGCAGTTTTGGAGGGGTAAATATGATATTCTGAGTTTTTTTGCAAGGGTACATATAAAATTTCTCCTAAAAAATAATAATTAACCAACTTTAGTTGCGAAAGTAGCGCTTTCGCCTACTTACTTGGCGAATCAATATATTCTGCTTATTTATTGGACGAAATTATAGAGAAATTGGTTTAGCACACCAATCTAGTTAATTTAGTGATAATCAAGTTTAAAAACTCATTTTTACTCAGCTACTGGGCAAAATATTTAAAACAATTTATTTATCAGCATAAAATATAGATAATAAAAAAATTAATAGAACAAAAATAATGAGAACTTTCATTCAAAATCTCAATTTTTAATGCTTTCGAACGCATCATTATGTTTTCTCATAATAACTTTCAATATCTTGTGTCTGCAAGTGAAATGGAGTGCTCTATACGGGCTGTTGAATTGAGATAACGATGACTGGATTAGATATTATCATATCAGATGGAATTATGACTCAAGACCAATCTGTAGTTTTAACATGATGTAGTAAGTTTGAGATTTGTATTTAAAAAAAAACTTTCGTCAAAATTATGAATCAGATGTAATTGCTAAACTAATTGAAAAAATTAATTAGTTTTTTTGGATTAGAGGAAATGACTCGTATACAATATTGATATCTACAACCAAAGCTTTTTTTATATAATATAAATTGTGAGAAATATGCAAATTAATCGGTGAGAAAATAAAGATGAAATTAGAATCAATTTAAAAAAAAATGTACTTTATTTTTTTTTTAAATATTGCATTGATGAAAACAAAGTTTAAATTTGTTGAATTATAATTTTAAGTCAGTATTACATATTTTTTATTATGACTTGTATAAATATTATTTGATTCAGAAATAATTTCTAACAAAAATATGAATAATTCATTGTTTTTCTGTTATAAGTTGTTTCTTGAGATAATTTATGTAGATTTTTTTGATTGTCAATTCACAAAACTAATTTGATATGTTAATTATTAAACAATAAAAATGAGAAAAAACGCAACGGAGCATGAAAATTTTTCTAGCTGGGATAAGAGTGAGAATGAGAGAACCGCTTACTTCTATGAATACAAGTAAGACAAAGAGAAAGCGAAAAAATTGTTATTATTTTAGGGGTAGTTTATCTCATGTGTTTACTCCTCCAGAATGAGAGTATCATGTGTATCTCTACAAAATGAAAAATGTTGGGAAATTCATGTATGTACATGTGACATGTGAAAAATATCATGTATGCGCTCATTTCTGTATTTGCCTCAAAAGATCCTCAACTTAGATGTGAATAAGTGAAGATAAGGATAATTCGAGCATTTTTTTGGAAATATTAGGAGAGGGGCTTAGTTGATATTTCTCGTGTTTTGTTATGGTATTTATTCATGATATTTCACATTTTGAGGGGATATATGTGTCATTTTGAGGTTTTGTGGGGGTATAGGTCCAATTTCACCATTTTTTTTCGAAAGGCTGAAGCAGATTCGTTGTATGTATTTATAACAAATGACAATATCAAAATGTAATCATATTATTATCAAAATTCTTTATTTATTAATATTAACTTTTTTATTTTTTCAGGTGTACAGGGCCAGGATGTTGTGTATCGAACAGAGTTACATGGTGCAGAGAATTACTCGTCGAAGAAGCAGAGCAGTTTCTTTCTCACTCGTTCATCGATCCTGATCAGGGTCGGCCTTGGCTTTTACAACGCACGGCCATCAAAATTCCAGTGTCAGCTTGAATAAATAAAAATGGAGTTTTAGAGCTTTCTTTTTACACGGATATGTGCTACTTAGTTTTGTATTAATAAATGCGAAGGGTGTTTACTTGTGTAATAGTTTTGTTGTGTTGGGTGAAAAATAATAGCACTGAGTTTGTGATATCTATCTTGTAATGGGTCCCACTCAATTTGGAAAGAACCGAAATAAACCTCTAACAATGAAGAAACGCCATCTATTATTGGGCCCCACCATGAATAAAATAAGTAGGAGAGAGAAGAGCTAAACTAATCCATGAATAAAATAAGTAGGAGAGAGAAGAGCTGAACTAATTCATGGCCGAAACATAAAAAGGATATTTGCAATGAAGCCCCTACATTATATCTAAATCACAACAAAGATCTTGCATATAATATAATATTATATATTAAATTTGAAATATTATATTAATATAATTAATATAATATTCATTGTTAGAGGCTTATTTTCCGAAAAAATATAAATTAGAAAATGTTTTTTCAAAAAAATATTTTTTCAGAAAATATAAATTGTGAGAATTCTGCACCTCAGGTGTTTGTTTTTATTCCTCACTCAACTATTTCATTTGTATAACAGTTTATAAATGATGTAAAGTTGATATTTGATGAAATTTAGGGTTAGATGCGCCTTTTACAACTGTCGATTTCTCGGTTGGCAGGTAATTTAATCATCACATAAATATTTTTTTCTTTTTTTCTATCCCAACATGAAATATATTATCATTGTTATTTTTTTTAATAGGATACATTGTATTTGTACTATGGGAAGCAATATTTAAGAGATTGTTACATAGAAGGAAGCGTGGATTACATATTCATTGCAATATTTAATCATCACATAAATTCAACCGCTTTGTTGGAGCACTCTTACATTCATTGCAAATCGAATGGGTTTATAACCGCTCAAATATATTCCTTAGGTCCAAATCATCCATTTAATCATTAATATAAAATAGAAATTTCTTCTGGTTATATATATAATAGGGTTTGAATCTCATTCACCCTATATTTCGCCCAACTTTCACTTACTACCACGCCGTATTTTACTTACCACATGCTCATACGAGAGAAGGAAGAACTGGGGGAAATTCAATTGGGCTTAGATCCCTCTCTGCCACATGGTAAGTAAAAAACATTGTGGTGGTAAGTAAAACCTCTTGTACTGATAAACAATAGTTACTCAAATTAAACCCATTACCAGCACAACACATGTCACTTACCCCCAGTAATTGTGAAATCAGGGGCATCATAGCAGGACTTGGTATAATTTTCCTATACTGACCTTATTTTTATTTATTTTAGGTGTGTGATAACTGGAAACGGAGGCTCCAGTTACAGTTACTTAGGAAGGCCGTGGGGCCCGTATGCCAGAGTCGTGTTTCTGTACACGTGGATGGATAAGAGTATTTTGTGGGGTAATTTCATGTGTAAAACTGAAAATGTGATGAGATTGTTGTGGATTACATATGAAATGTGGAAAGCATTGTATATCTGCTCCTATAAGTATTTCGTTAGTAAGATGTTCAATTAGGTGTGGGTAAGTGGAGATAAGGGTAATTTGGCCATTTTTTGAAAATATTACAAGAGGGGCTTAGTTGATATTTCTCGTGTTTTGTTATGGTATTTATTCATGGTATTTCACATTTTGACGGGATACATGTGACATTTTGAGGCTTAGTTTTGGTACACGTGCAATTTCACCATTTATTTTCGAAAGACTTGATCCTCTTTAATGCAATTCTGACAATTTCGCCATTATTTAATTATTAATGTATTATTTTATTTTTTTCAGGTGTACAGAGCTAGGATGTTGTGTTTCGAACAGAGTAACTTGGTGCAGAGAGTTACTCGACGAAGAAGCAGAGCAATTTCTCTCTCACTCGTTCATTGATCCAGATCAGGGCCGGCCTTGGCTTTTGCAACGCACAACCATCAAAATTCCAGCGTCGGCTTAAATAAACGTGGGAGTTTAGAGCTTTCTTTTCACACGGATATGTACTGCTTAGCTTTGTGTTATCAATTAATAAATACGAAGGGTGTTTAGTTGTGGAATAACGTTGTGTTGTGTTGCGTGAAAAAACAATGGACGGTGGACTTTGTAATATGTTGGTGTAAGCATGTGGTGTTGACTGTTGATTAATAAATAGATAAATAAAGGATATGTGTGGAATAACCGTTTTGTTGTGTTGGGTGAAAAATGATAGAAGTGAGTTTGTAACCTTTATCTTGTAATGATAAGTAGAAAATTATTTTAATGAAAGTCTTTGAGTAGGCAAATAGCCTAGTATCTCAAAAGAGAAAATGGTAAGTAGAAAAAGAATGGCAAATTTATGAAACCCCCCCTTTATTATCGTATTTGTGCAAATCCTCTCCACCTTTAGGAATATGAATACGTAAAATCTGTATAATAATATGACACTATTATATTATTAAAATGGGTTAATTAATCGTATTAGATTCTAACACAAGATAGACATAAGGGCTTTTATTTTTGAACCAGTTGTAAATCCTCAATTTGTTCAGTCGGCACTTCAATTCATCAAGCAGGACATTTTTATCAGTCTCTATGGACGGATAAGATACCAACACAAAACAGCTTTTCTACAAAACTTAACACCGAAGCCTTTGATCAACCAAGTAAACTAAACCAAACTAAACTCTCCTTCTCATATAAACCCCCTTCACACGCCATTAATCCCAAGGTCCAAAACCCTCTCTCTCACGAAACTAAGTAAAAAAAATAAAACATCACCTCTCACTCACGGCAAGCAACCCCCTTCAAAATGCCCTCAATCAACCCACAAACTAAACCAAATCCAATCCAGTCCAAATCGAAATCCAAATCGCCATTAATCCCTTCAACAATGGAGCCGATTCCTGCCAAGTGGGTCCCGCAGCCGGCGGGGCCGGAGATAGCGTTCTTCGACACGGAGACCTCCGTTCCGGCCAGAAAGGGCGAGGGCTACGCGCTGCTGGAGTTCGGCGCGGTGTTGGTCTGCCCGAAGAGACTCACCGAGCTGTTCAGCTACTCCACGCTGATTAAACCTGCCAATTTGGATGCCATCACGGTTGCCTCGGTGAGGTGCAACGGGATTACGAGAGAGGCGGTCGGGTCCGCGCCGGGGTTCGGTGAGGTGGCGGATGATGTCTACACGATTCTTCATGGTGGGTTTTGTTTTGTTTAGTGATTGAATGTGAGACTTGGCTTTTGCACTGTTTGATTGGTGGTAAACAGAAATAGTGGCATGATAATTTGGTTACAGAAAGAGTAAATACCACATAACTTGGGCATTTGAGTTATTATTATTATTATTATTATTATTATTATTATTATTATTATTATTATTATCAATTTTGTTACTATTATTATTTTGATTAAGGCAGTTTCTAAAACTGGCATGTAAACACACAAACAAGTTAATTCTAACCGCAAAAAAAACTACCCTTAAAATAGATTTACTATAAAATCTATTCACACCAAATTGATCCCAAACATAAAAATAACCATGATTAGCAGTACCAAAACCAAGCGAAAATTACTCCCATTTCTCAAACTCCTAATAATCCCAAATCGACCCGTTTCAAACCGACCCATTTCAAACCGGGCCCCACATTCAGAGATAGTTTTCTTTGATTGTGGGACCACAGTGCCAGCTCGCACCGGCATGAGATTCGCCCTGACTGAATTTGGGGCAATTATATTTTGCCCTAAAAGACTTGTTGAATTGTTTAATTATTCCACCCTCATTAAACCGGCCAGTTTGAGAGGTGTAACTAACAAGGCGGTTTGGTCCGCACCGAGTTTCGCTGACGTGGCGGACCAGGTCTATGCCATTCTCCATGGTCAGTTAGAATCTTTGTATATGCGGAGCCAATACACTTATATACTTCAATAATATACTTTTTGCTTTTTTTTAATATTTACTTTTGTGAACAACATGGTATGCGCGTTAGATACTTCTAATCTACAAAAGGGACCATAATAAGTTGCTTCATATATTTAATTAATTTAATTTAGTTTAATTAAATTTAATTTTATGTAAAGAGCACCATAATAAGTTGTTTCGTATATTAAATTTAACTTAATTTAATTATGTCATTTGATTTTATTTTGTAGGGAGAGTTTGGGCAGGGCATAATATAATCAGATTCGATTGCCCTAGAATTAAAGAGGCATTTAATGAAATTGGAAGGCCGGCTCCAGAACCGAAAGGCTTGATCGATACTTTACCTTTACTCACCCAAAGATTTGGGAGACGAGCTGGCGACATGAAGGTAAAATTACATAAATACCCTTCAATAAGCTTGAATTCTGTGAAAGATTGTGTTGGGGACCGAAACGGTAAAGTAGAGGGGTCTATATTGTGTTTTTATTTCTTCTAAGGGCGAAAGTGTTAAATTTTGAAGGGTAAATTTGATATTTGCATTTTTAGAGGGGTGAAATGCAAATATGATATTTTGAAATTTGGGAGGGTGAATGTGAAATTCTCCCTTGCTTTGAAAACCATGTTGTGTTAATAATCTTATTTTTTTACTTTCAGATGGCCAGTTTGGCGAATTATTTCAGTTTAGGTCGCCAGTCACACAGGTTCATATTCTTCAATATTCATACTCTTGACATTATTTTTTCTTAATTTTATTTTTCACAAGATCTTATTAACTATTATTTTTTTTTTTGCATAAACAGGAGCTTGGATGACGTAAAAATGAATATATCTGTTGTCAAAAATTGCGCTACTGTTTTATTTTTGGTACACCATTTTTTTACCTTAATACATTATTATTATTATTATTATTATTATTATTATTATTATTATTATTATTATTATATTATCATTATTGTTATTATTTTTATATTATTATTATTATATTATTATTATTATTATTATTATTATTATTATTATTATCTTTACAATTATTTTATATTATTATTATTATTATTATTATTATTATTATTATTATTATTATCTTTACAATTATTTTATACATAAATTTTATAATATTTATTTATTTCTTTTTTTTACAGGAAGAAAGTCTGCCAAACGTGCTAGCTGTCGCGACCCCATTGGCCGAGCTCCCACTCACTCTCACCGACACCAACATCTTAGTCTCTCACATACAAGATATAAAACTCGACTCAATTGGTACCAGTACCAGTACAAATAATGGTACCAATAAATCATACATTTCTGTACCGCTCTCCGAACCTTCCGGAAGCTTCTCCACCTTCCTCGACCCCTCCGAAATCTCCCCTCAACAAATTACCATTCTACCCCTCCCTTTCAACCAATTCTCCAAAACCGCTTTATTCCACAACGATCTACCTTTACAGCTGTTCTGTAAAGATCTCAAGGTGCGATTTGGGGTGAGCGATAAATTTACAGATAACTTTGGAAAACCTAAATTGAGCTTTGTTGCGGACGTGAGTGAAAAAGTGTGTGAGGTTTTGGAGGCGTGTGATGAGCTGGCGATGAGGTGGAGTCAAGGGGCAGGAAGCGGGTCTCAGTGGAGAGATTTGGTGAAGAAGAACGGCTTTGTGAATCTTCCCACTGTGAGGATCCAGTAAGTATTTGTTTTGGAGTTTTTTGTGAAAGTTTGAAGGAAATTTGTGGAAAGGACCCTGTGTTTTAAAACTTTTTAGAAAGAGGCACTAAATCATTTGAGTTAAACGAGTAAGTTATATTTTAGGTGGACTTGTTTTTAATTTCGAAGAATAGAGGGGCTTTTTTGCAAATTGAGATAATCCATTTTTTTTTTTTTTTTTGCAATTTAGGCATAATGCATTTTTTTTTTTGTAAATTTATTTATATACGAAAGCTCAAAATGTCAAATTTTGCCTTCTGAAACTGAAAAGTCAAAGTTATCAAAATTCGGCCGTTTCAAAACTGTGAATATTAAACCAAACTCTAAGTTTGAAAGAAAAGTTATCAAAATTATCCTAGTTGATATTTGTTCGGAAAATGTAAATTTGACATTATTTATAAATTTTTTAGTTACTATATAATATATATAAAATTTCCTTCTATATTGTGTCCATTTATTCAAAAACTTTATTTTTATTTCTTACATATAAATTTGTTTGACTGAATGTAGCATACCGACCAATGGCGGGGAGGGAATTTACTCAACGGAAATATTAAAAAAGGAACCTTCCGGAAGCATCCAGAAGCTCGTGTTCAGCAAGCTTGACACGTCAGAGCTCGACTCGTTGTTTAAGCCTGGAAGCCTTTTGGATGCGTTTATCAGTCTAGACTTGTATGATTACCAGCAGAACGCTGGGATAAGATTGATCGCCAAGAGGCTCGTTTTGTGTTGATTGAAGATGGTTGATTGTTTTAGTGATAGTGATTTGAAATGCTAACAAGTTAATTATGATGTAACATATATATATATATATGTAGAAAACTTTAATGGTGATTAATGGGTTCTAAGTTTCTTATGATTGATTGGTTTTACTTAATTTGGAGTTAATGATAAATTTATTGTTGTATGCCTTCTCTTGATTTTGTTTTCACTTCACGATATTTCTTTTCATAGTTCTGTATAGAAATTAGCAATGCTCCCTATCAATTGTAAAAAAATGTTTACTTCATTTCGCTTATGCTAGGCTGCTTGGTAGAATTTCATGGACTGAGGCAAAAGAAGCTATTCAAGCCCAAATAACAACACAAAGTATGTTTTTTTGGGGTGAGTGGCAAACATTACATTTTTATGTTATATGCATATGTACCTCATATATGATATAATTAACAGAAGTGAGTAAGATGGGTATCAGAAAGCAAAGATTTCCTGTAATTTCTAAACTCATTGTTGTGTGTGGCGCGCTTTGGTAAATTCCTAAAGGGCGGGCAAAATCATAATTTAATCATTGAAGGGTCATCCATTGTTTCTCTGTCATTACCTCGTGCTCCTCTTCAGTAGCGTATCGCCGTCACGATTCAGCTCTCTCAAACATTTTATTGTGCCATCTCTCTCTCTCTCTCTCTCTCAAGCTCAATCCTCCCCGCTGTAGTTCTTTATTCGATCTCTTTCCTCTCGTAAAAGAATTTTTTTTACCAGACTAGCATATATTATAATACTCTATTACTATAATAAATTATAAAAACATATGTATTTATATGTATTTGCCCTCTCTCCCCAGTCCCTCAACATTTTTACAAAATCATTTTTAAGCTCCGCGAGTGGTCAACCTTCTTCCTCGATGATCACTGTCATGATATCGGATCGAACCTCCACTAGCACAATTATGATCCTTTTTTATTTGTCCTTCTTTCTCTCGTTTCAGGTAAACTCAACTCGTCTCTCCTTCTGTCCTCTTGCTGATCTTTATTATCACACTCGCAAGTTGCAACCCCTGAAATCCACAATTCCTTTCCTCTCACTAATTTGTTGATGGTGATACTTGAATACTAAGTTCAATTCTCAGTTCTCTTTTGCTGATTATGTATGATCCTCCCTTTCAGATGTTTCTTCTCCTCGACTCGCGATTAAGGCTGATAGGAACTGATAAAAGGTGATTAAGGATTAATTATTGTTAATACAACTTAATTGAGCTTGATTAAGGTTAATTGGAGCTTGTTGACTTATGCAGACTTATCAATTTTAATTGCAAACTTAAGTGAAGTCCGGTTTATTGGTTTCCCTTATTTTCTTTTTCTGATTTCTGTTTGGACTTTACTTTTGTATTTGAACTTTTGGATTTCAGTTTTGTATTAAGGAAAGTATCTGTGCAATAATAAAACTAAATTAAAATAAATATAGGGGCCGGATCCCTTCACACCTTTCTTTTACTCCCAACTGTGACTCCATTTTCTGACCCTTGGATCAAACTGGATGACTGGCTAAGATTAAAGAAAGAAAAAGCGCTGCCCATATCAAATTTTCTCCCTGCCCGAGCTGACCCGCCCCTAGCTCTTAAGACTCAAAAATAATTAGCTACAAAATTGAAAATTATGTTGCTAAATTATGAAATATATGACCATTATTTTTACCATTTCCGATAAAACTGTTAGGTCCGAAACGGACCGAGGCACCACATTACTCATAGCATGTTGGTACCAATTTTATTAATTCATATATTTATTTATTCATCAATTATACACAAATCAATGCATTTACAATTATAATCCATTTACCAAATATTCATTTCCATCGACATAATCCAAACCGAGCCCCAACCCTAGCTCTAAACACTAAAGCATTTACAAATAATTCATTTCCATCGACATAATCCTAATTAAACCCTAATCCTAAACTCTAAACCTAAACATAACCAAAACCAGTTGATAAAACAAACCCGTACCAGCCAAAAAATAGCCCCGTACCAGCTTTAAAAGCAGCCTGTCCAAAACTAGCCCCGTACCACCCGAGAAACCATCACGTACCAGCCGAAAAAAGTCTTGTACCAGCCGAGATAACAGCTCCAACCACTTGAGATAACAACCATGTACCAGCTCTAAACAAATATCTCAATCAACCGTCAAATGCCCTTCAATTCTGATGCAAAATCAGCCAAGCCAATATCAACTCGCAAATGGACCAAAATCAGCCTCGTACCAGCCTCCGTTCATAGCACCGTACCATCTCAAAACCAGTGCCCATCCAGCCCCAAAACAACCACGAATCCCTTCAAAATCATCCGCAAAACTGAAACGAAAACAGTCCACTTTACTGCTCAAAATTCCTTCCACGAAATCCACTTAAATAAGCTGAATCCTCATTTATTTTCTCTTGATAAATCATGTTGTGAGCCTCCTTCTAATCCCTTGTTTATTTTCCAACACTAGTACTTTTCTATTTCAGCCTATTAATTGCAAATAAAATAAAACATATTAGAGCAATTAACTTAAAAAAAGCTTAAAAGTAAAAAAATTTAAAATCAGCCCGAATTGCTAATTAGCTTCAAGTGACCCAAATTAAGCCAATTAGTCTTAAGTAAGTAGCGGCTAAGGCTAATTGGGCATCAAATACTCTTAATTAATCTCAATTAAGATATAAAAACCCCAATTATCCTGAAATACGACCAAACAGAGCTGATTATCCCAAATAAGTACTTAAACAACTTCAATTACCAACTAAAAGGCGATGCTAGACACTAGAAAAAATCACTAACCTTAATCAGTCTGTCGTTCTCTTGTTCAGTTCTGCGTTCACTCTGGCTCTGTTTCTGTGTCGGTAAATATAGGTCTCCGTAGGGAGAGGAAGAGGGCTCGAAAGAGAGTCTCAGAGGGAAGTTTGGGGCAGCTCATAAAATCCGATTTAATCCTAAACACTCATCTTGTTTAATCCAAGGGTCCAAAAATAAAGTCATAGATGGGAGTCAAAATAGGGTGTCGAGGATCCAGCTCCATAAATATAATCCAAATCTTAGAATATTTTTAATTACATGGTTCTTAAATAAATGTAATCCTCACAATAGTTTTTTATTACATGATTATGACATTAACAACTTACATATACAGACATGAAAGAAAATAAAAACGAACATCCAACATATTAATAAAGCAAGTAAACAAATACAAATAAATATGCACAACACACGCTCAAACCAAATAAATAATCGGAAATATCGGAAAGCGCAAACCGAACAATAGCAAATAGAACATTGACCAGCTCCTCACGCCTCAGTTTTTAATGATGATCGATTCAATATGATTGATTTTGTGTTTGTCTTCATTTTGCAACCTCTGAATGAATTTTTTTGGCATACTTTCCAATTCTAAGATGCCAAGATAGGTTATGTGTTGTAGCTCTGGGAGCATTCGCAACTTCCGGCATTTGCGTATTTTCAAATGCTGTAGATAAATAAGGGCTCCCTTCTCTATATGCCATTCCTCTAATTGTTCTAACAAAGAGATTTCCATGTATTTTAGAAGATAAAACCATTGTTTCGTGCAAATCATTTGTTTCCCAATATATGCATTTTTATACAACACAAGATTCTGAAAGCAGTAATTACGATAGGCCGAACATGTCAGCTTTTGCAATAGGTCATGATCAATGTAAGATTGTGAAAGTATGAGGGTGTCGAGATTATCTGATGGAATTTTATGATCATTTAACACTTCATAGTTTAGTAGATTCTCTCCATTCAAACACAGATAGTACAACTTATTCCCGTGGGACTCCACAAGGTCAATGCATGTTAATATTGGGATATCCTTACCATTTACCTCTAGAGATACTATTTCACTATCGGGATAACTTTGGTGAAACTTAGTTACAAGCTCAGTTAGTCTCCTAAAAATTAGTTCCCAGGAATCATCTTTTATTGTAAAGTATAAACAGGGTTCCCAGGAGTACAGAAACTGAAACTGGTCTGTGTTTGTTGTGATGTTTGGTATGTCCGCTGATGCTAGCTGTATGACTATACCAATAGGACAAATTACAGCCTTTAGACTCTTAATGGCCAATAAGGGCTCAGCATCTTTTATGACTATGCCTTCACAACCGAAAATTACTAATGTTTGAAGATTGTGTAAGTTATAAATGGTGAAAACGAATTTTGAAAAATGGCAACAAAAAAACATCAAGATTCTCAATTGAAGCATATTCTTTAGATTATTCAGCCAACGTGGGTTTTCTTTACCCTCAGGGCATTTGTATCCCTCAATATATAAAACCCTGAGCAACTTAAATTGAGAATCGAATGGCACTACCTTTCCAAAGAAGATTAGAGTGCGAACATTTGGAATTGAGGTCAGTTGTATTGTATCGTCCCAGCTATTATCCATAAGATGGAAAGTTGCACGGCGGACAACATTACTACCCCCATAGTTATTCTTCTTCGGAAATACATTTAGGAAGTCTTTCTCTTGAGCTTCACGAATGGCTAAATCAAGAAGGAGATCATGTACACGGAACAATGCGATAGAATTATCATCTCTCTGTGTAACCTGAATCATACACCTGTAGAGAAAAAATATTCTACTTTAGAAAGTTACTAGCAACCAAAAGAAAGTCATTTAACACGATCGGTATATTTAGCTATTAGCAGTTGTTAAAACCGGTTCTATAATGTAAAGTAAAAAATTAGTATCACTATATTTGGACTATACTGTAAACAGTAATGATGGTATCATATACCCGTTCCAACTTTAGATCAGCTGTGCATATATTGTTAATGGTATAAAAATAAATTTACACACGAGAAATAAAATAAAATAATTCATAAAAAAATAAAAAAATAAAAAATAATAATTCACTAACGTGAGAACATATCATAAAAAAAATTCAGTGTATTGAGAATTATGTTATATTACCTAATGTATTATGGGTTTATAAAAAATATATGTGATCAATTTATACATAATCCATATCATTTTAACCACTAAAAAAATATAAAAATATAAGAAAAATAGTGATGATAATTTTTTGAAGATAATGAATCATGTAACATTTTTCTATGTATAGTTTATGTACTTTTCCCACATATATATATAATATTATATTTTCCTTGTAAACATCATGTTAAATATAATAATTATTTTTTATATTTTTAAAGTTAATCATCTATAATTAAATTTTATGTACTTTCAACTAAAATCTATGAAATAAATTATCTTTCAATTTTATTTTTTCTTATCTCCTTCATCTAAGCATGATTAATACTTGATTTTTTTTTAATATAATATGTGAAGAGATAACGGCATAAGAAAATTAAAGAGAATAAAAAAAGGATGACATTTTAATCTTACAAATCTTAATGCAAATATAAATTTATCATTTATGTTATTTTATTTATCATATGTATATTCATTTGTATAGAGTTAACCTTGTATAAACTTAGATGTGATATAGAAAATATTTTTGAATGAATAATAAACGAAAAAATATTTTCTGATGTAATTCAAAATGATTTTATACATAGCCAACTTACTCAACATAATTATTATATATAATTTATGTAATATGAATTCATTTCAAACTTTTATTTTGAATTTTCATAATTACAATTTATACATTATAAATTTATAGATTGAAATAAATAATAAAATTACAATATTCGCAGCGAAGCGCCACCATTATCCTAGTGAATATCAAAACAAACATGCTTGAAATTTAACAAGAGATATTTAAAATATACAAACATATATACAATGCTCTTTCGATATTAATCATTTACATTTTGATTTTACACATTATTGATAGTTATTAATTTTAAAAGATTTCCTTGCATAATATAGTTCCGCGTCATTTTTTTTTTCTAAAACCATTGGATTAGCATCCAAATGATTTTTGACCATTTGATTATGATCTTTACATGTATCATATTATTTGCATAATATACCTCCACATTATGGTTTTTTATTAAGACATTGGATTAGCATCCAAATGAATTTTGTCCATTAGATTAGAATCCAAATGATTTTTGTCTTAGATAATTAATTTATTATGTCAATTTATGTTTCCATTAATGTTTCTAAAATTAAAAGACCAACTCTTTTTCTTTGTTCTTTTTGATTTTTTTTATGCTGTTATCTCTTTACATATAATATTAGAAAAAATCAAGTATAAATTAGGCTTAGATGTAGGAGATCAAAAAAAAATTGAAGATAATTTATTTCAACGATTTAGTTAAAACTACGTAAGATTCAATTATAGACGATTAACTTTAAAAAATATAAAAATATATAATTATTATATTTAGCATGATATTTAAAAGAAAATATTATATTATATATCTGGGAAAATATGTATACTATAAATAGGAAAATGTAATATGATTCATTTTTTTCAAAAAATTGTCACCACTATTTATCTGATTTTTTTTTTATTATTTATTTAATTTTTAAAATGATATGGATTATGTATAAATTGATCACATATAATTGATTAAGTAATATAATATAGGTCTCAATACTCAGATTTTTTTTTGATATGATAGTTCTCACATAATTAGAAATATAATACGGAATATTAAGCTAACTAATCATGTGATATTGTGGTAATAATTTAAATGAAAAGTTAAGATTTTAGAAACTTTTTAATCCGACGGCCAAGAAAAAAATGATGATATGGCTCTTGAGAATGCTCAAAGAGAGGTGAAAATTAAGGTAAGAGTTAATTAGCGTATCATTTTTCTACACGTTCTCTTTAGTCTATATTAAAATACTTTAGCAAGAAAAAAAATAAATTGGAACTATAACAATATGAAATTTAAAATAAAGAGAAAATTCCAACAAATTTATATTTGACGATTTTAAGACGATAAATAAAATATTTAATTACGAATTATTATTTTTTTTAAAGAAGAAAAGAAAAATTATTTATATTTTAATGAGTGAACTTTTCATATTCTAATTATATTAATATTTGAACATAATTTTGGACATGATTCTTTGAAACCATTTGATTAAGATTTGATGAGCGGAAACAAATTTAATGGTTCTCACTAAATTGGGGATGAAACACAAAGTAACAATTCAACCAATTATATGATTATTTTTTAATAACCAAACACATGTTGTAATAAAATATCAATAAATTTGAGAAAATAAAAAATTAAGATATGACAAAAATATTAATCAAATGGTCGAGATAAAAATGATGATGTGGCTCAATTAGAGGGCTCAAAAAAAGTTGAAAAATAAGGGATTGGGATTAATACTGCATATTTCGAAACCATTTCACTTAAAGATTTTGATTTTTTGAGCAAAGGATGACCGAAAAAATGACACATAAAGACGTACGTATATATAACTACATTAATATTGAATTTTGACTTAAAAAAAATTTCTACAATTTTCATTTTTGATGCCCATATAGACAATTCAGTATTGGGTTTTAGATACACATAGAGATGTCAAACTTGACCTGAGCGCAAAGACTTATCCAAACCATCTGAGATAACGTACCACCTGATCCTATTATCTTAAAAGTATCAAACAACATGAACCAGCCGAACTCTATACCCCAAAAATTCCAAACATGATGTGACTTGTTGACTAATGTTATATTAATTTGACTGATTTGAATTCGACGTACTCGAACCTAATACAACTGACGTTCAAGACAAACCAAACCCAGAAGCGTACACCAACACGAAACTTGAAGACAACAATGACCATTGTCCGACCCAACTGTATAGTTAAATGACCTAAAAATTATTAATACATATTTCATTCATCTTTTTGGTACTTTTGAGGAGAGAAAAAGATGATCTATTTTGTCTCTTTATGGGAAGAACTAATAGAAAAAAAAAGATAGAAAGGGTGAGATGTTTTTCTTTAAATAACATAAGTTTCAACATTATTTGCAAAAATAACTTGATAAATTTTTTTGCAACAATAGCGTTTTTGCCAGCTACTTAAGCAAAAATGTATCACTTTCGCCACCTTTACTAGTTAAAGACATTGAAAAACACTTTCGCCGTCATACTTAGTGAAAATAAAAAAAATATATTATAGTTATTTTGCCCACCTATGGTGAGGAAAATGAAAAAGTTTTTTTTTTTGCATAATCTCTTGCATCATAACCCATATTTTACTAAAAAAAAATTAAATATTTAGCACTTTTGCTAGAGCTAATGGCAAAAATTATTTTTAATACTAGATTAGCTCTAATTAAACTTTCCCAGACATGAAATTTAATCTTTCACAATTTTCGCCATCTAAAATGGTGAAAATAATACTTTCGCCAGAAAAGCAAACGAAAACGCTATTTTTGTAAAAAAAAAAAAAAAAATTGGTTCGAACTTATTTTTGCAAACAAAGCTGGAACCAACGTTATTTCAGAAAAAAGTCAGAGAGAGAGGGAGTTAAAAATAAACTTCTCTATCAATTAGCTATAAACTATTTATAGGTAGATAGCTAGGTAGATAAAAAATAGATAGATAGGAACACATCAATAGTATTTTTTTATCTGATAATAATTTTACACCTACTTATTTATTCTGTAACTATTTCACTAATTCTTTTATTGGCATTTTGAGCACCACAATATATTTGATGTATTAATGAGATCCGACTATTAACGTAAGAGTTAGTGAAATAGTTAATAGAACTGTGAGTTACAATTCACTTATGCTTAATATAGTTTTTAAATTGCTTTCATGTTGCATATGTGAAAACAAAGAAACTACGTCTTGTACTAAAATTATGTAATAGTGGAAGTTTATAATCACTATAATCTTGCTAATATAAATGAACAATATTTTCGTCAAATACAAAAAAAGTTACCTCTGAGCAAGTTCCTCTAAATTCTTCTCAGCTATTTCCTCCATGCTACTTCGTGCATCGTGCAAGATGAAGCCTTCTGCAGCCCATAAACGAAAAATTAACCAAGGCCCGTATACGGTATCATCCGGAAAGGAAGCCAAGTACATAAAACATGTTTTCAAATGAGCTGGCATATCCTCGTAACTACTAGTTAGAATCTCTGTACAATATTTCCCGTCAGTTTGCCAGTCCATGGTTCGCATCACCTTTTCCCAAGCATTACGTGTTCGGGGTTTTGTTGATAGAAGACCACCAACTACAACTAATGCGAGGGCTAAACCACCGCATTGCTTTGTGAAACTCTTTGCTACCTCAAGTAGATCATCAGGATATCTACCATTAAAATTTTCTCCGGGCAAAGCCTTTTTGAATAGGAGTTTTAGGCTTTCTTCTTCGCTTAAGAAAGGAAGCTCAAATGGAACACTTTCTGGGTCTGCTGCTTTAGCAATATTCATAAATCTAGTAGTGATCAGTATTCGACTCCCATTGTTATTATTAGGTAAAGCAGTTTTGAATCGTGCCCATACATCGTCTGACCAAATATCATCCAATACAATTAAGTATTTTTTTTCTTTTAAGAATTTATTAATTTCGGTAATGTACCATTCTTCATCACACTCTTTTTCACCTTTTGCACTGTCAGTCTTCTGTAGCATTTTCTTGAAGAGATCTAATGGTTTAAACTGTTGTGATACAGTTAACCATAGGTGGAAGTCGAAGTGTTGCTTGTTTTGAACACTGTGAATAAATGAATACATGTGTAGATAATTAGTTTTGTATTATATATAAAAAATTAACTAGGATAACATGGATGAATCGATAAAATTTAAAACATAAATTAGGTCAGTCTTACATTTCTTTTTTATCATGACAGGATAATTTACAATTCCTTATCCTATTTTCCTATTATTGCAAACCCCTTTTCGTAATATTTAAAAAAAATCCTACTTTTAACTTTTCATTTCCAAATGTTGCCTCTTTCATTTTTTTAATTAGAACAATAATAAAAAGATGAGGGACTTGGTAAACCGGAGCATTATGTAAAAATTATTTTATATTAACAAACCGTTGATATACTTTCTCGGCAACTGTGGTCTTTCCAAGTCCACCGGTTCCAACAACAGACACCACCGACCGTCTAGAAGTGTTTTTATCAAGAAGCATCTCAATGACTTTATTCTTCTCTTTGTCAAAGCCAATAAGGTCTATCTCATCAATTTCTGGAATCACAGGCAGCCTATTAGGCTGGCTTGCAATTCCCATACTACTGCCCTCCAAACCTCTTACATATCTGATTGACAAATTAATTCACAATAAGAAAAATAATTAGCATATTGAGGATAAAAGATCATATCCGATTGACAAATTAATACAAAATTAGAAAAATAATTAGCATAGTGAGAACTCAATTTTTGGCCCAACTTGATAAAAAGGAACATTGACTTTACAATTTATCACTTACATATCAACATAATTTTGTATGAACAACAATATGTACCTTTCATTATTTTCATTGATCTTCTTGAGCCTAGTTTGAATATTGTCGATCGCACTATTAAGATTGTGCATGGCAACTAACTTCATCGGCTTCTTTGTCACCCTCTTCAAGATGTTACAACTACCCGGTTTTTTCAGACTTAGACTTTCAACTTTTATTAAGAATGTATCAATGGTGTCCTCTATTAAGAAGGATACTTCCCTCACGTCTTTAACCCACATTTGAACTGTATTATCACCCTTACGCTTTGAATCAGCGTCTTTTAGAAATGACTGAATCCATCCCAACTCACGCTCCACGGACTCCATCTTTTCCTTCACGCCATATAGGAGGATTGCTTCTTCGTATACGGCATCGGCAAGCTTGAGCAACAAAGAACTCACAATTTCCTGAGCCATCTCTCTGCTTTTCTCGCCTCGTTTCTGTTTAAATCTTTTTCTCGCTTCGTGATATGCAACTTTATGTGACTAGATTTGTATATATGAAAAACAGCTTATTTTATGATTGATGTGGTTTCATGTGGATACAGGCTGTGGTGTATATATAATATAGGAGGGATAAGAATGTATATTTCTTTTTCTCTACACAAGGTTTTCTTCTTGGCTGGATTTTCATTCTTTACTTTTTCCCTGGAAAGAAAAGAAAAAGGTGGGGAAAACCAAATAGAGAGAAAGGAAGAAGCCTATGCAGAGACATAACAAGCAAAGCACAAGTTCGATCCTCCTCTGTTGTCATTCAATTGCTTGATGTGTGAGGTATCCCTTAGAAATTTCTCTTTTTCTCTTTTTCAGCTTCACTTCTTTGCTGAATCATCTTTTTTCTTTTGCTATAAACTACATTTGATGCTATCTCCTTTTATATACTTAACGGAAAATAGTGTTCTTGAATAATGATGCATATTTTACTCCTGCAGACTAAATTAGGAAGGCTCGGCTGCAACTATATATCTCTGCACATTTTTTTAATCTAATTTTCACCAATTTCATATTCTCCTATCTGCACATATTTCCATGTATCATTTAATAGTGAGAAGTGTATTACCTTGAAAAAACAGTGAGAAGTTTATTATCTTGTGAATGTGTGGTAGTTAATTGATTCTTAATTATATCATGCTTAATGCTTAATTGTATCATGCAATTTTTTATAATGTTTCGAAATTTTTTGGTGTTAAATAAGTTTTTGGATTTACACTATTAATTTTTTTTGCTAATTTATGAGATTCATTCTGAGTATACTCATCTAGATATAGGTGGAAAAGTTGAAATTAAGCGGGAAAATCAAGAGTTAGATGAAAAAAATAGGAATTAAACGGGTAAATAAGGAATCCAGATGATAATTAAATTATTTTTTATTGCGGATTATTTAATTATTTTAATCTCGGATGCAAGATGAAAATATCTCTAAAAAAATCTCTCCATTAGAAGAAGCAAATTTTTTGATGGTACCAAACTGAGTTAGTCCGGTCCATTTTGACCCAAATATTATACAGGTCAGAATTTCAAGCCCATCTCGTATGCTTGGTATTGAAAATATGAAATAAGTTCGAAAGAGGTCTGACATTTTATTGAGCTGGTTCTACAGTAAATATCAGCTTTTCTTTTTTTTTTTTCATTACTTTTTATTTCTTTTCCAGAATCGGTGACACATTTGCTGTTAAATGGGGTTAGACCAAGTGTCATTGATAAGCGATGATGACATTCACACCAAAGGAAAAGAAAAGTAAAAAGATATTTTCTGATTTTTTTTATATTTACCAATACTGTAACTAGAGCTGGCAAACATGACCCGAACCCGAAAGACCTGCCCGACCCGCCCGAAGTCCGACCTGGCTTGATTCGAAATTTTTTGAAAAAGTCAACTGACTCAAACCCGCCCGACCCGGAACCGACGAACCCGAACCCGAAGAAATTGTTGTTTGATGACCTCATCCGAACCCGATATAAACCGTAACCCGAGAATTCAGACCCGATAAACCAAGATCCGAATTAACCCGAACTCAAATTGGACTGGTTTTAAAACAACCCGAAACCCGAATATAACTCGAAAATAATTTAATTCGACTAGGACTTCAAAATAAGAAATATCATAACATAGATTCAACTAAGATTACCAACAACAAATAATAAATATATCATAACATAGATAGCCAATGATGAGAGCCAAAAAGGGGACGTATGAATGGACCTACAAAACAACATAACACAATTTGATAAACATTGAAAAGAGGAGGTTGTAGCATTGAGAGCAGTAAAATGGAACAAATTTAACTGATATTTTGAAGAATAAAAATACCGAAATTTTATGATTATAGCCAATGATTTAGATGGTTTATTTTTGGGAAATTTACAAAAAACCCCCTATCTTTTCTGAATATTACAAATAACCCCCTGCATTTTCGTTTATTACAAAAAAACCCCTGTCAGAAGAAGTTTTCATTCAAATACCCCCCTACATCACTATTCCATCCATTCCAAAGTTAATTTTTTTAAAAATGACTAAAACGCCCTTATGTATATTGAATATATTTAATTAACAAATTAAATAAATAAACAAACAAAATAAATTAAATAAAAATAAGTAAAAAAATAAATTAAATAAAAATTGTTAAACGCATAAAAAACAATTCATTAAAAAATAAAATTCATTAAAAAGAAATAAACGAAAATGCAGGGGGTTTTTTGAAAGAAAACTTCTTCTGACAGGGGGTTTTTTGTAATAAACGAAAATGCAGGGGGTTATTTGTAATATTCAGAAAAGATAGGGGGTTTTTTGTAAATTTTCCTTTATTTTTCAGCACAATTGCACACATATATATAGAGAAGAAGAAAATAAACACATCAATGAAATATGTGAAGAGCGAAAGTAATTCAATATTGGAGGCAAAGGCAATGCAATATTATTTCTAAAACTAATAGAACTTTCTAAATATTTCATATTACATAAAGCAGGTAACTATTTCATATTACGTAAAGCAGGTAAATATTCCACATTATACATAAAGCAGGTAAATATTTGATATTTCATATTAGATAAAGAAGGTAAATATTTGATATTTCGTATTAAATAAAGCAGGTAAATATTTGATATATCATATTAGATAAATCAGGTAAATATTTCATATTGTAATGTTATTTACAATCCATATTTCTTATTTGACAATTATGCCTCTAAATTAATTGGCTTATTTTTTTCTTTTCGCTCTGACTTAAGAGACTAAATAGATAGAATTATTTATCTTCCTTACTGAAGTTGCATGTGTTATAAGTGATTATGAACTATTTATTTTATTTTCTTACTGTATTGTCAGAGTTCTATTATCTGTATATATATGGCTCACTATTTATATAAGTTGTCAAATCAAACTCATTCATATTTATTTTTACAAATAACTAAGGAAAGATGATCATAATACACTTATCTCCATATATCTAAGTTGCAGTTTGATATATTTTTGTTTTTTCTGCTAAAGTTTTTTTGTAATGTTTATATTATGTTATATATATATATATATATATATATATATAGAGAGAGAGAGAGAGAGAGAGAGAGAGAGGATGACTAAATAACTTGTACAAGCAAAGTTCGGATTTTGCTTGTGACCAAAATACTACATATATCATCAAAAATTCAAATTTCAACCATACGGATGGAATATATGTTTTGAATATGTTGTAGTTTAAGTTTCACAAGAATCGGAATATTATATCATTGCCATCATGTATCATCAAAAGTCATCAAAATATATATAATACATATTATATATATTTAAAAATGGATATGAGACGAGTGGTTCTCTTATTCTCAGTTTATTCCAATGGAAAAGTATAACTTATTTAAAAAATTAACAGTACTGTATAATAAATTCATATTGTTATATAAATTATTATATTGGTCAATTTTAAAAGTTTTTATATATAGGATAAAATTAATTTATCTAATTATACATAAAATATAATTTATTTAAAAAATAAAGTATGGCTAAAATATTATAAGCCAATTTTGTACTATAGCATTTAAAATTTCTTAAAGGGATAATTTCATATATGCCATTCCAAAAACTCAAAATATCATATTTGCCATTACAAAAACTTAAATATCATATTTGCCATTGTAAAAACTTAAAAATATCATATATGCCATTACAAAATCTTAAATATCATATTTGCCAATACAAAAACTTAATATATCATATTTGCCATCAAATTTACTCGAAACTTAAAATCATCCTTTTTTCCATTAAAATTAACGGTCCATTCTTATAATTACCATTATACTCCTAAATTTAGCTAATGAATTAGATTTCATATTAAACATCCATTTGATGATCTCTCTCTCTCTCTTCATGATTGAAATTCATATATAAACAAAAATAATCTTCATTTCAATTTGTTAGTCAAAATAATTTGACATGAGAGAAAAAATTATTCAAAAAAATAATCAATTCATTTCTCTCATATCAAATTCTTTTGACTTCAAATTAAAAGAAAGAATTTTTTTTGCTTATATATGAATTTAAATCATGAAGAGAGAGAGAGAGAGAGAGAGAGAGAGAGAGAGAGGTGTTTAATATGAATCTAATTCATGAAATGAATTTAGGAGTATAATCATAATTAGACCGTTAATTTTAACGAAAAAAATAGATGGTGTTAAGTTTTGAGTAAATTAAATAGCAAATTTGATATATTAAGTTTTTGTAATGGCAAATATGATATTTTAGGTTTTGTAATGGCATATATGATATTTTTAAATTTTTACAATGACAAATATGATATTTAAGTTTTTGTAATGGCAAATATGATATTTCGAGTTCTTGTAGTGGCATATATGAAATTACCCCTTTCTTAAATAATAAATTAACAATACTGTATGGCCAATATAAGGCAACAAACTTAATTATATATTATTTCTAAATCGAACATAAGATTATTTATCATACAAATAAATTATATTAAATAAATATAATATAATTAAGTTTTTTTTTTTTAAATAATTGAGAAAATTTTATTTGCCTTTTTATTTTATCCAACTTGGGAAGGAATATAGTTGGTCATACCAACTTTATTATATTTTATATATGCCAAAATAGGCAGTACTAACAAGTCATTTTAACGGTCAATATAATGACTATTTTTAATTCGCCTCAAATTATTTTATTTGAATTTTAAAATATATGTATTAGACTTTATAATAGTCTTCATAAGTGGAGAAAAGAAGCCGTTAATAATTGGCACATATCATGAACAAAGCTTCAATATCAAACCACTAATTTAAGAGATATAATTAAAATTAACTAAACTTTTGCCATTTACTTTATAGTCATGTCATTTGATTTTGATAATTTGATTTTTAATGAAAATGTACTATGAAAATAATAACCCATAATAGACTAATGTCCTGGTAGCCACCTTGTTAAGAATATTAATTATGGCAGTAAGTTTTCGTAACCTCTCCATACTTCATATTTAATCAAATGCATTTCAACATTAATAAGTACAAATAGATATTCCAAAATAGAACAGGATCACAAATAATTAGTGAAATCATTTATATATACAAATGCATTGTCATATATTTTTTTAAATTAACATGAAGAGATAAAACTTATCAAACTTCATATTTTTATTTTGATGCTTAGTTTTAAGCCAAAATAATTAGGAAGAGACCATTATATAAAGAGATTATGATGATTGGTCGAGGAATTAATCCCTAATTAATTTCCAACTGCATACCCAAGACTTAGTGTATTTTTCGGTTTTGCTGGCTCTGGAGTAAAGAGAGAACATGTCATAAAGGTATCCATAAACCGAAAGAAATAATGTGCATTTATCTCATAAAATCAAAGTCATTAACTTCCATCATAATAACTCAAATAATTGTTTCTGTAACTTATGATTATGCATAAAGCAAATAATACCAATACCCAAATACATGAAACAATAAAACTGGATATGTATAAGAATGCAATTCAATTTATGCATTTTCCTTATAAAATATTCATAAAGAAGTTATTCTCATAAACGAGAATTAAATGCACGTCTAATGCAATTTTCTTCATAAACCTCATTTAGTTATTTCTTTAATTGATTTCTCTTCGTTCAAAAGATTTTTTTTGATAAATTTTCAGAGTGTTTTTAGGGGCAAAAAAATATAAAATAGGTTGTTCCGCCAAGCTTTTTGTCGGAACAAGATTTTTTTTTATTTTTTGACTAATTTCTTTTCTAAATTTGCAGTTAAGGCTAAAAATTAATCTGTTCCGCTAAAGGTTCTGGTGGAACACGCCTGAACCATTTAGCAGCCTTAAATAATCCTAATTAGGAGAAAAAATAAACCCTAGAGTCTTTCATTTTTGTAGTGATTTCTAAATGACATGAACTTTATATTTGATGGAATTTAGGGTTCTGGACAAGCATTTGTAATTCGAGACACAGCTGATAGATGCGCGTTTTACAATTGCCAATTTCTCGATTGGCAGGTAATTTAATCATCACATAAATATTTTTTTTCTTTTTTCTATCCTAACATGAAATATATTATCATTGCTATTTACTTAGGGGTTATTTTTTTCTCCTAATTAGAATTATTTAAGTCTGCTAAATGGCCCAGACGTGTTCCGCCAGAACCCTTAGCGGAACAGATTAATTTTTTAATTTTTAGCGTTAACTGCAAATTTGGAAAAGAAATTACTCAAAAAATAAAAAAAAAATTATTGTTCCGGCAAAAAGCTTGGCGGAACAACCTATTTTTTTTTTGCCCCTAAAAACACTCTGAAAATTTATCAAAAAAAAAAAAAAAATTTAAATATTGTTCCGCCACTCTTAGTGGCGGAACAATGAACAGTTTTTTTTTTTGCAGAATCCGTTTAAGGATCACAAAAAATTAAAAATTTAACATGTTCCGCCACTACTAGTGGCGGAACATTGTTTTTTAGCGTAATTAAGATTTTTTAAGAAAAATTAAAAATATACCATGTTCGGCCTCTGTTCCGCCACTCACAGTGGCGGAAATGGTAGTTTCTTAATTATTTTCAAATGGATGGCAGTTATTTATTTATATTCTAAAATGGTTGTATTTAAAAAAAAAAAATCAAGCTCTGCCTGGCACCACGTTAAGTTAGTATGGGCCCATTTGACCCATAAATTTTAAGATTTTTTTATATACCATTTTTTTCAAAAATAAAACAGCAAATACCACTCATTTCAAAATAATTGAGTATCTACCATTTTCGCCACTACCAATGACGGAACATGTGAATTTTCAGTTTTTTCAAAAATTTCTCATTTGATTGACTAAATAGAATTAATTAGTGTAAGAAAATAAGTGTTCCGCCACAGACAGTGGCGAAAATGGTAGATATCCCATTATTTTAAAATGAATGATATTTGCTGATTTATTTTTTTTTTAAAATGGTATAAAAAAAATAATTATATTTAACGTGTCAGAATTTCAGGCCCATATACTTGGTTGGTATTCAAAATACGAAAAAGGTTCGAAGGAGGTTTGAATTTCAGGTCCATAGCCTGGTCATCTTATCTGCATCAAAAATCAGCCTTCTTTTTTTCATTAGGTCTTAATTTTTTAATTTTTTCTCTTTTTCAAGACTCAGTGTGACAGTATCACATGTGTTATAAAAATGAAAAATAAAAAGATTGAAGAGTTTAGTATTGAGATTTGGGAAATTAGTTGTATAATAATCATACTTCTTTAAGGTTACTTGTGTAGTCAGATAAATGGGCCCGTGCATCATTCGGTCATGCTGCATGCATCATTAAATTTGTTATCAGATAACCAACTCCCAATATCTCAACTCCCACATTATGTTTGTTATACTTCAATAATATACAAGTTTAATACTATTAGTCGAATATTCAAGTAAGAAAATACAATTAGTCTAATATTATTAGTTTAATGCAATCTCATGATAAATAATCAAGTATTCAAAATTAATTAATTTATTAACAACGTACCACTATAGCTAATTGAATCATCCAATTTTTCTATCAAAGATGTTATTAATATTTTTCATAAAAACTTATATACGTAAAGAAAAACATATTTGTATGATATTTATCAGTGTTGCAAATAGCGGTCCGTAGCAGCGCAATAGCGGCGCTATAGCGGTTTTCGGAAGCTAAGCGCTGCGCGCAGCGGTTTTGTTGCGGTGTAGCTTTTTCGACGATTTAGCGGTGAAGCGGTCCGCAATAGCGGTGTTGCGCGTGTATGTTGCGGTGTAGCGGCTAAATAGCGTTTTTGATGGATTTTTTTAATGGATTTTTTTAATCGATAAATATGTTGTATTTTCATATTTTAATATTAATCATATTTTGATTTTGGACATGTAACTTTTGACAAGAACATTTCAAACTTTTATTGTTAATATTTTAATATTAATCATATTTTAGTGTTGCATATTTTTTCTTTTAGATTTTGTGGTGCATATATTATGTAATGGTATATAGGGAAAATAATATTTACATATATTATCCGCTATGAAAATATATCTCCGCAACATATGCGCTATACGCAATTCGCTACATGAAAATCTTAAACGCAACACACCGCTAAACACTATTTGCAACCTTGATATTTATAGTATTATTTTTTTTCCTTAAAAGTGAATCAGAGTAAAATATTAGCAAATAATAATACTATTAATACAAAGATTATGGTACTTATTTTGAAAATGTTATTTTTGGAACTAATATCTTCTTTTTCATATATAGTAAATGCAAAATTATCGACTTGAAACAAGAAATGAAAAAGAAGAAAGTAAATAAATTGATATCACCATACATAATAGTTGACAAAAGTTCATTTATACATTTATTTTTATATAAAAATAATATCCTGAAAATTTTAAGGTTAATAAGATAATAAGAAGAAAATCATTTATACACCATTATTTATTTAAACTACTCCAGTGTATGCTATTAATTTTTAATTATTTTCTAGACATATTATTTTAGGGATAATTTTCGCACTGCCCAATTAAACATCATTTAAATAACATCAGCCATACATTTATATTTTTTTAGCTGTTCATTATATCTTTGTACATAGTTAATTGAAAAATAATATCGTTTGTATATCAATATATCTATATATGTTCATTTTATCTTTTTTGTTTACCAATATAATTTTGGGAAATTTACAAAAAACCCCCTATCTTTTCTGAATATTACAAATAACCCCCTACATTTTCGTTTATTACAAAAAAACCCCTGTCAGAAGAAGTTTTCTTTCAAATACCCCCCTACATCACTATTCCATCCATTCCAAAGTTAATTTTTTTAAAAATGACTAAAACGCCCTTATGTATATTGAATATATTTAATTAACAAATTAATTAAATAAACAAACAAAATAAATTAAATAAAAATAAGTAAAAAAATAAATTAAATAAAAATTGTTAAACGCATAAAAAACAATTCATTAAAAAATAAAATTCATTAAAAAGAAATAAAACTAATTAAAATAAATAAATTAAAAAATAAAAAGAATTAAAAAGAAAAGGTTAATAAAATAATTAAATAGTTAAAAATAAAAAAGTAAAAAATAACTCAATAACAATTAATTAAAATAAAAAATATATACATATTTAAAAATCTAGAAATAATTAAACAAAATATAATAATTAAATAAATAAATAAAAATTAAGTAAAGATAGAAATAAAATAATAAAATTATTATTAATGTGGTGTTGACCTGAATGTTGCACTGTGCCAGTTAATGCATTAGGCACTTACACTATGTTATAATAAATAGAGTTGTGTGTGTCGATAATTATTACTATTTTTAAAAATTGATTTTTCTTCTATTATTTTATTTTATTTTATTTTTTTAATTTTTTTGTATTTTATAATATTCAAATAAGTTAGGGGTTTTTTTTGTAAATTTTCCTATTTTATAACATTAATTATAATTTTATTATTTTATTTTTTATCGTTACTTAATTTTTATTTATTTATTTAATTATTATATTTTGTTTCATTATTTCTAGATTTTTAATTATGTATATTTTGTTTATTTTAATTAATTGTTATTGAGTTATTTTTTACTTTTTATTTTTAACTATTTAATTATTTTATTTTTTAACCTTTTATTTTTAATTATTTTTATTTTTTAATTAGTTTTATTTATTTTTAATGAATTGTTTTTTATGTGTTTAACAATTTTTATTTAATTTATTTTGTTTGTTTATTTAATTAATTTGTTAATTAAATAATACATGAGGGTATTTTCGTCATTTTAAAAATAATTAACTTTGGAATGGATGGAATAGTGATGTAGGGGGGTATTTGAAAGAAAACTTCTTCTGACAGGGGGTTTTTTGTAATAAACGAAAATGCAGGGGGTTATTTGTAATATTCAGAAAAGATAGGGGGTTTTTTGTAAATTTCCCTATAATTTTCTATAATTCTGTTAGACCTTTCTGAATTCGAAAGATGCTGGACGCCAAATAAGCCGGCGCTGTGTATCAGACGCCATTATTTTAATACTCAAATATAAATAATTAATATATAATAAATTATTATCAAAATATGTATATTTAATCAGTACCTATTATTACGCACCAATATGATTAAAGTAAATCCATCATGCATGTCATCCACAATTATATTCTAACCAAACCATCCTGAAAGAATTCCAAATATCATCTATTGACAAACCATTATTCATTATCCAAGTGGCATTTCAACATCAAAAATAAAAAATAAAAAATACAAGCTGCATTTCAAGAGACAACTATCACCACCACATTGCAAGTCGAAACCCTATCCTGATATTTTACTCAACCAACCTTCACAAAACACAAAATCACAGTTTTATATTCTTTTCTATTTACAAGACCAACTCCACATAAATTCCCCCCTGACTAGAAAATTCTCATTAGAATGGAAAATTCATCATACAGTATTACAGTACACTACCTTCAAATAGAGAAAAATACACTTATATTATACCTCCTTTCCTTTCCTTCACCCTTCTTCCCCGCTGAGCTAGAAAGAAATAGAAAAGAGAGGAAAAAACTGCTCTAATGGAGCTGAGATCGATCTTTTGAAATGGTGAGAGGAACGAGGCTCAGGGTTTGTTTCTCGGCGGTTTTGTGTGTGATTTTGGTGTGGGCGTGTGTGTGGCAGCTCGTCTCGTTTGACTGGCTGTGGTGCTGCAGTAGAGATGCCAATGCACTAAGAGAAGGTTCTGCATTGGATTCGACCATCTTCAGAAATGGTGTTTTGAGTGGATTGAATGAATCGCCTGTTGATTTGCCTTCGCCAAGTATGTTTTTTGAAGCTGGATTTTGTTTGAATGAATCGTTTGTTGTGTTTTTGAGTTAATTTCATGCTCGTTGAGTATTGTTTTTTTATGTTATTATGTTGGAATTGAAATTTCTTTGATTTTGATTCATTGTTGGGTCAGTAATGTTATGGATAGTTGAATGTGAAATTGAGAACAAAGATTATATCTTTTGTATGATAAAATGCATTGAATTGAACTCCTAATTATTTTAATTTTTACAATGATGATATAATTTGGTTAATAAGAAAACTTAATTTTTTTGTAGGAATTTATAGGAGTAACGGTTATCTTAAAGTATCTTGCAACGGTGGATTAAACCAGATGCGCTCTGAGGTCCAAAATAAACAAATAAATAAAAATTAAATTAAACCCAAATTTATAAATTATTTTCATTATTTGTTAATAATATTTATCTAATTTTTTTTAGATATGTGACATGGTTGCAATAGCTCGCTTGTTAAATCTCACACTGGTTTTACCTGAACTTGATAAAAGATCCTTTTGGGCCGATCCAAGGTTTTATCTATAATTATTTATATATTTTTATTAATTTATATTACAATATAATTGACAAGAATTAAATATATATTTCTTGCAGTAATTTTGGAGATATATTTGATGTGAAACACTTCATCGATTCTTTGAGAGATGAAGTTCGCATAATAAAAAAACTTCCAAAAAGATTTAGTGATATAAATTCAAGCCATATATTAAAAATGTCTCCAATTAGTTGGTCAGACGAAAAATATTACGTAAATCAGGTAAGAAAAGAAAAACTAAAAAAGTATCAAAATTCAAAATTGCACGCAATAATTTCCCTGCATTTTTCTGCTCTGAAATTTTATACAATTCATGACGATTTTACCATTATTCAGTTGCAATCCAAAAAAATGCATGCAATTTTGATCCAAAAAAGTATCCAAATTGCATGAAACTGCAATCCGAAATTTTCACAATTCCTCTGAAATTTTCTTCTCTAAAATTTCATACAATTATTTCAGATTTTACCATTATTCAACAAATACAAAGTGATACACTTCAACAAAACCGACGCGAGACTAGCCAACAATGGAATCAATTCAACGATTCAAAAATTGAGGTGTAAAGTCAATTTTCACGCATTGAAATTCACGCGCGAAATTGAGGAATTGGGGGAGAAATTGGTGAGATTGATCAGAAAAAGATGGAAATTTGTGGCCTTGCATTTGAGATACGAAATGGACATGCTTGCCTTTTCTGGCTGTAATCATGGATGCTCTAATAAAGAAGCTGAAGATTTGAAAAAGATGAGGTATTGTTTTTTTTACATTTAGGTCCCTCGAAAAGATTTAAATTTCATATATTTTTTTTGAATGCAAGCTTAATTTAAATTTCATACATACCATTATAAAGTTAAAAATGCATGATATTTTAAATATGGTTGTTTTCTCAATGAAGATGAAGATCTGAAAAAGATGAGGTATTGTGAATTTTTTGCATTTAGGTCCCTAGAAAAAAAATGAAATTTTAATATGCCCTTGTAAATTTGAAACTTCCATGGATACTTTACAAAATATGGAAAATATATAATACTGTTTTCTCAAAGAGGCTGACAATTAACAAAATATAATTGTTAACCTTTTGCATTTAGGCCCCAAGAAAAGATAAAATTTCATACATACACCTGCAAATTTGAAAAAGGCATGTATATACCCTACAAAATGGATGTTTTTTCAGGGTTTAATGCATTTTCATTAAAAAAAAGTATTACAAACATTAAAGAAAAGAAAATTAAGAAAAAAAGGCATGCTACAAATTCAAAAATAAATTGTTTTATTAAAGCAAATGGAGATTTTAAACTTTCAGATAGACGTAGGAAGAGAGAAGATGCGTGCAAATTCTAATGTTTTTTAGGGTATCCTTGAATTTTCCCATTTTCGAGGGGTTCAATTGAAAATATCACTTGCCTAAAATAAATTGTTCGATTATTTTAATCAGGTACGCGTATCCATGGTGGAGAGAGAAAGAGATAGACTCCGAAACGAAAAGATCACAAGGACTCTGCCCTCTCACTCCTGAAGAATCTTCTCTGATTCTCAAAGCGTTAGGGTTTGATAATCACACGCTGATTTATATTGCGGCCGGTGAGACTTTCGGGGGCGAGAATAGAATAAAAACTTTGCGAAATTCATTTCCTTATATTGTGAGTAATATTTTTGTCTTTATTTTTACTTTTTTTTTTTGCTTTTTGGGGATAAATGCGCCGTTAGTCCTTGTACTTTAATTGGGTTGCGATTTAGTCCCTGTACCTTTGACTTGACATGCTTGGTCCCTAACTCAGCCACTAATCGTGCATGTTTTCATAAAAGTACAGGGATCAAACATGTCAAATTAATAGTACAGGGACTAAATTGCAATCCAATTAAAGTACAAGAACTAACGGTGGAGAGAGAAAGAGATACTCGGAAGGAAAGAGAAAGCAGGGGCTCTGCCCTCTCACTCCTGAAGAAATTTGTCTGATTTTAAAAGCGTTAGGGTTTGGTAACGGCAAATTTATGTCGTGGCTGGTGAGACTTTCGGGAGCGAGAATAGAATTAAAACTTTACGAAATTCATTTCTCATCTCGTAAAGAATTTTTTTTGTTTGAGGATGCAAGTTAGTCCCTGTATTACACATTTAACGTTGTTTTGGTCCCTGAACTTGTTAAAAATTTGCGAACGTAGAATTAGAACTTTACGAAATTCAGTTCCTCATATTGTGAGTTATTTTTTTATTTTTTGATATTTTTTGGGGATAAATGTACCGTTAGTCCTTGTACTTTAATTGGGTTGCAATTTAGTCCCTGTACTTTTGACTTGACATGCTTGGTCCCTGTACTTTATAGAATTGTGCGTGATTAGTCCCTAACTCAGCGACTAGTGTAATCATGCATGTTTTCATATAAGTATAGGGATCAAACATTCAAATTAATAGTACAAGGACTAAATCGTGATCCAACTAAAGTACAAGAAATAACCGTATCCATTTACTTTTGGGTTCTTTTTTTTTTTTTACGAAATTCGTTTCCTCATCTTGTGAGAAATAATTTACCTTTTTTAATATTTTTGGTTTAGTCTCTGAACTTAAATTGAGTTGCAAGTTAGTCCCTGTACTGCACACATTTAACGTTTTTAGTCCCTGAACTTTTAGGAAGATTGTAATTTATGAAATATTTTGGGGGCGAAACGGGGATTAAATATTTATGAAATACTTTTCCTCATCTCGTAAGATTTTTTTTTTTTAATTCTAATGATTTTAATTTAGTATCAGAACTTAAATAGAGTAGCAAGTTAGTTCCTGTACTGCCATGTTTAACGTTTTTAGTCTCTGGACTTTTTAAAAAATTGTCATTTACTAAACTTTTTGGGGGCGAAAATAGAATTAAATATTTGCGAAATTCATTTCCTCATATTGTGAGAGTTATTTTTGTTTTAAAAGAAAGAAATTTGCAAAAAGGTCCCTACATTATGTTGAAATTGCAAACAAGCACCTGCATTATTGGAAATTACAGAGAATCACCTGAATCATTTCCATAATTGCAAAAAAAAGCCCCTACCATTAGTTACGAACTTACACCGTTAGTTTTCTCCTCGGATTATTTGAAAGAGATCTTAAACGCTAATTAATTTCTCTCTTGAAAAAAAATCTTAATAAATGTTAGAATCTAACTAAAAAGAATGAAAACTAACGGTGTTAACTTATATGCCTACGGGCTATGTAATCGGACAAAAAAAAAAGGTGTCAACTTATAAAGGAAGGTTTTTTTTGTAATTTTGATAGCAATGCAGGGTTTTTTGCGAAATTTTTTATTTAATTTGTTTAATTTTCTTGGAGATGGTTTTAACTTTTTTATTTTTCAGGTTAAAAAAGAGATGTTGGTTGAGCCGGAATTGTTAAGAAAATTTCAGAATCATTCTTCACAAATGGCAGCAATTGATTTCATAATTTCGGTTGCAAGTGATGTGTTTATTCCAACTTATGATGGCAACATGGCGAAACTTGTTGAAGGGCATAGAAGGTAATTTTTTTTTACATATAAGCCTGCTTAAATTATTTGATAAAATCAGATGAAAATTGAGATATTTTTGTGTTATTTTTTTAGGTATAAAGGGTACAAAAAGAGTATCTTGTTGGATAGGAGAAAATTGGTGGGATTTTTGGACTTGTACGAAAATAAAACAATTTCTTGGGACCAATTTGCAAAAGATGTAAGAGAAACTCATAAGAGTAATATTGGTCAAGAGTCATGTAGAAAAGTTGTGTCAAATAAACCCAAAGAAGAAGATTATTTCTATTCTAATCCGTATGAATGTTTAGTTAATTCAAATGAGTGCATGATTAGTTGATTCGTTAGTAATTTTTTGGGCTTGTTTAGTATTTTTGGTGTATAGTCATATTCGTTTATATATATTGGTTGATTGATTTTTGTTACAATTCACTAGTGTTATTTCTTAGACTAATTGATTGTATTGTTTAGTCATAGTGGAAATATAATATTGATTGAGTTATGAAGTAACTGTCGAGTAGTTAAGTATAAATTTTGAAAAGTTAGGTGAGTTTATTTGCAGCTATTTATCTCATCTTATACTAACAAAATAACTGTTCAACTTTGATTCGTAGATATCAGACCTACGAAACACACATAAATGAGAGTATATATTATTTAAAGCTAACAAGTAACAACCACAACTAACATTTAGTACATAAGAGTACATCTCCATTTAATGTCGAAAACAACAATTGAATTGGGAGAGAGTAACAACCACATAATTATACCATATAAATTAATTTAAATAAAAATATCAAGCACATGAGAATATATATTATTTAAAGCTAACAAGTAACAACCACAACTAACATTTAGTACATAAGAGTACATCTCCATTTAATGTCGAAAACAACAATTGAATTGGGAGAGAGTAACAACCACATAATTATACCATATAAATTAATTTAAATAAAAATATCAAGCATCAGTAACTTAGGTGAGAAATTGTTATTTACAAATCAAGTAATTAAAGGGAAATGTGAAATCATAACAGTATAGAGCATGTCCAAATCACAACAAAATTTGTATATATTATTTTTTCTGTTTTTCAATATATTATTTTCACTATTTTATGCATATTTACTCTTTGGATTTTTATACACTATTTTTTCGCTTTGTAATATACTACTTTTTTTTTTCTAAATATTGTTTTCACTGTTTACGTATATACTGTTTTGCAAAAGAAGAAATATATATATTGTTTTTTCAATTTTATGCATTATTTATTTATTATCTATATGTACTGTCACGACCATATCTGTTTTGAGCCTATTCACAGTGCTGCATGACGAAAAACTCCCATCGTGATATATCAGGTCGAGTAATTAAATTATCAAATTAAATACTAACAAGTCTTTAATTAATTTATGGTACAATTATTTAGTTATCTAATGCCAATATTAGGTGTTGCTGCTCCATCTCCAACCATACTCTAATAGATGCCTTTTGTTCTTTTCGCAATTTGTTAAGATTTATATATTGAATTAGTTATCCCAATCAATCATAGGATTTTCAATTTAAGCATCGGTTTATGTATTAATTTATATTATTCTATTGAGCTATTTGAGTTTCGTGTATGAATGTATCAACATGTTTTTCTTTTTTAAACGCTTTTTAATCATCTCAAACAGAGAGAGGAAGTGTATTGCAGTATACACTTTAGGAAGAACATTTTTCTTTCTGTATTCAACAAGCATGCTAACAAAATATAACTGGACAAAATAAAAAAAACACACATTGATTTAAACAACTTATACATACAAATTCATAATATATATTCATAATATTGATCATGTTGCTCAATAACTAATTAGAATCATTGGTAGCCTTCATGACTGAACTCGCGAAGCTCAAACCAGATCCTTCACACTTCTCTCTAGTTATTGCGTCTAACCTATTTGCCATTTCTAAACTCATATGATTCTTCCAATCTCCTTTCACACCTTTTCGGAAAAATATATCATTCATCTCTGTTAAATTGACCGTTTCATCTTTCTTTTGGTTGACAGATAAATTAGTTAGGCTTTTGAAGCTGCAAAGCTCTACGATTTTCTTCGGTACTCCATTCATTTCCTCTTCTTTAGAAAACGAACACCCTAAGAAATCTGCTATCTTTTTCACCCATTCAAGTGGATTCTCTAACAAATCTTCATACTTTAAGAATAATATTTTCTGAGTGTTTTTCAAGCTCTGATTCCAAAACTCTAGCATATGTTCCCATATGGGCCCAAATAATACTCGACCCTCAACAAATAACTCGAAAGCTTGTGAAAAAGGAAATTGTTGATCTCTCTCCAGAAAAATCTTATTCATGTGCCAATTCGAGACAATAGCATCTTTTGGGTCTCGGCAAATATATACTATTTTACATTCAGATGCTTTCATGACATCTGGAAGTAGAGAATAAGGCGTATGGAGAGAAAGGACTCTTGGAGAAGGAAGGCTTTCGAGGTAAGATTGATTCCCCTCGGGAAAAAAGAATTCGATGAACTTGACACAATCATGGGGATTAATTCTCAAAAGAGGGTGGGATGCGAAATTGTACCTATTACGGTTTATTATGGCGAAAGTTATGGCTTTTAGCCAAGTCGTACCGCACTTTGGGAAACTTGCTACGAAAATATCATCTTGGCGAGGTTTGAATGAATTCTGCAATGATATGATTGCAGGCAAGCCGCCTTCTCCTAGCCAAAAGCCCTGATACTTGCGAAGTGGCCTTCCCAGCCAGCGCCGCTCTGGTGGGAGGGAGAGAATTATGTCTTTATATGGAGAATCTGAATTTTCTATTGAAAGAAATACATGATTGCCAGGGCGCAATGGTTTTATTATCAAATCATCTTCTTTTTCCTTTTCTTTTTGAGATATTGAAGAAACATTGTATTGATTGAGAGAAGAATTGGCCATGAGAGGAAGAGATGAAAGAGAGCTGGGTAGAAGGAACTTTTGCACTTGTAAACGGATTTGGTTTTGTAATACCACTTATATACACATTTCTGAAAAAATCCAAAATCAAACTCTCGGTGTTTTAAAAACAGAGAATACTGTTGGGGGCTCCATTTAATTGTTTTTCTGATTTTGACTATGCAAATATGGAGGAAAAATTCCATCAAATCTCCTATGAAATAAATAATTTGCAATGCATGTAGAAAACATATAAGTTATGGGAAAAATATTCCATTTTCTTCTTATAAATCATATAGTACAAAAAAATTTATAACTTTCATATTTTTTAATCAAAATAATTTAATATTATTATTTTATTTTCATTCTATATGAAAAAATAATTATTTGGGCAAAGTTATTAGACTATTAGATGGGTGGACATATTGATCACTATTGGTTATTAAATTATTTTTATTAAAAATATATGGAAAAATTATATTTTGTGCTATATTTGATTTGTAAGAAGAAAATAGAATATTTTTTTTCCCATAATAACTTTTCTGCATGCAAAGAAATGTTTATAGTATACTTTGCAAATTATTTATTTCATAGGGGCTTTGATGAAACAATAAAATGGGGCTTACTGCCCACAGCATTGTTCTCGGTGTTGAGCATTATACCAAAACTAAATATGGTTTACAAGTGGAAAAAATTTCTAGATATACAAATAATGGTCACATGATCATTAGATTGTGTGCAAAGTCCACTAATTTCAATTAACTGTAATTTGTTTTTTGTCAAAACATTGAAGTAATTGGCTTATTGTATTTCTTTTGGGAAATTATGTGAAAACTCCCTAACTTTTTTTAATTTTATAAAAGCATTGGATAAATTTAAGTATTTATATGATTAATATATGGATTTAGTTGGGTTGATCTAAACACCATTACACAAAACTCAACGCCAAGTGTTTATACTTAGAGGTGTAAACCGGATCCAAATAAAAAAAAATTTGGTGTCAGATTCGGATCCGGATCCCAGTAATACCCGGATTGAAATACTATTCAAAAATGGGTATTCATTTTTTGACCCATATTCTCAAATATGGATATTCATTTTTAACCCAAATTTTGTTTTCATAGAAATATCTATAAAATTAGTAATATAACATCTTCAAAAATAAGTAGTACAAATAAATTATCAATATTTGGGATTGGAATATTGGTATGTTGTTACATTGAAAAAAAATAAAGCAAGTGAAATGTGCATAATTAAGTAGTACAAATAAATTATCAATATTTGGTATTTATTTGATATAAATAAACAGAAAGTTTGTTTTGGATGGGGGCTTCGAGACCACTCCAAACCTCCTAAAAAAAAAAAGAAAAAAAAGAAAAGAAAGCAATTTAAACCTCTAATATACAATCTCAAATCTACTCATAACAAAAGGAGTAGACCGCCTCAAAAATATCTAATATTTGTAAAAATAAATAAAATAAAGTAAAACAAAATAGAGGATTTTTTTCCTTTACCTTTTCTACATGCAAAGAAGATAGAATAATTCTTTCCCATAACTTACAACTTTTCTACATGCAAAGAATGTTTTTTTATTTTATTTTATATAGATGGCTCATATGTTTCTCATTTATATTCAAAAAAACTTGGATTTGTCAAGTATTTAATCCATAATCTCTGAGTTAGTAGGATGTTGCATATAGGGCCCTCTCTTAAAAATCTCCTCAATGTTTTTGTTTACCATCTTTTTCATTAAAAATAAAAGAGATAATAAATGAGACCCACGATAAAAAAGATATAAGAAAATTTTTAGGAGGGGCTCTGTATGAACTCTTACGATTCCCATGCAGACGTGCATTTTTTCAGAATTTTTTGTGACTTTCATGTCACGCACCAGCATGAAACAAGTCAGTTTCAAGGCCAAAGCTGGCCTACATCCAGGTCAAGCCCAGTATAGCGCAAGCAATTAATAGGTGGGTTGCTATTTTGATTCCATTCAGACTACCTAATATACTGAACATTTTTTAACGATCTAAACTTATCATATACAATATTTACCTGTGCGCGACTAAACCGGACCCGAAAGTTTTGACTAAACGTATAATAGTATAGTAGTTGTGAAGACTCTCCAACAATCACTCTCTTGCGTTAGATTAATATTATTTTGGGTGACCGCTTAGACGATAAGTATTTTTTAGGTTTTCTAGATATTATCTATTTTAATTTGCTATTTTGAACTATACAACTATTGTCAACGAAAGTCTGTAATTGAACCGAGCATTGATTAATAGAATTATATGGGACACACGAAGCTCTCCGTAACATAAAAAAAAATAGTATAGTACTTAAAAGTATATTGAAATGTATAAAATTCTCAGAAGCGGCAAGGCCGCAAGGGTGCTATCTAGTAACAAGTAACAATCATTTAACGACACAACTTCAATCGACATACAAAACTAAAAACTAAAAACACAAATATCTATTCGTAGTGATATTGACAGGAAAAGAGTTACCAAACATAGGAATTGAAATTCACTTTCCATATCTACACATAAATCAATCCAAAATCGGCCTTAAAGGATCCAGTAACCCGTTATCCATCCTCTCTTTCCCACTTCTTGTCCAACAAGAAAGAATCAAATAAATAATCCCGGCCGAAAAAAACCCTAAAAACCATGCATTACCATAAATCACCGTAAAAAAACTACCAACATTTCGTACCAATCCAAGCTCTTGAAGAAAACCCGGTACCAACGGTCCAACACTCAAAACTAGAGCAACAAACGCTCGTATATTAAACCCACCCATATAATAATACGGTCCTAATGGACTAGTAGTATAAAGTCCGTTTACATCCAAAACGGTGCGTTTTATAATATAATAATCAGCTAAAATTATACCTGCAATTGGCCCCACAATTGTTGAATAACCAACAAGCCATGTGTATAGAAAGTTTTGACTAGAGCTCAAAATCCTCCATGGTTGGAAAAATATACTTATTAAAGCCGTTAAAAATGCGCCTTTCGCAAAATTAAACTTGTTTGGATTAATTGTGACCAAAATATTAGCTGGCGCGACGAAATTTGCTGGAATGTTAGTCGTAATTGTCGCGAGTGTAATTCCAAAAACCGCAATTAGGGTTATCAAAATCGATCCGTCAATTTCTGACAAGAGCTCGATCGGATTGGAAATTATTCTACCGAAAATTATTTCTGTGCTTGAAGTAATGGCAAGACTTGCGAATGAATATACTCCAACAAAAAATGGTAATCCTATTTGGCCAACAATTTGATCTTTTTGAGTCTTGACAAATCGGGTAAAATCGCAAATATTTAATGCGATTGTTGACCAAGATGATATACTTGCAGTAAGCGAAGGAAAAAAGATAGCCCAAAATTGGGCCGGGTTTAAATGGGTTTGACCCGATAGCATGGATCCAAATCCACCAGCCTTTACATACGCCCAAATTAATAACCATGTAGTTAATACGAGTAATAATGGGGAAGAAAATTTCCCTAAATATCTAATTGCATTCATCCCCTTGAAGAGAATCGCCAATTGAACGATTATAAAGAGTAAAAATGCTATAAATTCAAGTAGTGAAGTACCCAAAAAAGGAATTGTGTTCAAAACCCAAGAAGAAGAAGATCTGAAAGACGACGGTAAAAGCAAAAGCAGAGCTTGTGAGCCGATCCACGATTCAACAGCCGACCAACCGCACGCCACAAGTGCTCGTAAAAACGCCGGAAATAAACCGCCGTAAATGCCGAAAGAGGAGCGCAAAAGAACGGGGAAAGAGACGCCGTAACGAGGACCGGGGTGAGAAGAGAGAAGAAGAGGGAAGAGGAGAATCGCGTTGCCTGTGACAATGGTGAGGAGAGCTTGGTACCACGACATGCCGAGAGAGACGAGGCTCGAAGCCGTGTAGTATGAAGGCACGTTGATGATGATGGAGAACCAGAGACTGGAGATGTCCAGCCATGTGAAGGACTGGAGAGAATGAGGGATCGGGTTGAGAGTTGGTGTTTGATCTTGAGCTTGATTTTGATCTCCCGCCATGGAAGGGAGGAGGAGAGGAAAGATCTGAAAGAGAGGGTTGGTGATTTCTTTATAATGGTTTTTCAAGGGGTTGTAAAGGGATAATTTTTCCTTTCTTTTGATTAAGCAAGCAAATAAATTGAGAGGATTTTTTGAAAGAGTTAATTGTTCGGGCCTAATTTGTGAGTAAATTTTGTTGTGTCAGACACAGATAAGGCCCAAGCCGATATTGTACCGAAATATATGCAGAAATAAGAGGGAGATAAAAACGGTTTAAATGAAATTAGAGAGTCAATATATAGGATGGAATATATATAGGGAGCCCCAAGATCACCCCCTCGATGGACAATAAAATGACCAAAATTTCTAATATATTATATTGTATGTAGAATAAAAAAACATAATTAATTCAATCACCGCTTTATTTTTTTTATTTGATGTTCAGCCCATTGGGCTGAGAGACTTTGCTAAATATGTGTTATATTACGTTTGTCGGGAATTGAACTAATTATCTCTTGCTACACATATAAATATTTTAATCAACTAAGTTACAAGTCATTTGTTAATCATCACTTTATTTATAATCATCATTTATTTCAATTATCACTTATTCTTAAAAAATGAATAACAATACCCAGGTGATGAGGTGAATTTGGGATCTAACTATGCTTTCTCAAAATAATATAGATACACCAGACCTCACAATAAGATGAATATTTTAAATCAAGCGAAATTTTTCAAAAATTCCGTAAATATTTTGAATATATTAAAATGCTAATATGTTTTTTAGATTCTCCCTCTGAAATTTTGTTTACTTACACTAACTCTCCATCCAATTAATATATTTAGACCAAAATACTCTAATCAATCTTTTTCATGAATTTTATGATCATAAATAATAAACAAAAAATAATATTTTTGCTAAATACATTCTTCTATGAGAAAATTGTATGTCATTATTTTCAAGAAATAAAAGATATATTACTTAAGCTGAGTTTAAAAAAATGCATGTACATTTGGAAAATTATTTGTTTTGCAAGTTTCTTTTACAAGTGGTAAAGTGATCTGCATAAAAAAGATCAATTATCTTCAAAATAAATATATAAATATAATAAAAAATATAACTATGGAGAAAATTGTTTATAATGTCTAAAGTCAACATTCACACGATCCGGATAAATAGTTTCAATTTTACTTACTTATTTTATATTATAAATGTATATTTTATAAACAATAATATTCTAAAATAAATATAAATATACTTTAATCTTTATCATAATTTGGATTTACACTTTACTATATTTTGCTATAACACTTCAGCCTAAAAAACTAAATAAAATAATAACACTCCGACCACGTCTAATTAACGTTCAAACCAGGGTTAGAATTACATGTCTACATAAGCGACAAAGATTGATCCATATATTTAGAAAATTAAACAATACAAAATTAGTTGTAAACAATACAATTGGTTGTACTCCTTGCAGGCCCGGGCTTTCTTTTTAGAAATAGAGGCCAAGTCAAAAAATAATTAGTTTATTTAAGTATGTATAATTAATTAGGCCATCAAATAATGTGATATATGATTAGAACATTGAATTTTTCTTTGAAACAAGTGATTCTTAAAAGATTAGAGCATATATATCTATTTGATAATGTGATTCATGATAAATATACTTAATTGATAAAGATAATTAGATGATACATTAATATTGATGGCAAAAACTAGTCTATTTCTTTTAATTTTTTTCATTTAAAATTAAAATCTTCAGGAGATTAATTTCAATTCGAGGAAAAATACTTACCATTTTTGTACAAAAAAATATATTTATTTTAAGATGATACTCTAATTTAAAACTATCATAATAAAATTCGTCAATGCCCTCTCGAGACACCGGACCGGCCCTGACTCCTTGCTAATTTGTCTATTGGTTTCTTCCAATATATTAAAACATCTTTCATAATTCATCCATGTAATTTTTAAGATTAGATGGACCAAATTTCACCAAAAATTCTAGCAAAATAATATAATCATATTTCCCTCTCTTTAAAAGGCACAAATAACATCAAATCACTTTCTTCATGTCTATATGTGTTATGCATGACAATATGATACTCTACTTTTATATAATTTTATTTATTGACATGTATTGTTCATGAGACTTTAGACACCATCACAGTGATCACACTGCATACTTCAATACATTCAACTTTTTTTTTGGGATAATTTCATATATGCCATTATAAAAACTCAAAATATCATATTTGCCATTATAAAAACTTAAATATCATATTTGTCATTGTAAAAACTTAAAAATATCATATATGTCATTACAAAATCTTAAATATCACATCATCCATTTTTTCCGTTAAAATTAACGGCCCAATCTTATAATTACCATTATACCCCTAAATTTAGTTAATGAATTAGATTTCATATTAAAAATTCATTTCATGATCTTTCTCTCTCTCTATCTCTTTCTTCATGATTGAAATTCATATAGAAACAAAAATAATATTCACTTCAATTTGTTAGTCAAAATAATTTGACACGAGAAAAAAATTATTCAAAAAAACAATCAATTCATTTCTCTCATATCAAATTCTTTTGACTTCAAATTAAAAGAAAGATTTTTTTTGCTTATATATGAATCTAAATCATGGAGAGAGAGAGAGAGAGGTGTTTAATATGAATCTAATTCATGAAATGAATTTAGGGATATAATGGTAATTATAAGATTAGATCGTTAATTTTAACAGGAAAAATAGATGGTGTTAAGTTTTGAGTAAATTTAATGGCAAATTTGATATATTAAGTTTTTGTAATGGCAAATATGATATTTTAGATTTTGTAATGGCATATATGATATTTTTAAGTTTTTATGATGGCAAATATGATATTTAAGTTTTTATAATGGCAAATATGATATTTCGAGTTTTTGTAGTTGCATATATGAAATTATCCCTTTTTTTATTTTTTTTAATGAATTTCTATTTCTTTTCTGCAAATACTTTCTTGTACATGCAATTTTTGGAAAGTTTAAAAATATATTAGCAAAAATTAGTAGCATTTAATAAATATAGGACTCAAATAATTTTCGGAAAGAAAATGTAGTAAGGATGACCAGTACAAGGATTAATCACTCTTTTCTCAACTCTCGACATAATAAATGACCTGACTCACAGCGCCGGCTGATCTCCCTTCTTCAGCCACTAAGTAAGGAAGCATAATTTCTTAAGGAAGACGTGGACGAAACTTATTTATAACTAGGGAGATTCTCGCTCCGCTTCGGAATTGTATAATATATAATTTAATCATTTTAAAGATAATTGATGAAAAATAATTTTTAATTTCTACTGAAATGAGTAAAAAAGTAAAAAAGGATGATATATTTATTTTGTAATTTTATATTAATATGATGTTTGAGATACATTTTGAGATACATTTTAAGAAGAGAGCAACAAAGTTTGGAGAAGACTTTCTAATATGGTCACCACATCAGGCAATTCCTCATTAGATAGTTTGAAGTAAGCATACACATAAGGGATTTTTCACATTTGCTTGCCAAAATTGGGGGAAAAAAGCCATAAGAAAGCGGGTCACAGATCAAGTAGAAGAGAGAAGGGAACTACAGAAACGCGAGCGAAGTACAAGAGAGGAGGACGAATGGTGGAAACAGAAGGGAAGGAAAGAAGAAAATAATTAGGACGATTAAATTACATATTTACCCTCGTTCATTAAAAAAAATTCTATGATGCTCCATTTCAGATTTAATTTGGTCCGTCCGATTAAAATAAAATCACAAAAGTGGAGTACTATAGAATTTTCCATTAAAAGATAAGAGTGAATGTGCATGTGAAAGATGGCAATTTCAATATCATTTTGATATTTTTAGATTACTTTATATAATGTCCTCATTTTACAAAGGACTTTCACAAAAGTAGTCCAGATTATCTAGATTAATTATGATTATTCCATTTCAATAAAACTTCCAGAGAGTAAGTAGGGTCAGTAATTGATTTTCTATCAGATCACAGAATTCTTACTGACAAAGACCACAAAGTTCTCAATATATATATTTAGTAATTATACTACATTTATCTAACTCGTATGCACGATCATCACCGAGCATTTATTTTTCACACGTTATTTTCATTTTTCGATTTGGAAAATGAAAAGATATAATCCTCACAAGTTCTTATTAAACTAATAAAATCACTCAACTACAATGTAGCAAAGATATAATCCTCACAAGTTCTTGTTACTAGTACAAATCACTCCACTATAATCTAGCAAATGCTTCCTTTTCTTGATCACGATTGTAGTCATTACCTGCAGGATAATATTATATGGAGACATTTGTTGTTAATTAAGTACATAAACAATGAGTTTGATATATATAGATGCCGAAATTTATTGATGTAACTATAAATTCAAGTTCATATCAACTTTGCTTGATTCATTTAAAGCTTGAGTTTTGCCCTTCGGTATGAAATGATCTTTGACAATTTTTAATTTCTTTTTGAAGAAGTTTTTTTTTTACTTGCAAATGATTTGATTATATAGGTAATTAATGGTGATTTTAATTTTCCTTTTCTTTCATACTTGAGATTCATGGCGCTTTAAATAGAGAAATGAATCAACATAAGTCATCAAGTAGTAATACTGTAGTACACTTGTACTATACTGGTCATGGAAGCAAGAAAAACCAATTCAAGGTTTCAGGCAGAAATATTCTAGTTTGTGACTACCGTAATCTGAATACGAGCGTTCTCATCTGATTAAGTACCATTATTTGATAAGCTAATGTTTATTTTTAATTTTGTAATAGCACGCGTGTATATATATATATATATATATATATATATATATATATATATATATATATATATATAAATTAAAAAAATTTAAGTTTCATGAGAAAAACTAATTTCTGAAAAGTATGTAATTATATACATTAGTACATGTGTATATTCGGCAAATTTTATTAAGTAGGTGAATCAAAAGAATTATATGTAACAAAAAGAATTATGTTTTAAAAAAGTATGTTTAATAAATTGTTCAACAATTATTTTCCTAAAAAAATTATTTGTGAACTGATGAGTATAAGCTTTGAAAGATTCTATCATTTTATGTAAAATTGAATGAATGAATACAAGAGAGGGATGGACCCAACTTATAAGCTAGCCCTACCTAAATCTGTTACATGCTTAACCAATCACAGTTCACACTACACAAAGACTATAGTGTTGTGATTTTTCTGAAATATATATATATTTCTATGTATTTGTACCTTCTTTCAAAATTTTATACATTATTAATTAATATGAAGAACTTTTTTCACCACTCGATAAATAGAATCAAGCTCCTTCATTGGACAGTGTTACCACCTAAGGAAAGTGATAGTTCTCCTTCAAGAAAAAGGAAAGTTATGGTACCAAATTATTTATAAAATAATTTAATTTTCACTAGATATTGCATGCGAAATAATAATCTCACTTTCACTATAAATTGAAAATTTAGTATAACTAATTTTTTATTGATTGAAAAGAGAAGTACTCTTTTTTTTATGCTAAAATTGTGGAAGGTATTTTGCTAATACAAAGAAAGTAATGTACATAGTAACTAGTAAATAAGGATACAATTATCATTTACTAGAATTTTTTTGAAAATGCTCTCAATTAAGTCATACTAGGATAATGCTCGCGCTTCGCGACGAGTATTTCAATTTTAATAGTTATTTTAATATAATAATGTATAACTTACAATTATGAAAATTCAAAATTAAATTTTTTTAATCTATAGTACATAAATAATGCATGAGAATTCAAAATTTTTGTTTTTGCTTTTCTTATGTCATTATGTCTTGACATATTATATTAGCAAAACAAATTAAGTATTAATCATGCTTAGATGAATGAGATCATAAAAAATAAAAAAACAAGATAATTTATTCTGAAGATTTTAGTTGAAACTATATAAGATTAAAATATAGATTATTAACTTTTAAAAAAATAAAAAATAAAAAATATATTTTATATTTTATATATGGAAAAAATATGTATACTATATAGCAAAATGTAACATTACTATTTCAATCTAATAATGTATAACTTGCAATTATGAAAATTCAAAATTAAAGTTTGTGAATCCATAGTACGTAAATAATATATGAGAATTCAAGATTGTTGTCTTTAATTTTCTTATGTGATTATGCATTGACATATTATATTAGAAAAATAAATTAAGTATTAATCAAGCTTAGATGAATGAGATTAGAAAAAATAAAATGCAAAATAATTTATTTCGAAGATTTTAGTTGAAACTGCATATGCTTAAATTATAGATGATTAACTTTAAAAAAATTAAAAAAAATAATTATAATTAATATTATATATATGGGAAAAAAATGTATACTACATAGCAAAATGTAACATTACTAATTTTCTTCAAACTTTGTCATTATGAAACCCGTAATGCATTAAGTAATATAATATAGTTTTCAATATTCTGAAATTTTGTTTGAGATGATAGTTCTCGCATAACGAAGATATAACACTGAACATTAATCTAACTAATCATGTGATATTATGATAATAATTTAAATTAAAAGCTAAGATTTAATAACTATTTTTGATTTGATGACTAAGAGAAAATTGATAATAGTCTTTTGAGAATTTTCAGAGAGAGGTAAAAGAAAATGATAAGAGTAAATGAGTTTATCATATTATTACATGCTCTTTTATATAATATATATTCTCATATTTTATCAAGATAAAATGAAATTGAAATCATAAAGATATGTCTTTTTGTGATATTGTGGTAATAAGTTAAATGAAAAGCTAAGATTTCAAAAAACAATTTGATACAACGGCCGAGATAAAATGCTCAAAGAGAGATGAAAAATAAGGTATAAGGTATAAGTTAATAAACATATCATTTTTGTACATCTTCATTTATATAGTCTATATTCACATATTTTAGAAATAAAACAAATTGGAACCATAACAATATGAAACTCAAAATAAAGAGCAAATTTCGACAAATTTATATTTGATTATTTTAACATGAGAAATAAAATATTTCATTAAGAATTATAATTTTTTATAGAAGAAAAGAAAATTGTTTATATTTTAATGAGCAAACTTTTCATTAACTATTGATAAATGTGATATTGTGGTAATAATTTAAATGAAAAGCCAAGATTTAAAAAAAAAATTGATCCAACGACCGAGATAAAATTGACAATAGTTCTCTTGAAAATGCTCAAAGAGAGATGAAAATAAGGTATAAGATATAAGTTAATGAGCATATCATTTTTGTACATCTTCTTTTATATAATCTATATTCACATAAATTTAGTAAGAAAATAAATTTGAACCATAGCAATATGGAACTCAGAAAAAATTTCAACAAATTTATATTTGATGGTTTTAACATTAGAAATAAAATATTTTTTATTAAAAGTTATAATTTTTTAAAGAAGAAAAGAAAAATTATTTATATTTTAATGAGTGAACTCTTCATTAATTATTAGTATTAATAATTGAACATAACTTTATATCATGATTAATTGAAACCGTTTGATTAAGATCTGATGATCATAAACAAACTCATAACGGTTCTCACTAAATCGGATATGGAACACAAAACACCAATTCAACCAATCATATGTTTATGTTTTAATATCCATATAAATATTGCCATAAAATATCAATAAATTTGAGAAAATTAATGTTTAAGATTCGACAAAAAAATTGATCGAATGATCAAGATAAAATTGATGATGTAGCCTTTTGAGAAGATTCAAAAGTAGATGAAAAATAAGGGGTGGAGTTAATTAGCTCTTTCAATAGCACTTTCCTTTTTTTATTGTAATAATATTTTTTTATAAAACAATAAAATTAGACAAATAAATCAATTTAACAAAACACAAACAAACGGATGATGTGACACTCGCATCTTCTTCTACGTCACACACTATTCAATATATAGTTAGAAAGAAAGTTAAAAAATAATTTATTAATTTTCGTATTCAGTCGTTTGTTTGTGTTTTGTCTAACCTTATTGTTCATAAAATGGCTTGATGAACCTTCTCCTTATTGTTAAATTACATAGTTTTTATTAATTGATTCAAGGGAGCCATTAAAGGTCCCTTGCTTCCCTCAAAAAAAAAAAATCTGTTTCAGATAAGTATACGAAAATTTAGCAGTATAGTACGTCTGACCGTCTTTTCCGTCTTTTTCTACTTTCAAATTCTTCTCATCTTCAATGTTATGACTTTCTTGTAACAGATATCTGTGGTGTAGCATGGTTGACTACAATTGACTTGAAATATTTTCTCTCATTCATTTTCTTCCATTTAATACCGGGTCTTCTCAATCGTTGTTAACAAGAATTGACTTGTACGGCTGTACTACGAAAGTTGCATGATTGACTTGGTCCAAACAAGGGAACTAATCGTACTGAAGAAAAAGTCAACGCATTTATGCTGCATTATTTAATTTTGTAAAGAAAATTATGCATACTTTCACAAAATCTGACCATACCAAAAGAAAACTGTCTTTGAAGTTGAACAATATAGAACTCAAAATAACAATATAGAATTCAAAATAAAGAGAAAAATTCCAACAAATTTATATTTGATGATTTTAACATTAGAAATAAAATATTTCATTAAGAATTATATTTTTTAAAGAAGAAAAGAAAAATTATTTATATTTTAATGAGTGAATTCTTCATTAACTATTGGTATTAATAATTTAACATAACTTTGCACCATGATTCATTGAACCATCTGATTAAAATCTGATGGTCACAAACAAACTCACAATGGTTCTCACTAAAACGGATATGAAACACAAAATACCAATTTAACCAATAATATGCTTATGTTTTAATAACCACATAAATATTGCCATAAAATACCAATTCAACAAATAATATGTTTATGTTTTAATAACCATATAAATATTGTCATAAAATATCAATAAATTTGAGAAAATGAATAACTAAGATTCGACAAAAGAATTGATCGAACGGTCAAGATAAAACTAATGATGTGGCCTTTTGAGAGGGCCCAAAAGTTGATGAAAAATAAGGGATTCTGATTAATTAAAATCAATAATTCAAAATATCAGCTATATTTGACTCGTTCAAATGCCAGCAAAAAGTAAAAGAAGTGAAGAGGATTGTTCAAATTAATTAATATGTTACGAATTTTGATAATTTCTCCAACTAGTACTAATAGCATAAGTCAGGGTCATAAATCAAGTCAAGATATGAAATATCTAACGAAGTGAGATTTCATTTCCTTTTTGTTGTTACTAAGCCATGAAAATAGAAGGATTTTTTCTATCATGGAGGGAAGTATTTTGGAAAAGATAAGATGAAATTAGAAGAGTAATTATTTTATTTCTTTCTCTCTCTCTCCAATCCCACACAAAAATCCACTCTGACCGAAGTTTTACAAAGCCACAAAAAATTCACCCTTTTTTGCTTGGATTTGGGGGTTTTGGAGCTCCAAAACGGAGCTTCCTACTTGTGCACCGAACAGCCTAATTTGAGTCCCAACTAGAGGTGGTAATTTGAGTCCATTAGCTTTTAAGTATTTGCTTCGTTTATTTTTAAAGTTATGATTATGATTATTATTTTTATTTTCAGTTAAATTAATTTTTGCGAATATTCGATTTTCTTCATTTTGACGATGCCTAAACTGATTTTCTATTCGGATTGACTGAATGACAGATTTTAAATTTAACTTAGTTTGTGTTCTTCTAAGACCTTGTGGAAACGCTGACCAAGACGGTGGTAATTTATCTATTAGACTAGTTACTTGATAGTTTTCATCTAATTTAGTTTCTCCTATTTTATGTATTTCTTGAATCATATTTTGAAACTTGTGTATTTGATCATTAATAGATAAATTATCAACCATCTCATATTTATTAAAATCGGAAATAGTAAATCTAATGACACCTTCATTCTCTTTACTATAACAGTCGTCAAGAGCTGCCCATAAGTCCTTAGCTTTGTCATATTTTCTATATGTTTCATAAAGTTCATCTGAAAGACAACTTAATATCCTAAATCTACAATGATATTCAATTTCCTCGAGACTCTTTTCTTCACCACTTTTTGTTGGTTTCTTAGTGTATGGTTCTTTTATTCCTAAAGTTGATATTAATCCTAAAGTTATTAACCAAGCTTGCATTTGTTCTTGCCATCTATTAAATTCAGATCCAGTAAATTTTTCGGGTTTTAAAACAAGGATATCATCTAGACCCATTTTGAAAGAAGCAGAAATGAAAATAAATAGCTTCAAAATAATTGGTAGTACGGAAATGTAAGTTGAGATATTCAAATGTTAATATTTTAATTAATAAAATCTAGTCGAACAAAAAGTCACCACTGGTTTGACTTGTAAGCTTGAGATATATTAATGTTCAGAAGTTTAGTTGATTAAAACTTATTTGGGACAAAAGGTATCACAGCAGTAGTCTTATGTAGTCCAAATATAATGTAAATATTTTATTTTCTATATTTATTTATTTTATTTTATTATTCTTGTTTTATTCTAGTATACTATCCAAAACAGGAGAAAAGAATAATAAAAAATATATATTTTTTGGAAAATAAAATAATAAAACAAGTATAAATTGAAAACGGGTTACCGGATCGCGAAAGATGTTGTCCTAAGACGTATTCTGTCCAAACGTGCGGATCGAGGAATCGTCCCAAGATAATCCGGTAGAGCACACTCCTTGGGGGCACGACCTTGAGAGTGTTGATGGCAGGCTCCTTGGATATCCGGCGTAAAACGTTTTATAAAATTATTTGGAAAATAGAATAGTGAGTATTGGAGGATTGTGTAAGGGATGTTTGATTGCTTCTGATTTCGTGTGTATCCAAATGACAGAAGAAGTCTCTATTTTTAGATGAATGAAGGACTAGATTAACATAACGGAAAAATGATGATTATGACATTAAAGAATAATGAGTTGGTAGAGTGTCAATGTTGCAATGGTCTGTTACATTTCTAATGATAATCAATTCAAATATTCATTTTAATGAAAGAATAGGTTACAAAACCAAGAACTATCTGGAATATCAAATTTGTATTTAGATCGAGTCAAATGGTAAGAAAATTAGATTCAATTAGGATATTTTCAAATGGATTCAATGACCAAATATTCACTATCTTAATGAGAAGATAAGTTACAAAATTGAGAGATCTGTCAAATACGAAATGGAGAATATTATGATAAGTTGTTCATATTAAATATGAAATGTAAATTTTGAGCTTTTAATTCTCAATATTCTTTATTTCTCCAACAGTATTTTAGGTCAATAAAAATCATTATTACTAGTCAATCAGGTCTTTGCATCTGATTAGTCAAATTTAGATTTTATTTTTGAATCATTTTGGATTTTATGACATACTAACTAGTCATCATTAGTCTTGATCGTATCAAGTATGAGTTTATAAACAATTGTTAAATTATATTTAACTCTTAGAAAATAACATTATACATGAGCATTATAATATAATATATTACTCTCTAAAATATTGTTATGACATTATAAAAAATATAATAAGATACTATAAAATAATATATAATATTAGTATATAGTAGTGAAATCAACGGTTACATGATCATTTATTCAGTACATTCAATCTCAGGTCACTCAGATCAGGTAATCAGGCGGGTCATTCGGGTTCGGGTTACGGGTCATTCGAGTTCGGGTCATTCGGATTTCGGGTCCTTATGGTCTCAGGTATTTCAGATCGTTGGGGTCTCGGCTCAGTTAGGATTTCGAGTCATCTGGGTTCGGATTGGGTTGGGTTTCGGATCGTTATCTTATCAATATTTTCGGTTCGGGTCGGATTTAGGTTAGGATTGGACGGACGGATTTTTCGACTCGGGTCAAATTATGCCACCTCTAGTCCCATCCAATCCTTGGCTTCCTGTCCAAACCAAGGCTCAAAACTTCAAGTCCGAGCAGAGTGCATATCAGCTAGAAGCCGGCTGCAGAGGATCTGCTCTCGTCCGAATAAGGCCTTAGTCGGCTGGAATCTAATTATAGCCTTTCTAGTTACTATCCTAGATGACTGCCATGTCCGGCCTTTAAGGCGGATAGCTAAAGTCTGTTCCTTCCGCACTCCACTCCGCCACTCATCTCATTTTGATTTGATCTCATGTTGTTAAGGAATTAGGCGGACCAAATGCCTTTTTTTAAGTTCATGAAGAGAACAATATTTTATAAATAAATAAAAAGAAAATATTATGCACGTGATGGATATAAGATCCGAACCCGACCTCTAGTATCTCAACTAATATACTTAACAACAAAAATAAAAATCATTTAGAGGACCAAATGATATTAATTTGTCAATTTTTCATTATTTTCAATTAAATAGCAATATACTACGACATTTTATTGTATCCGTGAAAGACATTTGGAATCTCTAGGCGAGTCTTTTTGATAAAATGGAGGAGTCTCTAGGCGAGTCACAATCTCATGTAGATTCAACAACTGTATAGTCTATATAGTCTATATAGTTTACTACTACTAAGTGATGAAAATTTAATTTGTATAACAAAACATTAAGACATTCAAGTATCTATATGACTATTAAATCCATAGAAGATCTACAAAGCCTTGAAAAATGTATCGGTACAGTATATGTTTTGATTTTAAAAAAGGAAATTCAAAATCATCTTTTTCTAGGAGAGTGCGTAAAGAAAGAGACAACAAAACTTTCAAACTGCTCTGGGTTGAATAAAACATTAGAACTTGTTCTCTCTTAAAACTGTAAATTTTGGTTCCAAATCTTAAGCAAGATCAGAAAATTTATTCTATCGTTTCGCCTCAGTTTGATTTTATTTTTCTTTTTTGGTACCACTTATTGCTCTGATTTGCTTTATTTAATTTAAAATTTTCATTCTTCCTTTCTTATGTATACACCTTTTAATTTCCTTCTCAGTTCTATCAAATATTATTTTTTCTTAAAAATGAAATTTGTAGTGAACCATATGATTTTTAATCGATAAAATTTTAAGTTTTTTATCCGGTTCGGTTTAGCTAAATAAACTGAAATAAAGCTTCGTTTATCCAGGTTGTTTTATTCCAATTCAGACGGTTAGTTTGGTCGATTCTGTCCCACATAATCGGTTCGGAAGTCTGATTCAAGCAAGTCCCAAATTGACCGATTTAGCATCCCTACTCATTTCATATAAGCCTGTGCATGGGGCCCGCTTTTCAGCGACTCAACTCGCAAAAAAATGCACTTCTAAATGCGAAGTTTGTGTAGAAGAGAGTGAGAAATGCAAATGTGGAGATGATGATGCAAGTCGACTCGCACATGTTACTAATGATAATCATCATGTCAAGCGTAATAGCTCGTTTGCGCATTCCGTGATCAACCTGATTGGAGCACTTATAGGTATTAATTATTTTGCATAACACACACACATCATTATAAATGTATATAGTTGCATAATCTTATAAAAGATATTAGGATTTTTGCTTTTCGTATTAAAATTACATAAAAGATGAAAGGATTTTGTTGTTGTAGCTCATTTATGGGTATTTTGGTTTTTGTTATGTGTTGTAAGTATGAACCGTCATGATAATTTTACTTGAAAGGTAGAGAACATTTGGGGAAAAAAAAATTGGAACTGGCTAATTATCTCCCACAAATTGTGACTCCCCGGCTTCCATTCAAAGAGAAGTCGTCATGTCCGTAGAATTGTGAGCAGTTAAAAATTTTCGGAGCTCCCGATTCTGTGCACTCCCATATTAATATTTTTTCTAATTTCTCCAATTTTCAGGTCTAGGGCAACTTTCAACTCCATATGCACTTGAAAATGGAGGTTGGGCCTCAGCATTCCTTCTAATAGGCTTAGGCACCATATGTGCATACACCTCCCACATAATACGCAAGTGCCTTGATGAAAGCCCTAGCTCAAAAACCTACCAAGACTTAGGAGCTGCGGCATTTGGTTCTAAAGGCAGGGTTTTAGCCTCCATTTTCATCTATCTCGATATCTTCTTCACCCTCGTGTCATACACCATCTCTCTTAGCGATAATATACCATTGGTTTTCGGTAAGACCCACATGACACTGCCTCATATCCACATTTCCACTGCCCAACTGCTGACTGTTATAGCCGTTTTAGTGGCGCTTCCAAGTTTTTGGTTGAGAGATCTTTCTTCCATATCTTTTCTCTCATTCGGAGGGATATTAATGTCTTTTCTTATATTCGCGACGGTTATATGGACAGCAATTTTTGGTGGCATCAAAGCTAATCAAAGCATACCGGTGTTTCAGTTGCATAAAATTCCTATCATCTCTGGATTGTATGCATATGGTTATGCAGGGCATCTCGTCATCCCGAATCTTTACACCGCCATGAGGAATCCTTCCAACTTTACCAAGGTAATTTTGATTTTGTATACACTTGTATAAACACCTTGCACTAAATTACAAATCAATTTATTGCAGGTATCTATAACAAGCTTTACGATTGTCATAATCCTCTACACATGTCAAGCCTTCATCGGTGCAAAACTCTTCGGGCCATCATTCAATTCTCAGATAACCCTGAGCATGCCACCTCACCAGATCGCAACAAAGCTCGCGCTTTGGGCAACTGTTATAACTCCAATAACTAAATATGCACTTGCATTCGCACCATTCGCGATCCAACTCGACCACAACCTCCCTTCATCTATGCCACACAGGTTCCGCATGCTAATAAGAGGAAGCATAGGATCTGTTTCGTTAATTTTGATCCTTGTTTTGGCCCTCTCTGTGCCTTATTTTCAGTATGTGTTGGGTCTTACTGGCTCGTTAGTTAGTGTCGGTATTTCTTTGGTTTTTCCGTGTGCATTTTATATGAAGATTTGTGGAGAAAATGTATCCAAGCCAGTCAGGGTTGTTAATTGGCTAATTATGATTTTTGGAGTTGTAATAGGGGTGGCAGGTACCATTTCTTCATCAAAATCATTAGTAATTAGCATTCAAAGAGGGAGGCCTACATGATATGAGAAAAGTGGTGTTTTTTTTGTGAGACAGTAGCCCAATTTTTATTTTTTTTCCAATTTAATATGTTATTTGCTAAACAATATGTTTCTGTTTGCAGAAACATAATTAGAGATTCTTTAAAATTGACCTTTCGGTATTTCAACATGGAAGTTCCCAAATAATAATTATGCTGGCATGATCAATTTACTGTAAAAGATTTAAGTAAGTAATGAAGATCAAGTGAAGTAGATTCTAACCCCACCTTTTTTCCTTTGTTTTGCTTCAAAAGGAGTAGGTTTACTTTAAACTACTAGTAGTTTTATTGAAGAAAGAAAATAAATTACAGCACACATAAAATAGTACAAATCTGGCTAACTTGATAAGATTTGGTAGCAAAAAGCCCATTAATAAATTTGTGAAATATTTTCTTCATGACAGTTTCGCAACATCTCCATCTCATCATCAAGTGAGAAGCACAATTGCTTGAATGCATCCACGTTATGCTCAAAAAGTGACATGTAAGCATCGACGTCCCGGCCACTCTGCCCATAAAATGCAGGGACCAAAAAAAAAAAACAAGCCCTTCAAGCGGCATGTACGTCGGTAGGAAACAAAATGGGGCACCACATCCAAAATCTAAAGCATGGAATGGAAACCTGAGCCAACTATAGACGTCCATGTCTGGATACAACACTTGGATTGTCAATTCTGTCACTGGCTCCAGGCCTTCCTCCTTCACGTCCTTTGAGTTTGCAAAGTCTATGAAGGATCTGAAGTATTCGTTGGCCACACTGGCAATCTGGTTATATATTATCCCCGCGGCATATTTTAGTCGTTTGTTGATAAGATCACCTGCAGAAGGCCCAAAGCACCACGTTTCCGAGGTAATCCTTCGGCAATTTCTCATTGAGCCGGCTTCGGCCATCTACAGCTATGTGTAACCGGATATCTTCATCAAGGCCCCTAGCTTTTGTAACGCTCCGCCAAAGGTGGGCCATAAGACAAACAAACGTACTGTATTGCGGGCCAGCCTGCTCCTTGATTTTATTTAGGAATTCCTTCGAGAAGTGGGCCTTGTGCACCACCGTTTCATGCGTCGGCTGGTGACCTGAACTGACTGTTGTCCCTTTGACCTTGTACTCAACCCCACGGTGCTCAAATTGGATTTTTGGCGGGTTCCTTGAGGGGAAGAGGACATGCCGATCATACACAGTGCGAGCATGAACATTTTGTCCACGGCACACACGAGCCCATGACACGAGGAATTGGGTCGTAGCATGACCGTCTCCTAGCTTGTGGTGAAAGGTGACACCCACAGCAAGTGTGCCGCACGAGAAGTGAGTGAGCTGGACCTGGGCCAGTTCATCAACACCATACGTGCTTGGATGCAATTGAAGAAGAACCGGTGATGGGTCAGACTGGGATGAATACATCGTTGCCTCCAAGAATGGCACACCCGTGCCGTCCATGATGATTCCAGGGTTGCCATCAGTATCCTCACCAAATCTGCCGGCCCATTCAGGGAATTTGGTCAAAATATCGCCTAGCGAGCTCGCCCAACGAGGGTTGGGTGGATTTGGTGGCCGGAAGGCAAAGACGGCAGCAAAGTGTGTGTCATCAGTCACCTGGTCGAAAACACTCAGTCGCACAAACGGAGGTTCGATGAGTTGATCAGGTTTGTATGCTGGTTTGATATGTTGCGAATTCACTATTTGTACCTCTGTGATTTTAGCTTATTTGGAGATTTTAAGACTATCTTGTGTTGTTTGTGAATTTGCATGTGGCTCGCTGCCATGATTAAATAGAGGTTGGAAGTGTAGAGTGATCATGGTAAGTTTGAAATGTTCAACTTCAATTTGCATTTAGTGTCTTGGTCTCTGAACTATTTTCTTCTAATCTCTGTTTTTTATTCAAATCTTGTAATATTTTGTTACGTGTGAATGAAAACGAAGTGGAACGGTTTGAATTTGTAAACTTGGATTTTAGCATAACTCGAACTTGACTTGATTCTCTTTTCTTAACAAGTCAACTCCTGCCCTTCATTTTATTGAAAGAGAAATAGGAAATCACGACGGAATACTGTAACGACGAATTGAAATTATATAATGTTTTCTCGCATTTCTATATACACTATATACTATTTTCATTTTTTTAAATATATACTGTTTACCGAATGAATTTTTATATACTGTTTGTTTTTAGTTTATATGTTTTTATATACTGTTTTCATTTTTAAAATATATATATTATTTTATCGAATGAATTTTTATATACTGTTTGTTTTCAGTTTATATGTTTTTTCAGTTTTTATATACTGTCGCTATAGGACCATTACAGTACCCGTGTCGTGCAGTATCAACTCTCTTATTGAAAATTTCAGCATTAAGTCTCAAATGGATTACTGTTGCAGCCGCAGAACTTCTCAGATATCCTTGCACGATTAAAATCTTCTGAACAGATCCCTCTTTACACTGAACCAAAATGTAATCTTAAACTGAACACACATTCTAGCATTAGTGTGAGAGTTAGCTTTGTCAAGGTAGAAACCTTCGACAATCCAAAATATTCTTCAGTGAATATTGTTCTATATGTTTGAAATGCAGATAAAATGATCCAAGTGAATCAACAAAATAAGACTAGGTCTCCAACAAGTCATGTAGATGTAGTCAGCAAATCAAGAAACCCATGTAACGGCCTTGAACCTTACAAGATACAAGGTCAAATATTTCATGCATCACCATTGACCGCTTATCGCCTCTTCACAAGGGTCAATGTCTATGACTCTATGAGACCAAGCCCTTCTCACCTACGCAATATGAAGCGAAATTAGTAGCATTTTCTTGTCTACTTCATTCTTTAGAAAAATATTGTTTGACTTCACTTGACCCTGTCAACGGTCGGCCTGTTCACATTACTGTTTTTTTAGATTTCTGCCATTGTACCACTTATGAGTTTTCATGGTTTTAACCCCTTTCACTCCTTTTCCACTTTGTGTACTTAAATGAGAGTCTAATGCAAAAGAAAAAAAAGATAGCCTACGGTTTGTCAGTCGGACTCGGGCCACTTTTTTCATATATAATTTTCCATATTTCTAAATCACACCATGATCACAAAACATAGGATGTATTGCCTCAAATATAATTCATAATGTAACAATTAAGTGTTTATAGAGTCAACTAAGATAACAAAAAACACAAGATTAATATACGTGTACCAAAATTATCCGGACCAAGTTTTATCCAAAATCAAATTTAGTTGGTAATCAAATTTTACTTTCAAAAAATAATACTTGCTAGTCAATTTTTTTCTGCTGAGAATCAACCCATATGTCAAAATTGTCAAATATATTTTTCATTAATTAGATTGTCAGATATATTTGAAATGCCCATTATGATAGTTTTGAAAACCTTTCAAAAAATATATAGTTTCATTGGTATCATAATATGAAAAGGTTCATATATATGGATTTGGAAAATTTCCATAAAAATACTTGGTTATAAAAGAAATCTTCAGATCTAAATCGGTTAATTTCGTATCCGAATTCCGGTCTTGCAACATAAACGGACTCTGATTCCGAGTTTGAAATCATGCAACAGCGAAGACTTCAACAATATCATTCAATGCAACAGAAGATTTTTACATTGATTAGGTCAAACACTGAATTATATACAGACAATTCTTTTCAGATTCCCCTCATTTCTTCAAGTTTCTTCTAGGACTCAAAAAATAAAAAAATAAAAGAATCAATACAAGAAGCTCTACTCTAACCAACCATGACGAGCTTACAGACTTTGAGCAGAAGCTCATCATCTTTTCGTGGCGCAAAATTCGCTTTCAGTGGATCTGTAACTGAAGAAGATGATGAAGAAGCCCTAAAACGGTCAGCTTTAGAGAAACTGCAAACTTATCATCGGATGAGAAGAGCTCTTCTTACCGATGAAGCCGGTGAACTGCACGAAATCAAAATCCAGGATTTGAACCTACACGAAACAAAGAATGTTGTGGAGAGGCTGGTTAAGACCGCAGAAGAGGATATTGAGCGGTTTCTCCTCAAGCTTTGAAACCGAATGGACTGGTTGGTTATATATATATATATATATATATATATATATATATATATATATATATATATATATATATATATATATATCATTTAAATATATATTATTAGATTTAATTTTGATGTATTAATGATTAACATTTTAAATAGTGGCTGTAGTTTAGTGGTTAGAATTTTTGTTGTTGCCATAGAGCCCTCGGCTCGAATCCCAGCAGCCACACATATCATTTTATTTCCTCCAAAAAACAAAAAAAATTAATGTTTCATGCGAGCCTTATTTGGCTTAACTGGTAATTGTAAGTCTCTCAACCCATAGGTCATGGGTTCGAGTCTCAAAAAAATAATTAACATTTTATATCTTATTTTGTTATAGTGTTGGAATTTCTAATCCGACGATTGAGGTGCGATTTCAGCATTTGAGAGTCGATGCGGAGGCATATGTTGGGAATCGCGGGGTTCCAACCATGATTAATTTTTTTGTTAACCACAAAATGGTAATTAGCCCTGTTTTTAATTCATTTTTCAGATCAATATAAATATATAATTAATAAGAAAATATTAGTACAGAACAGAACAAATATAATTTTCACGTTTTTATTATGATTATAGGATGTGCTTAGTTATATTCGCATCGTACCGAGTCGAAAGAGGCATATATCGGTTCTCAACAATGTATGTGGGATGATTAAACCAGGCAGGTAATTAATCACTGCAAATTAATCTAAATTTATGACCAGTGTTAACAAATATTTATTGTGACAAAAAGTCCTCTTTATTCAATAAAAAGTTACTTATTCTTCTTACATATTACAGAATGACTTTGCTTCTTGGCCCACCTGGATCTGGCAAGACAACCCTACTATTGGCTCTCGCTGGAAAGTTGGGCTCAAAACTAAAAGTATTTGTGCCCTATATGATATTAATCTAATTTTCGATGGTCAGCATAATTTTCGTTATAATAGCCTCTAAAATGATTTTTTAGGTTTCTGGAGAAATATCGTACAATGGGCATGCGATGGATGAATTTGTACCATGGAGAACAGCTGCGTATATTGGCCAGCATGACCTTCACATAGGAGAAATGACGGTGAGGGAGACCTTAGCTTTCTCTGCCAGATGCCAGGGTGTCGGAACCCGTTACGGTACATTAAATTAGATGTGTAAAATCACAAGTACCTCATGAACTATTATAATATTTCAGTAAAATATCATCTATTAGCAATAGTGATATTGACATGTAATCTAGTTGGTTGAGTAAATTCTATGTGAATCAAAAGGATCAAATATCAAATAAAGAAAGTGAAATGAAGAGCTTTTCGCCAAATATTTTACATCAAGATGAACTTTTTAACATTTTGCCGAATAGCTTTCTTCAAAAAAGTTTAATCATTCTTTCGTCAATGTGTGAAGATATGCTAACAGAGTTATCACGGAGAGAGAAGGCAGCTAACATTAAGCCCGATCCTAATATTGATCTCTATATGAAGGTAATTAAACTTTATTTTTATCGCAATTACTACGTAAAGGTTAATTATAATGACTACAATAGAAAATAACTGAAATACATTTCACAAAAATTAATTTGGTTAATTATGTTGGTTACAAAAAAATATGGCCAATAGGCTATCTCCACTGAAGGGCAAGAGAATGTAGTTACAGATTACATCCTTAAGGTATAATTCATATTTATACATATTTAATAATAATGCCTAGAGTTTTTAAGTATTCCATAAAAAATTTATTGACATACTCAGAACCATTATCAGTACGAAATTTTTTTTATTTTAGCATTATATTGATTTGAAACTAAGTTAAAGAACTCTTTAAAAATAGGAAAAACTTCAGCTTTTGATTTTAAGAGATAAAATCAAGTAGCACGAGAATAATCATCAATAAATGTAACAAAATATTTAAAGCCGTTATAAGAATCAACTGGTGCCAGACCCCAAACATCAGAATGAATTAGCGAAAAAGGTTCGGTGGACTTATTTGTAGATAATGAATATGGTCATCGTTTCTCTTTAGCAAAACGGCAAACATCACAATAACTTTAATCTAAATTAGATAAAGGAATGAGTTTACTCAAAACCTGATCTGAAGGGTGCCCAATCCTCCAATGCCATGTTTTATTTATTTCATGTGATGTTGCATTGACAGTAAGAGATTGATGGCGTTCTGGTTCGAGAATATATAAACCATGTTGTAATTTGTCTTCACCAATTTTCTTTCCTGTTTTCCTATTCTGAAATGCCACAGACTTTGGGGCAAATATCACGTTGCAATTTAATTCTTGAGTTACTTTACTAATGGATCATAAATTAGAAGGGAAAGAGGGCATATATAAAACATTGGATATAGTTTTTGAAAAGAAGGTTGTTTGACCAATTCCTTGAATAGGAACTGAAGAACCATCAGCAATAGAAACATGTTGCGTATTAAAATTTTCATATTGTGCAGTAAATTAATATTTCCTGTCTGAATCTATTATCCATGTTGGATGTTGCTTATTAGAATTTATAGAAAGTGCACAAGAATTATTTTGACCCATGGTCACTTGCGAATTTTGCGTGAACAAAGAGGGTGAAATATTGTTTCTGTCTCTTAATTGTTGTAAACGTTGATTAAGTAGTTTGATAGATATTTGAGGTTCTTTAACAATTTGGCTAGCATAATTTTTATTTACATTCTCTTTGGTAGGTCGCAGGTGAGGATACAATATCCAACATTGACTTTTCACATGGCCTAACTTATTACAATGATCACAATTTAAAGGAGATCGGCACACGGTCTCTCCCCCGTCGATAAAATTTTTGGATACTTTATCACAGTTAACACTACTCGAGTCATTGTTAAATTTGATTTTATTTTTATTTATGAAACTCGTCGCATGATTCATTATGAGATAATGGAAGGATCTATCCTGATTGTCACAGTAGATTTAAACGTCTCACTTTTGGATGCTCGAAAAAGAGGAGCAAGAAAATTGGATGTCGCAACTAAGCGGAATCAAGAGAGGATCGCTATATGCTCTGATGCCATGTAAAGAATTCAATATTGAAAGAGAGAAAATATAATTTTGCTGGAATATTATTGTCTTATCTTTACATGCTTATACAAAGGCCATATTTATAAGAGGCCATGAAATGAAACAATCTACAGAAGATTACTACCCTGACGGCTAGTGCCTTAATTACCTCTATCCTCATTATCTTCTTACCTAACAAGTAAATGAAAGAAAGGAAACAAAAAATATAAAAGATATCTCCCAGATTATTTTACAATATCATTAGATTTCATATTTGTAACATGTATAAATAAAATAAAAGAATTTTGATACCTTTATATGTCCAAATGGTATGTTTATCTGAATAGAAATTTATCTTTTATTTCGTTTGCATTTATTTTTGGTAAAAAAATCAATCAATCTAGTTAAAAGGACCAAAAAAAGTCTAAAAGTTCAAGGAGTTCTTCAAAATACTCATAAAATATAGGCGGTTTACAAAACATTCACAAAAGTGAGATACATAGTTCTTCACAATATTCTATACCTGTAATTAGGTGACTTTTTTTTTTAACTAACCAAAAAAAATTAATTAAGAAAATAGCCAGTTTTCAAATTATAACTATTTGCCTCATCACCGGCGAAACAATTATTTTTTTATTTTCCGCAAAAAATTGAAAAAATACTGTTTCGTCCCATGGCTGAACGAAACTGACAAAAAGATCTAAATTGAAGAAGAAGAAGAAAAGACACCTGGTGGGTCGAAATAGTATTTTTTAGCTTAATTCTGTGAGAAAAAAATGAGAAAATGAATGTTTCGTTCTGCTACTAGACGAAACCAGTGGTTGGGCGCAAATAATTTCAAAACTTGGCTATTTACTTAATTAATAACTTTTTTTTTTTTTCAAAAAGTCTAATTAGGGGATTTTACAGAAGAGTTGAGTTCGCTGTAATGGCGATGACGACCGTGCAATGGCCCCGTGTGCTCTCACCGGCGTTCTTGGCCCAGCTAATCCGGCGGCAGAGGAACCCAGTTTCCGCCGTGCATCTCTTCCTCTCCGCCCCGTCCCTCTTCCCTTCCTACCGCCACAATCCTCACGTCGTCTCCTCACTCTTCTCCGTCCTCCTTTCTGCTCCCTCGTTCCACCCTCTCGTCCCCCCTCTCCTCCTCTGTCCTCGCTCTGCTCCGCCTCTGCCTGATTCGCTCTTTGCGGAAGCCATTTCTTCGCTGCCGGCGCGGTTGTCTGTCGAGCTTTTTTTAGCCCTGCCGAGTACGAGTTGTATTGAGTGGACCCAATCTTTTAATTGTCTTATTGATAAGCTTCTGTCGAACAACCAACCCAAAACCGCTGTTGAAGTTTTTTTAAGGTTCTCGCGCCGCCCTGAAGTAAAAATTGAATCGAAAACGATAGATATGTTTATTTCATCTTTGTTAGAAATGGGTCGGCCGGATCTTGGTTTGGAATTGTACAAAGAATATTATCAGCTTTGTTTGGTTCCGAGTCATGAGATTAATTGTATGCTTGTGAAATCTCTTGTGGAGCATGACAAGCTTGACGAGGCGATGCATTTGTTATACTCTGTTATGAGGAATTATGAAATAGAATCGATTGTTGTGTCGTGCCGCACGGTTATTGAGGCGCTTTGTTTGAATGGAAGGACAGAGGAGGGAACTAGGGTTTTGAAAAGGGTGCTTCATAAGGTTAGAAGACGAACTGGTCGAGTCAGATCTTTCCTTAGAATCCCAATAGAGTTTGAAGGAAAAAGTTTAGAGGAAATTAGAGAGACTGTTGATTTTGTTTTGTCTTTTAGTGGGGCTCGTAATGTCAAAGCGTATGAAACAATTACAGAAGATTTGTACAAAGAAAGAAGGTTTGAAGGTGCAGATAAAGTGTTCGATGAAATGACCTCCAAAGGGTTTAAGCCTTCTGTTTTTATGTATGAAGTGAAAATCGAAGCTTTGTGTAAAGAAGGAAATATAAATGAAGCCGTAAGGGTTTTAGAACAAGAGATGAGAGAGAAAGACTACGCCCCAACGGTTAAAATTTTCAATTTTATAATACAAGGGTTTTGTAAAAACGGCGAGTCACTAAAAGCGATTGAATATTTAAAAGATATGAAAAGATGGCCGAAATGTGGGGCTAGAAAGGAAACTTATCAGATATTAATTAATGGGTTGTGTAATGAAAAGCGGTACGGTGAGGCGGTACAGATTTTGGACCGAATGGTGAAACAGAGTCTCAGGCCGACAGATGAAATGTTTGACTGTGTGATTCGAGGCCTTTGTGAGGTGGGAAACCGGTACGAGGCGGTACTTTGGCTAGAAGAGATGGTTGAGAGCGGTACGGTACCGAATCGTACTTTGTGGTACGAGTTGGTTTTGTTGGTTTGTAATGGTTTAAATGATGTTCGTTTTAGTTCTTGCTTTGAGGTTTTAGAAGAGATGAACCGTGATTGTTCTCTATAGCTCGTTGTTTTTGAAGAGAAGAATATGAATGACAAAAAAAATTCCCCAAACAAGAAACAATATTCATTTTAGTGAGGTTGGCAAAATTCACGCATGAATACAAAATTATCTAAAAATCTTAAATAATATATGCAGAAACTGTATTAGATAAATGGAGTGTTCAAGCATACAATTTAAAGCATATAACCTCACCAAGAAAATAAAAATAATCCAATAGGCAATTGCCTCCTGTTCAAAAAAGAATGAGAAAAAGAAAAAGAAAAATCCACAGGCCTTGCATCTTACATTAGATAAGATACAAGTGTGGCAGTACAGATACCTTTTGTATACAATATTACTCTTGTTATTGTAATGAAGGATCAAACATACAGTTATTTGTTTATGTTTTGCTAAATATTTAAATTGAATCTTTTTTAACTGATTCATGCTAAACATGTAACATATGAACTATTCTGCAATATATTCAGTTGCAAATAAGTGAAATTGTTAATGATCTGTGTGTTTTCGTTTGGAGTTTCTTTCTTAGCTCAGATGTATGAGTGAAACTTAAGCTCACATCATCTAAACAATGGGCTTTCCATGCTACCTGTGGCCTTCCATAATGTGTGATGACCTTCATCAAAATTTGATTCCTCATGCAAAAGCATGCATGGCCAATTTTTCATGAAGCCAATAATTTAAAGGACGTATTGAACAACTTAGCATGATGTGAATAGGCATAAAAGGAACATGGCTTTGTAATATTGTATACTTCAACCATTTACAAGTCAAATGCTGCTTGTTATCTTGGTCAATAAATTTCTTGTTATTTTCTTGAGATATTGGAAGAAATCAATATGTATGTTACTACTTACACTCTCATAGACTTGGAATATACTTAACTATATCGAGGAAACAATAACATACAAAAATCAAAAGTCAAAAGGGCACCCACTTCCATCTCATGCAAAGGATCCAATAGAGCATGCTAAACCAATAAATTTGAGGATTATTACGGAGATTGGTGAGCAGAACGAGATAAAATAAAAAGAACTACAAGTGACAAATCCAGAAGAAGAGAGGTCGATGCGCTGAATTGGGATGTGGAAAGACGAGACTATGCACCAAAGGCCCCGTTCCCGAATCAATTGGTCAATCATGTGAAGGAAGAAAATTCTGAAATTAAATTTTTGAGGTGTTCAAGAAGGTGCAACCTCTAATTAACGCTATCAAACATATTCCGCTTAATATCGATAGTTATTTTTACTCTGCGATATCTTCGCAATATGGAGGGAAAGATGTAATGTGATCTTCTGTTAAAATAATGACACAAAGGGCTTACCATTATGCGGAGGAAGAACACCGGGACTGGCAGCTAGCAAAAAACAAACGCGATCAACCAAGCTGAGTGATTGGGGGGGAAGGCTAAATCACATCTGGTGAACTTGGCTTAGTTAGGGGTTGTTTTTAACTCCTTATTTGTAGTTTAATTCCAATTTTCTTCTTTCATTTGAGATAACTTATAGCATTAAGATTGAGATGTTGTACACTAATTAAAACTCTTTTATTAATGCAACAATGTGAGGATATCAAAGCCTACATTTTTCTCAAAAAGAAAAAAAAAACAGATCCAACTTATTCACACATACACACGCTTATGTAATATCCATGTTTAAGGTTGGGTGATTTGGTATTATTATTATTTCTTTTGAAAATTTCAAGAGAATTATATGTAAGAGTTGAAGAATGTGATTTCTTTTCATGCATATTTCCTTCCTTTGGGGCCCGTTTGAGTTGATAGAATATGATGGAAAGAGAGGGGTTTCTAGAATTCAAAATGATGGTAAAGTAATTGATGGAATTGCTTTTCTCACATGTGTTGTTTGATATGTTAAAATTATGGTTTTGAAAAGGGTTCTTCATAAGATAAAGAGACAAACTGGTTGGACAACACCTCTTGTGACAGACGTCCAGGACTTTATTTATTTATCTACTTTTTTCCCTTATTTGTATCTTTTTTCTCTTTTCTTTTACTCACTTTATTTGGCATTAATTGTACTCTAATGAGACTGCTTGTTCTGTCAATTAATGTAATTTGTGCGTAGGATTCTAAGCCTATCGCATATTATTCAAAAAAAAAAGACGAACTGGTCGGGCTTGGTCTTTGGTTAAAGTACCCATAGATTTTGATGGAAAAAGTATAGAAGAAATTAGAGAGACGGTTGATTTTGTTTCCTCTTATCGAAGCATATGAAACAATGCAGAAGATTTGTACAAGGAAAGGAGGTTCAAAGTTGCAAACAAGTGTCCGATGAAATGACCTCAAAACCAGTACGAGGCGATACTTTGATTTGAAGAGATTGTTGAGTGTAGTACCGTGCCGAATCGTACTTTGTGGTACTCTTCGGCTTCGTTGGTTTGTAGGAATGGAAATGGTGTTGGTTCTAGTTCTTGCTTTGAATTTTTGGAAGAGTGAAATTGTAGTTCTTTGTAGCTTGTTTCTTTTACACATAGGAGGTGATATGATATTGTAATGTTTCTTTGATGGTTAAATATATACATAATTAAATCTTATCCAAGATACATCTATGATCTATGGATATACCCTCATATATTACAGAAATAAAAATGAAAACTGCGGAATATAAACAGTAGCCCTTCAAAAAGAACCAGTCAGATACAACACAATTATATGACATTGAACCAACTAAATTGTTATTTTAAATAAAGAAAAGAAATCACAAGAAAAATAACACAACTAGTTATCGAAACAAAAGGAAAAAAAACTTTTATAACAAAACTTTTATAACAACCATTCGTAAAAAAAGAAACATCTAAATAAATATTTCTTCGCAAAAAACCACAACTCTCTCTAACTAATTCCCACTCCCACCACCTTTCAACAAAGAACTAACTCTATTGAACCACCCATCTCTCTCCTCCCTCTCCCCTTTTCTCTCTCCTCCTCTCTCTCTTTCCCCTCTCTCTCTCCAAAACTTTATCACACACAACCTCTCCTCTTCCGTCGACCTCTGCAAAACAATCCTCGACTCAAACCCCCTCTCTCTCATAACCCTCGAAATCTCAAACGGGTCGTTCTCACTCAAAACCACCATATAAACCGACCCGTTACACGACAACAAATCGTCTATTTCGTTCAAAATCCTATTGATAACTTTTCTTCCGTTTATGCCCCCGGCCCAAGACGAGACTATTCCTTCTATACCAACTTCTGAATCAGGAGTCGGTACATAAGGCGGATTTATAACCAACAAATCTATCGTTTTATAAAGCCGCTTTTTTAGACACGACGCTAAATCCGTCGCTAAAACCTCACAATTTACATCATGATTTTTTAGGGTTTGGAAGGTGGTTTGGGTGGCGTTAGGGTTTATGTCCGTGGCGAAAAACTGGGCCGAGGGGCAAAATGGGGAGAGAATTAGGGCTAAGGAAGTGATTACGTAGCCGGATCCGCAGCCGATTTCTAAGCAGAAATTAGGGTTTTGGTGAATTAGGGTTTGACGGTCGGCTAAAAGAGAGTCGACCAATAGGAAGGAGTCGTCGCATGGAGCGTAGACTTCGGGGTGGGAGCTCACGAGTCGGATTTGAGCGGTTTTTGGAGTCGTTTGTAAAATCTAAAAAAATGGGAATAAATAAGAATAAGGGATTTTTTTTTCAAATAATTAACCTTAATGGGGTTCTTTTAGATGATTAGAGTAGGAAACTAACGGTGTTGAATTGTGACGATTGATAGGAATTTTTTTGCATTTAAAAATAATACAGGGGCTTTTTTGCAATTGAGGCATAATCCAAGGGCTTTTTTGCAAATTCCCCTAACAATAAGTAATTATATATTCAGGGATGTGTGCTCACGAGTTGGATTTGAGTGGTTTTCGGAATCGTTTGTAAAATCTTAAGAAATGGGAATAATTGATAATATGGGAAATTCGCAAAAAAAAGCCCATGCATTATGGCGAAATTGTAAAAGAATTTTGAAGATTTTTTTTGAAATAATTAACCCTGATGGGTTTTTTTTCAAATGATTAGAGTAGGAAACTAACGGTGTTAATTTGTAACTCATGATAGGTTTTTTTTGCAATTTCCAATAATGCAGGGGCCTTTTTGCAATTTAGGCATAATTCAAGGGCTTTATTGCAAATTCCCGAATGATAAATAATAATATATTCAGAATAAAAATATGGATACAAGTATAATTTGTCATACCAATTTCTTTTGCAATTCCAAGCCCTCTTCTTTGGGACTTTTGGGGCCGATTTGTATAGAATATTCTTCCATATTGGTGGGATATGTATTTAAGAATTTGGACCTGCATTATTATTTTTATTTCTTCAATTAGATAATTTGGACCTGAATCAAGGAAAAAATGAGCATGTATTGATATAGAATCTATTTCAGTATGTGTTTTTTTTCCCTTTAAAATTGCGGATTCGTTGTTATTTGATTAATTGTGATTAAACCTAATTAATTGTGATAAAAACATGAAATATGATATAAACCAAGGAAAATTTTGAAAATTAATCCTGTAAATTAAATCATAATCGCGAGATTGATGCTCACATTAATCTAAATCATCTGAAATTGATCGACTAATGCATATATTACCCTAAATCTAAATTTAAAAACCTGAGATTAGTGGCACAATCCAACACAAATCCTTGTTAATTAATCAATAAGAGATGTAATCAACTAACCAAACAGTCTCTCTCAAATTACCCAAAAAGAACAGTCCCCAAATTACCAAAAAAGGAAACCAAACCTAAAACCTGAGAGATTATCGATTATCCAAAGCCAACTGGAGCTTCAACAGCTGCAAGGCGAAATGAGGAGCTTTAACAGAACAAACGAAGCGAAGAAAGAGCTCGAGCGGCGGCGCCGGCGCCGGCGCCGGCGACTGGTTAAAAGGGACGACGGAGAGAAGATGAAAGGAAAAGTTGCAGAAAGGACCCTCGATTTTGGTTACATTGGAAATGAGATTATAGGTTAATAGAAATTGCGGAAGCGTCCTTCGTTAGTTCCAAGAAATATTTGCAGAAAAGCCACTCCATTTTAGTTAAATGTTAAATGATACTATACATTATTTGAAATTGCAGAAGAGTCCTTTGTTCTAGGGGAAATTGCAAAAAGAGGTCCTTATGATTTGTTAAGATATAGTATACTTTATTAACTTGTAATCGTTTTTCTTGGATGTTTTGGATAAAATTTTATGGGGTTTATCTTCTTTAATTCTTCTCTGTCCATCCTTATTATATATATATATGATAAGTAGCAATCATGATTCGATATTATAAACCACGATTATACAGTACATATTATAAATTTATCTGACTCGGTATTCGAAACAGAACAAATATGAATATTTCCAATCAAAACAAGCACAAACACATTATGTTTTCACGGAAGAATCAAATCTAATTTGAAAAAACACACGAAAAAAAGAAACCAAAAAGATTTAACCCATAGTATCCATTTTCCAAGACATTGAGAAGCTCTTTCCAAGAGGTAACTGAAGCCCTCCTACCTCAACGACTAACCCCTTCTTATTTACTTCATCAATCTTTTGCATCCCACCAATATAGTTAAAAGAAACACTTGTTGTATTAACCAAAGTGTTTCCATCTACCTCAATTACCAAATCTTTCACCTTCCCTTGAAGTCCCAAAACAGTCATCTTCTCTATAATCAATCCTTTCTCCAAAACAAAATCGCCCATTTGTACATTTGAAGATATTTTGACGGTTTTTTCCTTAAAGCTTGCTTCAAATTCAATATAACTCGCCTCTCCATCTACTAAAGTCATTTCAGGTCTCTCATCATCATCTATATAAACTTTCCCCTTCGCTTCACCTACATCAGCACCATAAGGAAATGCTATAACAAGTGTGAAAGGTGTCTCTCTAGCCTGCTTAGATATAGTCCCGCCACGTTGCATGGGAAGAACCATGCCTTCATAAACATGCACATTGATTTCACTGAGCGGTGCGTCTAGGGTTACTAAAGATGCATCCTTTGATACCACAACCTTTGTCATGTTAAAAAGGTTGTACCAAGAACCGGGAGGAAACATCGCTGCCACAGAAGTTGCATTTTGTTCTAGAACGGGGGAAACCAAGACGCCTGAACCAAGCAAGAATTGTGTACTAAGGTTATAACTAGGTGCGAAATCGGGGAAAGAGAAGAAAAGTGGTCTCGCAATCGGTGCACCAGTTTTGTGAGCATCATATAGTGATGTATAGAGATAGGGTAGCAACTTGTATCGTAATCCAAGTGCGTTTCTAGCTGACTTGGCAACCGAGTCCCATAGGTACAACTCCTGTCTTGGAGCCCCAAAGTCGGCATGATCTCTAGAGAAAGGATAAAATGCACCTAACTCGATCCAACGGCTACAAAGCTCTTCAGTTGTTGCATCGAAAAACCCGCAAATATCAGCTCCAACCATCGGCACACCAAAGATACCAAAATTGAGCATTGTGGTAATGGAGTATTTTAGATCTTTCCATGTGCTTTTGATATCCCCAGTCCAATGAGCGACATAAGACCCCGAACCAACAAAAGTAGATCTTGAAAGAATAAAGGGTCGTTTACCATCAATTCCTAGCAATGCTTTGTGAGTTGCAATGGTTTGAGAAAAGCCATATAAACTATGAGCATTGTACTCTAGAGTTCCATCAAAATGAACAGCACTTGTAACTATAGTATTGAATCCTAGAGGAGCACTAAAACCTGAAGCGTTTATTTTATATGGAGGGTCATCCCATCTTGTGCTAGTAATATTTTGGCAATCCAAACAACAATCCCAAGGAGTCGTTGATTTTGGAACAGGGCACTGGTGAGTAGTCGGCATAGTACATTTACCCCAACAAAAATTTGAAGCCTCATTCATGTCAATCCATAAACCATCAACCGGTACTAATTGATGGAATCGAGAAATCTCATCAACCCACCATGAAACCCCATTAGGGTTTAAAAAGTCAGGGAAGTTAACCGGTCCTGGCCAAACTTGAGCTAAATAAGGTTTCCCGTCCAATTTAATAAAAACATCCTTTGCCATTGCTCTTTGGTACACCCCATAGGATGTATTGACAGAAATACCAGGGTCTATAAGGACTATGTATTTCATGCCTTCAGAGTGGATCTGGTTAAGGAAATTGAGGAGTTTATCGCGAGGGTAGTTTACAGGGTCTAACGTGAAGTCTTTGGCCGCCTCCATGTGATCATCATCGTTCCAAATAACATCTAAAGGAATCTTCGCTTTTTTGTAACCATCCACGACACCTTGAACGACAGAGATATCCTTATATCCAAATTTACATTGATGGAACCCTGTGAAAAAGGGTAAAAAGAAAGTGAATGATTAGTTTAAGGGGGTAAAAGTCCTCTAGAGAAAAAGGGGAAAAAAGGTGAATAGTTAATTTAGGGTTTAATGAAGTTTAAATAATTCAATTCAGTTAGTTACCGAAAGCCCAATAAGGCATAGGAGCGGGTCGACCAATCAGAGCAGTATATTGATCCACCACATCAAGCGGGCTCGGTCCCGAAAAGAAATAGAAATCAAGCAGCCCTCCAATAATCTTGTAAGTGAGAGAACTCCCATTGTAAAACACATCCATTCCATTGCTATTCAGCAACAAAACGCCATGAGTTGACACATTTCCTCCATTATTTCTCAAATCCATATATACTGGGTGAGACCCATACAGATCCGTATTCAGATTAAGCGCTGGTTTATCGGTTGTAAACAATGTGGTTGGCACTTTAGGTTTCAATTTTATACCATCCGGTTGTGTATGCTCGCCGAGTCCATATAAGGACGCCGTTTCGGGCAATCTGGTCGATATTTCGATGTATTGGTCTTTGAAAAAGAAATTGAAGTTTGATGTATCAAAGAGAATCTGATTGTCGGATTTTCGGGATATGGTGAAGGCAAAAGGGTCGGGTTGGTAACTGAAAATAAGTTCGGATCCGGCGTAAAAGGGGAGAGAGAAGTTGGATGAGAAATTAATTTTACGAGTTTTTGTTATAATAGGAGGGGGAGCGGTTCGTGGAAGAAGGTTATATGGTACCTCCCATCTCGGATTATCGGCATCGGTTATGTGAACCCGCACTCTGTTTTCAGTTTCATGCCTGTATTTTTCAAGAAAAAAACAAGTGCGAATTAGTCACAATCATCCTTTTTCCCCTTATGAGTTTACAATAAATAGATACAAAACACATAGAAAAAAACTAAAAGCTACAAAAAGAATAATCAAAATCAAACAGAAGGATCAAAATGCATGTATTCTTACTTGACAAAGAGTCTAAGATTGCGAATATCAGGGCCATATATTGAGGTCGGCTTCTTCACTTTAAGGTAACCCACAAGATACCCTCCATCCAACTCGCTTTGCATCAATGAAACCAAGCGGTAGCCATGGCCGATCTTTTTCGACACACTTACACCATTAATGCTTGCACATGAAGAGATAAACAAGAAGAGAAACCACAAAATAGAAGAGGGTAACATCATTCCTCTATCTGTTTTCTCTCTAGTAAGCACTTCTGATTGATACGAGGGATTCTATTTATGGTAGAAAAACTATGAGGAATCTTGATTTGTTAGATTGATATCAAATTTGTTATTTGGGAGATGGTAGGTTATTTTAAAGGGCTTAATACATGGACATAACTATAGGATTTCAGAAATGTAGGAAATTTGTTACAAAATTGTTTGGATGCACTTTAGGAAAAGGAAGGAACCTGAAATTTGTAAATAGTGTGTTATCGAATGAAACTCGTTACGATAAATAACTAATAATCCCTAAGCAAAAGATACAAGTTCATAACCATAGTTGCCTATTAATTTATAAATATATAATTAGTGTGTTAAGTTGTTATGATATTGAAATAGAAATATGTTATTGTATCATTGGTATGCTATTTCAATGCTTATGTAATATTCAATTAGACCATTTTTCTATCTATATGATTTTTAAAAAGCATCATAACCATTAATTTTTGGTCTCTATGAAAGTTCCTACAAGAAACTTAGCAAAAAGTGTTATGAATTTTTTGGTTCATATTCTCTGTTTTGTCGGTTTTCAATTTATCACATGATAGTTGGAAAGTTGAGAAGCAAACATTTTGTTTGCTGTAGTATCTTTTGTTTGTTTGTTTTTGTTTTGTTTTTTTTTTAATGGCGAACTTATCTCTTCTATTTGTTGTTTTTTGATGATAATCTTTTGTTTCAGAAAGAACAGACAATAGTAGGCCTTTTCTCAAAAAAAAAAAAAAAAAAACTTTTCTTTGAGAATTTATATATCAAATTTCTTGTGAAACACGCTTATGTTTATTCGAAAAAAAATAATCAACAATTATTATTGTTTTTAATTTTATCTAATCTCTAATTAGCTTTTTATGATCATAAAATTATTCATTTCTATCTTTAAATAGTTTGTGGTTTGCTGAACTGTTTCAGAAATTCATCAGGACTTCCTTTTCTTATTTCTTTTCTTTTTTTTGGTCTTCTCCCTCCATAAGAAATCAGGAAAAACGAAAATAGAAATTGGCATAATAATGATATTAATTTCCATTGCTACACAAACAAGACTCGTGGGTTGGTTTTTGCTTGTCCATTTTTTTGCCTTCTTATTCCTCCATTCTTTTTTAGTACAAAGAATCTCACCTTCTTATCTTGTTCTTGTATACAACAATATGTATGTATACATTATACATATATAGTTCTGATAAATTAATTATCATGCACCATTTTGATTAGCTCAAGCATATTTTTATTATTATCTTTTATTGTGCTCTTAAACCAATTAAAAAAATGTTATATTAATCGACAAAAATCATTTGCACTATATAAAATGGTGAATTTTTGTAGTGTCTGCGTCATTGAAAATGAAGCAAATATTATTTTTATATACTTTAAAGCAATCTCAATTTTACAAATTTAAAAATAAAGAATCGTATTAATTAATTAATTAATATTAATACTTCATACAAAGCTCAGTTTTTGTTAGAATTTTGACCCGTGTCCTCTTCTTTACATATTTTATGTGGACACTGATTTATAATATTATGAAGTAAGTCATCTAATTGAGAAATATATATACCCGTTACAAATACACCCATAAAATATAGTCATGTAAAAATGATATGGGCCCAATGATAAAATTTAGAGGATTTTATGTGGAATCTTATTTATAATATTATGAAGAAAGTCATTCAATTGAGTTATATATGTAACCCCTTACAAATACATCCATAAAAAAATAGTCATGTAAATAAGAATATGGTCCCAATGAAAAAATATAAGATATTAACAAATTTATGTTGTATTAGTGTAATGAGTCATTCATTAAATATATAAATCATCCATTATATTTTTCAAACATAATAGATTATGACAATATTTCACCAACCCAAATAATTCTCAGCCTCTTGGTAAAAATGTGGGGCTCATCTTTTTTACATTAAAAACTAAATATATGATATATTTTCATACCAACTCAACCCATTCCAAATCTCTCATTACAACTTAAAGTTGTTTTATATGTATAAATATCCAAATATTTTTTTCTTTGCAAACTATAAAATAAATTATGAATAAATTTTACTTTCAATTTAGCAATAATTATGCTTGGATCAAAATAACTCTTTAGAAATAGTTTCTCAATTTATTTTCTTAAAACTAAAATAATAAATAAATAAAATAATATTTTGAGAATAAGCATCCTACTACTTTAATGATGTTGTATGATATGTTATTTTATTCACAATTATATATTAAATAAAATATTATATGATCTTTTTTATTTATTTATTTTTTGGAAAATTAATATTTTCTTTTTATTTATTCATAACACATGAATCGATCTTAAACAAAAAAAATCAATAATCAATAATTAGAACGATTGTGTGATATTTTAACCAGAAACAGAGTTTTGCAAGCCACTGAAGGTCGGAGTCAAGCGAGAAGTCGTTAATGGAGGAGGGATTCGGAGTCTTCGAAGGAGAGTGTGAAGCTTCCTGTACGCCATTAATCTCTCAGTTCGAACTTCGATCTTCAGAACTGGAAACAGAGAAGAAGAAGAAGAAGAAGGCCCAAACAGCCCACAGGCCCAATAATATATTTACAAAGTGAATAAATTATAGAAGTGCCAGCATTTTGGAGTGCCCAGCAGCGTCAAATTACAAAAGGTATGATAAAATTACAAAAATATATTTTTGTAAACACAAAAGGTATAGTAAAATTACAAAAAAGGTATATTTTCAAAAAGGTATATTTGTAAATACAAAAAGGTATATCCAAGTATAAATATATATGTGTATAGCTAAAACTATATTGTGGGCGCTTTTGGGCACTCCGAATAATTTCTCATTATAAAAAATGATATAAACTATATAGATTATATAAATAATGGAATGGAAAGATGATATATAAATTTGGAAAATAGTATATAGGTCTCCTAAGAATCTATATTCTCTTTTGTAAAAAGAGCATATAAAAATAAATTTTTAATAGTTACATTACTCAAAAGAAAAGTTGTATTTCATACAAGTAATGAATAATGTAAAACTAAAATGTATGAAATTTACAACACAAGTATTTGTTTAGTTTACGACAACAAGTTTTTATTTATTTTCCTTGCCGAAAAGGAAAAACAAAACAAAATGCAAGGAAATTTGTAGCCAAACTAAACGGTAGTATGATTATATATAACAAGATTTCATGTCAAACATTTGCAATGAGCAAAATCCGACTCGATTTTAAAAGCTTCCCCCATATAAAATTCCTTGTAACCAATCTTGTTTAATTTTTTCTTCCAAATCTTCTTCCTAAAAACAACAAAAACAAATATAGACTTAGTTTTACATATAAAAAGTAGGGAAATGGAAAATCACGACGGAGGACTATAGCGACCCTGTAATTACGAATTGAAATTGTATACTATTTTTTCGCGTTTCTATATATGTTATATATTATTTTCATTTTTTAAAATATATATTGTTTACCGAATGAATTTTTATATACTTTTTGTTTTCAGTTTATATGTTTTTATATATTGTTTTCATTTTTTAAAATATAGACTGTTTTACCGAATGAATTTTTTATATACTGTTTGTTTTCAGTTTATATTTTTTTTCAGTTTTTATATACCGTCGTGCAATATCAGTTCCCTAAAAAGTATATTATATATAATAAGGTAAGGAAAGTATAACAAATTAAAAATAAATTACCATGCATCAGTTGAAAAACAATTATAAGATGGAAACTCATTACTATGAAAGAACTCCATGAAGAACTCTAACCATTCTTCCTTCAAATTCTTCGGATCCTTCAACTGCTCGACTTCTTTCCTCGACCAGGCCTTCGCATTGTATCTTTCCATTGTCCAAATGCTCGCCTCTTCTGAATTCTCCATAATAACAAAACATAATTTTCCATCTCGTGCTATAAGTTTAGAACGACACTTTATCTCGAAATCTAAATCTAAATCGCTAGTTTCAACATCAATGGTCTCCCACGTCTCTTTTTCTACGTCGAAAGCAAATATGTATATTTTTCTTTCTACGAAATCTTTTATTAGCCAGTGAACCGAGCCGAAAGCAAATACGGCTGAAGACCTTCGGCCGAGGCCTTGGCCTGGGAAATATATGTTCTTCTCTATGTCCTTGGACCGATGCCATGTCCATCTACGCGAGTCAAATATTTCACAGAAAATATTTCTATCATTATAAAGTGGTAGTGAGAAACGAATAATTTTGAAGTCGGCAGGGCCGGTTGAGCTTGCGACCATCGCCGTGGCTACCGTTCGATAACTGTACAAAAATATTTAATGAGATTGTCGAACTAATATGCACATTTTTTTATTTGACCGAAATCTAAAATTAGATAATGATCACAAGTTTTGGAATTGCTTCTCGCTTATTTGAACAAAAAAGTGAATAACCATTACCTTAGATTAGGGTTTGGAATTGCTTTGTACTGGCATGTAGCCGGTTTGCACACATAATACTGCTCCTTGTCTAACTCCGTATCGAGGCAACAAATCAATCCGCGACATTGAGATACTGCCTCGATAATTATGTGACCTTTTTTCAAAAGTGATATAGATTCAATCGGGCATTTGATAGGATACTCGGAGATGAATGAATAATCCGTTGAGCGATTACAACGTTCTATCAGATAGCCTATTGTTGTTTTGGTTTTTAAAATATGTTGTGATTTGAAGGTTTTTTCTTTTGACATCTCATGGAATTCACGACTGACTTGGCGCCAACTTGCTAGGTCGTCAAGATAAGAGGAAGTCAATATCTCAAACATGACGTCGCTCGGTAAGGCCATAGAATTTGAAGCCATTGTTTTGAATGAGTTTGTAAAAAATGGAACTGGAATTATTGGATTAACAGATTTTTTTTGTGTTTGCATTAATTTGTGGGAAATGCCGGAAAGAGAATGAAGTCAGAGAAAATATACAAAGGTTAAATAAAGAAAGTGCTTTAAATAGAGAAAGTGTTTGTTTAAAGTTTGTTTGTAGTTTTGAAAATAAAATAACCTCTCTTTTTAATTTAGAGAAATTCAGTTAACTTAGGTCTCGTTTGGGAATGATTTCGTTTTACGTTTTTTGTTTTTTTTTTGGGAAAATAAAATGAAACGCGTTTGGTTAAAATGGGATGTTTTCGTTTTTTCCGAACATTTACTAAAAAAAACGCAATTTCAGAAACAACAAATATACTTTTCCAATTTTATGTTTCTGTTTTCCATCGGCGCCGCTAAGCTCAACCCACTCTTGCCTCGTGATATATGTCTTGACTAGTTATTATAATATTTAAAAATTCTTTATGCACATTCTTCCACTTATTCATGGTCAACGATCAAACATCAATACAATCTCACAAATTATTTTGTCTTAATCACAACCGTTCATTGCATGAAACAAAGAAGAGATATATCTCACTTATTTATTAATATATTTCGTATTATAGTCATTAATATACTCATGTGTCTTGTTACACTTGAAGTTATGGGTACGAAGTGATTCCTATATCTATCTTTCTTCTAGTCCTTTTATATGATATAAATATCAATATCCTTTTCATTATTTTTGTTTTGCATACTATATAATTTTTTATGGCTACTTTTTATGCATGTATTTTGTTTATAAAGTAGTACAATTTATATTTATACAGATGTATTTCATGAGGTTAGACTTTTATAATGATGTGGTCAAGGTTAAAGGCTCGTTAAAACTGGGCCAGTATTCTGTGTAAGCTCGTCAAATTGATGAACTTTTTATTAGTCTTGTTGTCGAGAAAGTAAAAAAAATGTAATAGAATGACAACAAACATTACTCTTGTGGTGCCTGTACATCTATAAGAACCTGGGGTTAGTTTTAGCTCAAGCAAATTTCACATTCATATTCATATTCATAACACATGAATCGATTTTAATTATCTTCTGATTCTCCTTTATTATACTACATAAAATATTATTTTATGTTTATTATTTGGGTTGAAGAAGATAAAATATGGAAACATGTTTTATGACGCATATTGTTTTTTTAGTTTAAGAAATAAATAAGATTTTAAATATCAAAAGATAAATAAAGATAAAAACTAAATAATAATTTATCCTAAACTATTATATCATAAAATATTATGTTTCTCCTTTATTTTTTTCTCGATTTTTTTATTCATTATATAAATTGAATATAATTAAATACAAAAAACAAGACATGTTAAATTGATATTTTGGTTCAAAGATATGTACCTAATTTTTTTTGCCAAGTTAAATGGAATGAACTTGAGTGTGTGTAATCTTGTGTTATAGTCCAAGATTTTCATCTAAAACCAAGTTAAATAAAAAGATGTAGTACTAAAGTTAAAAATTTAAATCAATCAAATATTTTTTTCATTTTGGCATTATTCACAACTTCTTTAAAATAGACATCACCATAATGTATGCCCGAATGTCTTGACAGTATATTTGGCATATAATCTTATTTAACAATAGTTAGATTTATAATAATATGATTAATATTTTTTACGCGTGAAAATTTCAGCTAAACATAATGTTATAAAAAAAAGACATTTATACATTATGAGATGATAATAAAATCATATTATACTATCACGAAGCAGAGCGAGAGTACTGCTTGTTTTACAAAATACTCAGCATTTCTTCGATCCTATGATGGTTATAATTTCCTTGTTTTCATCTATCTTTTCTGCTTTGTTTGATGACTATCAGAGCTGTTTACATTTTAAACCAATCTAGTATATTATTTATTTAGCATTATACTTTGAATCATGGTGGCAAATTATTTTTTTCACATTTTTGTAATACAAAATCTCAACTTCTCAAGACAATCTCAATTACAGGCTTGCAGCAGTTGAGCATCTTGCTTTTATGCTGTAACACAAAATCCATGGATTTTGGATTTAACATTCTTTGGGTGGGCGTTATTATTTTTCTTTAAATGTATTAAATAAGTAAACAATATATACAGGCCCAAGTACTAAAAAATATTTAAAAACAGGCCTATTAAATTCACTACCTAATTCTTAAGTTGTGGGCCTTTCATTATATATTCCATTTTTATTCACCAAATCCGACCGTTATAACTTTTTCTATTCCTTCTTTTCAAACTTAAAAGAACAAAAAAAAAACATACACTTAACTCTCTTCACCAACCCTTTCTATTTTACAAAACAAATCGAGATCAGATTCAAACTCCAAATTCAACATCCAAAGTTTCAAATCAGATACAAAGAAACACTGAAAAATAAAAAAAAAGGGTTCCAAAATGAAAGGGGGTTTGGAAGAAGAAGAGCTCCAGCAGCTGAGATCGCGAGCCACCGAGCTTCTCCTCAAAGAAGACTGGACCCAATACATCAATCTCTACACCCATCTCATTTCTCTCTGCGATCCAAACAACAATCGTAAAACCCTAGTTTCTGCCCTCTCAAATCGAGCTGAGGCATGGTTCAAGCTCAAAAACCCCGTTTCCGCTCTAAAAGACTGCGATTTAGCCCTCTCACTAGACCCAGCTCACGTAAAAACCCTAATTTCGAAAGGAAAGATCCTTCTTGAGCTCGCCCACTACTCTCAAGCCTCAGACTGCTTTCGAAAGGTCAAATTGTTGAGCAATGGGAGCCAAAACGAGATAATTCGTGGGCTTTTAGAGAAATGTCAGAAACTCGGAACGGTTTCTAGAACCGGTTTGATCGATTTATCAGAATGGATTCTTAGTGGGTTTGTGAGTAAATTTCCGGATCTTGCTGAGTTTGTCGGCCCGATTGAGTTAAAGCAAACGGGTCAAACGGGTCGTGGGTTGTTTCTGACAAAGAATGTTGAAGCGGGTTCGGTTTTAATGGTGACAAAAGCAGTTGCGATTGGAAGAGCAATTTTGCCAAATGAGAACGGGCAAATGGTAATGTGGAAAGATTTTGTAGATAAATTTCTTAGTAAGGCTGAAAAATGCAAAAAAACCCTAAATTTGATTAATCAATTGTCAAATGGGGATTTAAATACCGAATTATCGGTACCAAATATGAATCTATTTAGGTCGGAATTGGAGAGAGAAAGAGAAACAGATTATGAGAAAGAAGAGCTTGATTTAGATCATGCACTCAAAGTGCTTGATGTAAATTGTCTCACAGAAGAATCTTTTTCAGCTAGGGTTTTAGGAAAAAATTTAGGTTATAAAGGTGTGGGTTTATGGGGTTTACCTTCTTTCATAAACCATTCATGCAATCCAAATGTTAGGAGACTTCATGTGGGCGATTGGGTAATTTTACACGCTTCAAGAGATATTAAATCTCAAGAGGAAATAAATTTCGCGTATTTTGATGTTTTGAGGCCTGTGAGAGAGAGAAAAGATTTGGTGAAAAGATGGGGGTTTGAGTGCAAATGTGACAGGTGTCGGTTTGAAACGAAAGCTTTGGGTTTGTTTCAAGAATTGAAGGAATTGGAGGACAGATTTGTAAATTCGTCGGATTTGGGGGGCTTAGTTGTAAAATTAGAAGAATTGATGAGAAAATTGCCTTTGAAGGAGAGAGAAAGAGGGTTTATTAGGGCTTCATTTTGGGGCGGTTATTCGTATGTTTTTAATTCTGAAAGATTGGTACGAAAATTTGGGAGAAAAATTCCTGAGCCGGTACGAGTGGTACAGAGCATTTTTGAGACGGTTGGATCGGACGAAAGAATTTTGAAAGTTTTGAGGGGTAGAATGAAAAATGGAGGAAATGGAGGGCTGGATGAAATGGAGAGGATTATGAGAGTTGCGAAAGGGACTTATGGAAAGGTTATGAAGAGGCAAACATTTAGGGTTTTTATTGAAGAAAATTAATTGATTGGTGAAATTTGATTTTAGATTTTTTTTGGGTTATTTATTAGATTTGATTTATGTCTTCTGGTTGGTTGGTAATTATTTGTTTGTATTGGCTGAGCAGTGCTTTTTAATGCACAATTGCCAATATTCTTTTTGATGAAATCACAATTGCCAATATAAATATTAATTTGTTTAATTGCAATAATTAAATGATGTTAATTTTTGAATAATTTGTTTTGTACCTTTTGTTTTTTATTTTTCAGAATTAAATGAACCAACTGTCAGTATAAATCTCGTATCACTAAGTACCAATCTACCAATTTAGAACAATTTTTCCTTGATTTATAACCTAATTTCTCACATGAGCAGGTTTATAGCACAAAATGAATGATACCATAAATTTCTCACTCACACCAAGTGAATGAAAAAAAAAATATATATACATTATTTCACCTAACAATTCTTCATACATTCATCACAGGATTAAATTAAATCCCCTCTCTTAACCTTCAAAAATTTCTCTTCCCCTCAAAACAAACCAAACAAACTCAACTTTCTCTCTCCAAAATATTTCTATGGAAGAAACAAAAAACTCTCAACAAATTTCTATACCAAATCTTCATAGATGCATTGCGATTTGTCTTATTTTCGCCTCGTGGGTTTTGATTCATAGACTGACTCAGCGAAACAAAAAAGGGCCAAAAACATGGCCTTTAATTGGAAACACGATCGAGCAATTGAAGAATTATGATAGGATGCATGATTGGTTGGCTGAATATCTCGCGAAAAACAAAACTATACGTGTTTCTATGCCTTTTAATTCTTATACTTACATTGCGGACCCGTTAAATGTCGAATATGTGCTTAAGACCAATTTCTCCAATTACCCAAAGGTAAGTTATGGCTTTTAAATGTTTTTTTAAGATAATTATATTTAGTATTAATATAATGGAGTTATATTTTGTTTATTTTCTTTTCCTTTTTTTTTGGAGTTTAGGGGGAGTTATATAGATCCTATATGAATGTATTGCTAGGTGATGGGATTTTTAATGCGGATGGAGATTTGTGGCGCAAGCAAAGAAAAACGGCTAGTTTTGAGTTTGCGTCGAAAAATTTAAGGGATTTAAGCACTAGAGTTTTTAGAGAATATGGTTTAAAGCTCTCCAGTATTTTGTGCCAAGCTTCAGTTGCTGATAAAGTCGTTGACATGCAGGTCCTTTCTCTTATTTTTCCATTAATTTTCATTCATTTTAATGATAAAATTGTACATAGATAGATATACATGCTTATTTGATTCAGCCAACTAAAATTATGATTCCAACTATTCATCCAAATTTTAGTAACTAATCATTTATTTCGCTATACATATTCAGAATTTATCTTATGTACTCAATTGTCATAGTTTTCACGTCTAAATTTGTCATATTTTTTTTTTGGTGTATTTTAAGATAAAATTGTACAGCTTTAAATATAGATGATTATTTAATCTGTTTCTTAGCAATTTATCGTAATTTACTAGATTGGCTTTGTTTCCTTTCTTTCTTTTCTAATATAAGAACAAATTCTTAAAATAATTCTACTAAATAATAGCGATAAATCAATTCATATGTAGGATCTATTAATGAGGATGACTTTGGACTCAATATGTAAAGTCGGATTCGGAGTAGAAATCGGCACTTTATCGCCCGATCTACCGTTTAATAGTTTCGCACAAGCATTTGATTTGGCCAACATAATTGTCACGCTCCGTTTTATCGACCCGTTTTGGAGGGTGAAGCGATTTTTGAACTTAGGCTCTGAAGCTCTTCTAGATCAGAGTATAAAAGTCGTAGATCAGTTTACTTACGGCATGATTCATAAAAGAAAGGCCGAGATTGAACTAGCTCAATCTACCGATACGAAAAATAAGGTAATTAATCGATTACAGTACCAAGATTATTTTCTAGCATCTTGAATATTTTTATTTAGGCCCAAACTTGAATGTAATACATTAAACCACCTAAATGCTAGGCCTAAATAACATTAAATAAAGTAAAATAATAATAATAAATAATGAAAGGTTGTCTCTTTTCATTTTTCGTTAGTTCCTATTTCTTATTTTATTTAGTTTTATTATGGTCTGGGTTTTTTTTGTTGGACTTACTATTTCGCAAATTTTGGGCTCATATGAATAAAGATATTTGGGTATATTCTTAATAAATATGATTTTGATTTAATCATTTCTTCTTGCATTTAAATAGAAAGAGCAAATCAAGCATGACATATTGTCGCGATTCATTGAATTAGGCGAGGAGCAAGATAACAACTTTAGTGACGACAAGAGTCTAAGAGACGTGGTTCTAAATTTCGTAATAGCTGGTCGTGACACAACCGCCACGACTCTTTCGTGGTTCACATACATGATCATGACTCATCCATCCGTAGCTGATAAAATATATATCGAATTGAAGAATTTTGAAGAGGAGAGAGCGAAAGAAGAGGGTTTGCAGTTGGTTTCTTATGATGTAAATGATTTGAAATCATTTGAAGATCGGATCGAGCAATTCGCGAGTTTGTTGAATTATGACAGTCTTGGAAAGTTAGTTTATTTGCATTCATGCATCACCGAGACTCTTCGGCTTTATCCTGCTGTTCCTCAAGTAACCATTTTTACAATTCATATTATTTATCGTATTGATATACTGATCTAACAACTTCTTATATTCAAATTTCCAAATAATAAAGGTTTGTTTATATTATTTTCGATAATATATATATAGGACCCAAAAGGGATATTAGAAGATGATGTATTACCAGATGGTACAAAAATAAAGGCGGGTGGTATGGTAACATACGTACCGTATTCAATGGGGCGAATGGAGTATAATTGGGGTCCTGATGCAGCGTCATTTCGGCCTGAAAGATGGTTTAAAGACGGCGGCTTTCAAAACGTCTCACCATTCAAATTCACAGCGTTTCAGGTATTGTTAAATTTCAAAATTTAAGTGACATTATATATCTTTTTAAAATTTTGAGCATATATTAGACCAATTTAGATATATAGAATGATACGTAATTATTAGGCAGAATTCCCTATGTACCCTTACAAAACCTCAAAATATTATGTATACCCCTCCAAAATGTGAAATATCACATGGATACTCCTACAAAAGATGAGAAATATTTTTTATCGATTTATCCTCTTTTATTCCATCCGTTAATTTAGAAAGTATATTCTGGTTTTATTTATTCATATATAAATAAAATATAATGAAGCAAGAGTAATTTGAGGATCTTTTGAAGCAAATATGGAAAGGAGGTATATGATTCAACTTAATAAAAAAAAATGACACTTTTATGCATTGTGCCGGTATACAATGACAATTCTAATGTTTTGTAGGGTTATCTATGATATTTCTAATTTTGTAGGGTATACAAGATATTTTAACTCTTTGACATGCCAAATTTGAATATAAGTTCCAGTAATCTTAATTTCATTTTTCTGTTAAATTAATACACTTCGAATATATTTTCTTAATTTTATTGCAAAATTTTCAGGCGGGACCTCGGATTTGTTTAGGCAAAGATTCAGCATACCTCCAAATGAAGATGACTCTTGCGATTCTATGTCGGTTTTATAAATTTGAATTAGTACAAAACCATCCAGTGAAATATAGGATGATGACATTGCTCTCCATGGCTCACGGATTACGTGTGCATGTTTCGCGATTAATGTAAATTTGAAAGACTTTTTTTTGCACAAATTAGTGCTTATTGATGGCCTCTTATTTATTGTTTTTAAGTTTGTTCCAAAACCATTTAATGAAGAAATATTTATTTTACTTCCATTGTGATAATTAAATTTGCGTGAAAGTTGTTCATATGCGTGATATTTATTTTTCATATTTAGTAGGGGTGTGTTCGATATTTCTAAGATTGGGAGGGTTTGACAAGAAAGTTCTCATAGAATTTTAACAAAAAACACCTCATACTTTCACCCTATATCAAATTACTCCTCAGAAACTTAATCACATCACCTCATGCTAAGAAAATCCAACGATAGAGCAAGGCAGCGATTTGGCATATGGAATCGGTGCAAAACCCTTCGTTCTCTCAAGCAAATCCATGCTTTGATGATCATCAATGGCTTTCTTTCAGACCCTTCTTCATTACGTGAACTAATCTTCTCTTCCTCCATTTCAATCCCTTGTGCAAATGCAATACATTACGCCTACAAGCTGTTCGACCAAATTCCTAAACCAGACATTTTCATGTGGAACTCCATTATTCGAGCCGCTTCACACAGTTCAAACCCTTATAAAGCAATTCAACTCTATACCAAAATGGTACAAACTGGTACCAAACCGAACAGTTTCACTTTCCCTTTCATTCTTCGTGCTTGTACTAGTCTTTATGCTCCATTGACTGGTACCCAAATCCATGCAAAAATCACAAAACTCGGTTTTGAATCAGATGGGTTTGTTAGAAACGCCCTAATTAACATGCATGCAAATATTGGCGACATAAAAATAGCAAACGACCTATTTAATACGCATTCTAAAAGAGATATAATTGCTTGGTCTTGCATGATAGCTGGTTTTGCAAGAAGAGGCGAACTAAAAACCGCTCGCAAACTGTTCGATGAATGTCCTGAAAGAGATTTAATCTCTTATAATGTAATGATAAGTTCATATGCGAAACACGGCGAAATGGAGGCTTCCATTGAGTTATTTAATCAAATCCCAAGACCCGATATAGTTTCATGGAATGCTATTATTTCTGGTTATGTAAAATGTGGGTCCCACAAAAAAGCGATAAAATTATTCAAAAAAATGTGCCAGGCTGGCGTGCGTCCTGATGATGTCACCATCCTCAGTTTACTATCCACATGTGCTGACTCAGCATCTTTAGAAATAGGTCAAAGATTGCATAATCACCTTCTAGAAGATTCTTCTCTTAATGGATTATCAGTCAAAATTCAAAATGCTTTAATGGACATGTATGCAAAATGCGGTTGCACAGAAAAAGCCTCAAAGGTTTTCAGAAGCATGAGAGAACTGGAGATCTCCAGTTGGAATTCAATTATTTGTGGTTTGGCTTTTAATGGACATGTAAATGAAACCCTAAATCTGTTCGTTGAAATGCTTGAGAGAAAATATAATCCAGATGAAATAACTTTTGTCGGTGTATTAATCGCATGTAATCACGCAGGATTGGTTCAAAAAGGTTACAATTATTTTCATTTAATGCAAAATATATACAAGATTAAACCAAATATAAAACATTACGGATGCATGGTAGATTTGTTAGGCAGAGCCGGTTTGGTGAAAGAAGCCTTTGATTTTGTTAATAAGATGAAAATTGAGGGTAATTCTGTAATTTGGCGGAGTTTGTTAGGGGCTTGTAGGAAATTTGGAGAGAGAGAGTTGGGTGAGATTGCGAATAGAGAACTTTTGAGAGGGGAAAGTGTGAAAAGTGGTGATTTTGTTCTTTTGTCGAATATTTATGCTTCTATGGGGAGTGGGGCTTTTCACAAAATGTGAGAAATTTGATGGATGAAAGTGGGATTAGTAAAGAGGTTGGTCTTTCTTTGTTAGATTAAAATGTTGAAAACTAAGTATATTGATTTAGTTGAAGTGTCCATTATTATGTGGGTTTTGTTGGTAATTTTTAGTGTAATATATTTATTGTGTTCACATATTAATTGGTAGTTCTAATTGTAATCTTTTATGATTAGTTAAGTGTTTAATTTGACACTGATACATAAAAAATCTTTATGATATAAAATCTTATATCACTCTCTAGATATTACATCATTGTTATTAATGGACTTAATTCCCAAATTCTATGTATATCTTAACCTCATGCGATCGAATTTTATTTTATTTTAAATTGAGTTCATGCAAAGCTTATAACGAATTCATGCCATTGTAATTTTATATTATTTTACGCTATACCGATTGAATTCAACACTTTCAATTAATTGCACACCTTGTTTAACCTTATCAACATATTTAATAGACATTTCTTTTTTTTTTTTTCATGTTTTCTTCATGTCATGTGTTTTCCTTGTGACAAAATGAAAAGGAGAAAAGATTTGAGTCGCCAATTTAAAAACCGCTTAGGAGTGACTTAACATGTGAAAAAGGAAGAAAATAAAAGAAAAACTTATGGCAAATTGAAAAATATATGGTTGCACAAATTTCGAATTTTATCTTTTGAATACCAAATATACATCATTTATATACCAAATACATGTCATGTTTATTTATATCTCTATATGTGTCTCATATATATTTTTACCTAACTAATATGCATTTTTATTTGTACATTACACATTTTTCTTAATAATAATATATATATTTTGCATATCCATTGTACATTTATATATGTCCAATAATATTTTTTTAGCATATCTTTATACTTATGAAGTATCTTTTTAATATCAATAAATTTTTTGTACTTTTTTTTAAGGCAATATATATTTTAACATGCATAGTATACATTTGCACTTGTCTAATAACTTTTTGAATACTAATATGTTTTTTAACTTAACATTATACCTTTATTTAACATCATTGTATATTTTTCAATGCCATTATATCTTGGATATCTCGGCGCATAGAAATTTCTTCTTCCGGACCGAAAACATCATTTTATTACGTGGCAATTTGCTAGTGGCACCAAAATATCATTACTCCACATGTCATATTTTTAATGGAACATTATACGATCATATTCTCTAATTCTTTTTCGAAACCGGGATTAAGCAATTTTTTTTTAATTCCCGATCCCAAATCCGGATCTCATTCTTTTGCAAATTGATAGAACACAATGCTCATGAATCAGGATGTTATGGATTCAAATTCAGCTTGCAATATCTTTTTAGAAAAACAAAACGATCATATTGTTGGCATCCTAAAAATCCTTTACATATCACATTATAGAGTCTAAATAAGAATGGATGGTACCGACTCCTTTACACATGGCGACCGGCGGCGAATATCAACAGAAACAAAGAAAGTGATGAAATAAGACAAAATAAAAAAGTAAAAAGGCAATCCAACTCCATTTTATCACCTCAAGTGAGGCATAAATCCAGGCTGCAAAATGGAATAATCCTCAATCCTGTGGGTTATCTTTTGAAAACAGCCCACCGTTTAGATTTGCCAAATCTCACTTTACGCTAGCCTCATATGTAGTACAACATTTCAAATTACAAAATATATGTTGTATAGCCCCTATAAAATAGGGACTGTCATGAATATCCCTATAAAACATAAGAATACTATATTCTTACAAAATATATAACTATCATGTATATTTTTGTTTTTATATTTGCTTCAAAGATTCTCAAATTACTTTGGCATTATTAATTTTTACTCTACATACAAAAAGGAGTTTGTTTAGGTATTTTTTTTTAAGAAAAATCTCAGCAGCAGCACCATACAATTTTAGCTGTACACATATATTTTGTGTATAACTAATTGAAAATATATCTTTTTGTAACTCCAGCATACTTTTTTGAAAATATAATTTTCTGTAATTTTACTATATATTTTATGTTTATTGATATATATTTTTGTAATTTCATCATAACCTTTTGAAATCGGACGCTGATAGACGCTTCAAAATGTTGGCACTGCATATCTTGACTCTTTTTTTTAAAAGGAGATTCATTGTATATATTGATGACATTTTTAATGGTTTGCAGGGGCGATCATAATATTTCCTGTTTTATTAGGATATATATGAATATTTTTGAGGTTTTTATAGGGTTAGAAAAAAGATTGTAACGGTTTTCCTTTTTCTTTTGTCAGGTAATTGGGTCGGTGGTGAAGGATAATGAATTGGGTAAACTGACAGGTAGGATCCGGCGCGTTCTGTCTTATTACACGAATTTGCATATTACCCCTACTTTTGTAATAAATTATAGACCTCTCCTTGATGTTTCTAATAATTCACTACTCCATCTTACGTACCAACAATGTTTCGACGCATGCATTTTCTGCGAATTTAAATCTCTTCTACGGGAAGGCTTTATATAATTCTTTTATAGTTTTGGAATGCTATGCAAAATTATTTTAAAATAGAGTAGACTCTTTATTTTGTTTTTTATGGTTCTTTATTTTTATTTATTTATGGAAGTTTGTTGTATGAATTTCGTTTTTTGACTGAAAAGTCTCTCATTTGGTAAGAAATAAAAATTAAATTATAAATATCTAACAAAACATGATAAATAAAAGTTTCATATGTATACAATACATATGCTTCTCGTTAATATTTTAATTCTTATGTAGTATCACAAAGACTAGAAGAACGAAAAGAGGAAAAATATGCTCATTTAATATTTATAATTTAAGTCATCTATATTTTTTGTTTCTGAAAATATATTTCATATATTTTTTTTACTCTATAAAAATATGACACATTTATTGCTATATATATTTTTCAAATTATCATACACACGAGACAATTTACAACATGCATATTGCGTGAACATTTCAGCGTGCGACATACATTTTACGAACTTTTATACATTTGTTTTGGCTCCGTTCGAATAATTATCATCTTTATTTTACCTACCACATATGTATTTTTATAAAAAGTATATTGCATGATTATAATAACGTGTTATATACGCTAGTGAGATGTTATTATAAAATGTTACGTCATATAGCCGTTATAATTAGCGTGCAACATACGTTAGTGAGATTTTATTATAAAATATTATATTAACCACGTTTTATAGCTGTTATTGTAGCATACTACGTGATAATAATTTTCACATTTTCTTCTTCAAATATATGTATATTTTTGTGTTGTGCTTTTTAGAATATAAACATACTAATAATGGTTTACAAATACCTGATACACCGAACAAACACTAACCTACTAGTGATTATTATAAAAAATTACATAACTTGCAACATTTTTTAGGTAACACAAACTAAATTAATATGCTTATTTACAAGTAAAAATTTCTTACAGGCTTTCACAAATATTCTTTTAATCATAAAAAAAACACAAAATAAATAAATGTTACCCAAGTTTTAAATATCAGGATACACAAATAAGAACTTTGGTGTAAGCAATATGGGCATCTTAGCAAATCTTCTTCTCTTTGTCTTATAGAAACAGTGTAATCGACATGACAAAATCCACAGACCCACAAATGGATAGAGAACCATGCATATTCATTCATAAACCAAGTCCATCTTCATTTCGAATCTCTCAAGTTAATGGATAGAGTGAAAATTACAAGAGCCACTTTCAATGGATAGAGACCCCACCACCTTCACAAAACATCCAAAACTTATTCTTCTGTGAATCTCTCTACTTATTTATTTTCGGAATCTCATTTTCCCTCCCTCTTCTTCTTCACTCTCCGTTTTGTGAACTTCCTCTCCTTTCTTCATATTAAGATTAAAGAAAAGCATTCTTGGTTAGAGAAATTAGAATTTTTTTCTTCCTTTTTGTGTGTGTAGTTCTTGTTCTTGGTTCTGCAATGGCTGTTTCTACCTTGAGAATTGGGGCTGGTTTGAAGGGAAATTGCGAATTTGGGTCTGAAATTAAGGACGCTCAGACTGCAATTGGGTCGTTGAGTAAGGCTCTTGCTTGGAGAAACGAGTTGAAGGCCAAACCGATTGTGCTTAAAAGCCACTCAAATTCCTTCATTCAAGTAAAATTTTCACTCCTTTTTTGCCTATTTTGTGGTAATATCAGTTTAATTTTGTTGTTTTTTCACTTTCTTTTAGTAAGTTAATTATTATTTTGCTTGTTTTGCCTGTTTTAAGATTATTTTTTATTTTCCTGTCTAGACCGACTTCAGAGGAATTGGGTTTGCAAATATTGTGAAACACAATTTTGCAAGGGAATTATAAAAGCTATTCTATTTTTAATAATTGGGTTCCTAATTTTTTTGTTGATAAATGCAAGTTTGGAATTTGCATGGGTTTAGTTTTAAGAAATTTAGGCAAGTTAGTTGATTTTGATCAATATAGTTTGCGCGCCACTTTTCAAAAATAAAGAAATAAAGTTTACGCGCGGAATAATTAAGCCGTTACACTAATTCAATAAAAGAAATTTAGATAATAAATAATGTGATTTTTAGGGTTTGTGTATACGACAAATAAACCTCTTTTCCATAATTCCAAATTCCAATTTCAAATTCATCAAGGATCTCAAAATCCCACAATCCTTCACTTCTAGTTTCATTCATGCATATCACTTTTATTTCTTGCATAATTTCCATACTAATAATAATTTTATAACAAATTTATGCTTTTTTTATTTAGGTGGAAAATTCGGCATTTATTCCTGAGCCCTCAAAATTGTTCGAAAATAGCAATAATAATTCAAATAATAATCCAAATATTAATCCAATTAATAATAATTATAAAATGAGAGAGATCCAATCAGCTGAAGATTTAGTCACTTCATTATTAAATGCTGGGGACAAACTCGTAATTGTGCATTTTTACTCTCCTTCTTGTGGTGGTTGCAAACCCTTACTTCCTAAGGTAATTCAAAATTCAAAATTCAAATTTAAAAATTCAAAATTCAAATTTGAAAATTCAAAAATCACACTAACTGATTTGTATAGTCAAGTTGGAATCTCATTTCAGTCTCCTGAATTAAGAAGTTCAATAGTAACAAAGAATAAATAAAAGGGATAAATAAATGCATGGTTAGTCCCTGTATTTTTATTGTTTTCAATTTGGTCCTTTTTGGTCCCTGACTTATATAGGGATAAAAAAGTTTAAATCAACGGTACAGGGACTAAATTGCAATTTAATTGAAGTACAGGGACTAACCGTGCATTTATCCCATATCAAAAAGAATTAATTGATATTTATTATTTATTTATTTTGTTCAGATGGATCAATTTGCGGAGGCGAATAAAAACGCGATATTTCTGAAAGTGAATCAAGAAGTGCATAAATTAATGTGTTATACTCTCAAAGTTAGGGTTTTGCCGTTTTTCCATTTTTACAGAGGCGCTCAAGGCCGTATTTGCAGCTTTAGCTGCACCCTTAATACTGTACGAATTTCCTTCTTTCTTTATAGAAAAAATAATATAATATTTTTTAAATTTCATTGAAAAGGGTTGCCAAAATTTCACGTATACCCTACAAAAATTCATATTTCCTCACTTATTCATGTATAAATAATAGGTAAATAAGTAACCATTGTTTGGAATATTTTTGAAATAAATATAGAAATAACTAAATACATGATATATTACTATATTTTGTAGGCATATTCTTTCCTATTCTGTAGGGTTATTTATGTAATTTTAACATTTTTATGGGCATAGGTGAAATTTCAAAAAATATGATAATTTTATTTTATTTTTTTATTTTTGTAGATAAAAAAGTTCAAAGATGCATTGGAAAAACATGGCGGGGCTCGTTTTGGTGTTGGACCAGCAAAAGGGCTTGAAGAAACGGAAATATTAAACTTAGCTTCAAACAAATTATTTAATTATCCAAAGTTTAAGGGGTATAACAATGAAGATTGGAAATGGAGCTGTCCATTTTAGTCTGCTCAATCAATCTCATGAGTTGATTGAGCGAGTTAAATTATTATTAGCGGTGCGTTTTGTGAAATATTTGTAAATATTTATGGTGAAATGCTGTTGACAGGCCTTTTTTTGTAAGGGTCTGTTGGAACAAAGTTAAATTAGGGGAACCTTTTAACTTTTAATTTATGGGGCTTTATGTAAGACCTTGTTAAGAATATGGAATAATGGTTCTGTTAGTTTGGTCTAATTATGTTGAAATTGTTTTTCTATGGTTTGTTTGTGATGTTTATTGTGTCACTGATTTTTATTTCTTTTGGAAGTAGGCTCTTTGTTATTGTGGTATAATTGTCATCTAACGATAATAATAGTAATAATAATTACTATTATTATTACTACTATTCTTTTTATTATTGTAATATTATAGTTTATTCTCATTATTGTAATATATTATTATTATTATTATTCTCATTATTTTAGTTATGATATTTATCTTTCAATTAAATTGATTTTGACAAGAAGAAAGATATGTATGGGTCACATACATAATTATTGGAGGGACCATATGAGAATTTCAATTTTGTTCTTGTTCATCAATCTAGAATCATTGAAGGATCCATGTTTGAAATAATACAGGAATAAAATTTTGTATTTATTGGGTCTAATTGATTAATTAAGTTAGTCTTTTTCTAGCTTAATCAATCCTATTTTTGGGATATTACATGAAAACAAATCCAAATATAATGCACATTATCAGTGTTATTGCATAATTTATCTGTCTGTTTGCATAAAAAGAAGAATAAGGAACTTGATATTGCACGACGTCGACAACAGTATATATAGGAACAAACAATGTATAAAATTGAAAAAGCAGTATATATAATTCATTTTTTGGAAACTGTATATATGTAAGCAGTGAAAATAATATGTAGAAAAGAAATAATATATTAAAAAGCGGAAAAAAAATAAAATTCCTAAGAGTAAATAATGCACAAAACACAAAAATATGTATAAACAGTGAAAAACTGTATATAGAAAAAAATAATATATTGAAAAGCAAAAAAATAATATATACAAATTCCGTCATGATTTGGACGTGCTCTAAGCCGTCGTAATTTCAGGTTTTCCTTTCAACAATTAAATTTTCTTTTTTTATCAAATAAAGAAGTTTCTTTATATCATTATTGATATCAACAGAATATGAACTCATAAACTATTGTGCTTAATTTTCAAAAATTTTGAAGAGTGTTTTGTCAAAATATGTAACCTCATTGGAAACAAACTAAACATATAAATTAAAATAATAAACAAAATAAACATATACATAAAACAATAAAATGGTCACACGTGGTGGGCCCACAATGATTTGAAGATGGATAAGATCCTACGTGGTTCTGATCTGGCATTAAGGCTCAAGATCTATTTTTACTTCAAAATGATAATAAAAAAAATAAAAATAAATAATGTTGCTATAATTAGATAAGAGTACTAGTATCATTTCATGAAATTGACCGTCAGAAAAATTACAAAAAAACCAACACACCCCACTTGCTTCATGAATTTATGCAAATTTCACATGTTTGTACACCAAATCTGAATAAATATCGCATGCCAAATCTTTTATTATTTACAAAAATGAAAATTTATTTTATCACCTCTATATATATTAAAAAAATGTACAAAATTCATCCAAAATTACTCTTTTAACCTCTTGAAGAAAAAATACTAGACAAAATAGGGGTGCAATCTCTCTCCAACTTATCACCAAAACTACTCAAATCGCTTATAATAGACCATTGAGTCTCAAATTTAGGGTTATACCCTAATTTTTGCATTTCACGTGTAATTTCAGCCGCCTTTTCTAAGTTCTTAACTTCATGATATTTTTCAAGAACTAAATTATACATTTCATAACTTGGTACCGTACCGGCCGAAATCATTTCTTCCAAAATTAATTTCGCCTCACTTAATCGCCCCAAATTGCAAAGATTTTGAATTAGGGTTTCGCAAGATTTTTCGGTCGGTTCTATTTTTTTGAATCTCATTTCGGTGTAAAAATCCAAAGCTTGGTCTAATTCTTTATTAAGGCTTAATTTCTGTACCAATTCATTATAACCGATACTGGTTGGTACGATTCCACTTTTTATCATTTTATTTACCAAATTAATTGCGGTTTGAATCTCTCCAATTTTACAAAATTGTTTAATTGAAGGGTCTAAATTAGAACTTTCAGGGGCCTCTTCGCAAATTCTTTTCGCTTCAAGGTGTTGATTGGATAAAATGAGTTTTGATCCAAGAGAGTTAATAATTGATGAGCCAAATTTCCATTTAGCTTTAATTAAATTGTATAATTCAAGTGCTTTTACTAAATCACCCTTAGTACAAAAATGATTCATGATTATTTTCAAGCTCCTTTTGTTTGGCTTAAACCCATTTGAAATAGAAGCATTAAATGCTTCGATTAATTTGGGTACATTTCCACATTTGTGAAAACCATATATTAAGAAATCATAAGTTACATTATTAGGTTTAATGCATTTATTGCCCATTTTGGTTAAAACTCGCTCGACAAGCAATTCATTTTTCATCCGAAAAAGATGAAATATAAGGATATTTTCGTAAATAATTTCATTTGATTTATTTCGCCCTTGGATTAATTTTGTAAGGTTTAATGCACGATTAAATTGTTTATTCTCACAAATTTGCTTAACTAGGTTTGAAAATCTGCAAATGGAGAGATTAAAGTCCTTTTTTAGCATGAAAGAAAAAATCTCAAGGGCCTTTTTGTAAATATTTTCTTGGCAAAATCCTTCCAAAAGAGCATTCAAACATGACTCATCTAAAAGTAAATTTTCCAAAGTCAACTCTTGAAAAACAAAAATCGCTTCTTTTAGCTTTCCTTTCAAACACAACTCTTTTAAAAGAGTTTGGTTTAAAGAAATATTATTAATATTATTTTCCCGTACCAAAAAGATAGATTTTTGTATTAAATCAAATTTTATCAATAAAGGCAAGATAAGTGCGCCCGTACCGTTTTTTAGGGTTTTATTTCTTTCGTACCAAATTTCAAATAAACCGATTGCTTCAGAATCCTTTTTCTCATTTATAAAACCTTTAATTAGATACAAAAGACTTGAATTATCCAAAAATAAACCCTTATTAATAGCCGCCTCTAAAATTGCACATGCAAATTGTGTAAAACCCTTTTCACAAAGCATTTTGATGAGTAGTTTATATGCAACATTAAATAATTCAGGGTTTTGTGTCTCAACATAATGAAGAAATTCTAGGGTTTCTTTTATCGCGCCACAATTGCACAAAAACCCAAAAATTAGTTCTAATTCGGTTTTGATTGGTGTCCAATTTCCATTTTTCGCCAATTTGAGAGATTCCTTAAACCCTAAAATATTCTTTTCTTCACAAAAGCTTACGAGAAGAGAAGTGTAGCTTTCTCTCTCTACAAACATCTCTCTAGAAACCAAATTCTCCAAAACTAACCTTGCTTTAATCGCCAATTTATTCTTGCTTAAAGTTTGCAAAACCAAATTCAAAATTTTGGAATCAAATTGATCAAATAATTTGGGCGGATCTTCCAAAAGACTAGCAACATATTTCACATAAACCGGTTTTGCACAAAGGCCCCTCAAAATTTCAGAAATTGTAACCAATGATAATTCTTGACCCAATTGTAAAGCCTCATCTCTCAACTCAAGTGCTTTTACTAAATCGCCCTTCTTTAATTCATTAATCGCTTCTAAATCAAGATCTGGGACCATTGAAATTTCCAAAATTTCATCTAATAATCTTTCAAATTCATCTAAATCCGTTTCTAAATACAACCCATTTCCTAAATTGTCAAAAAATTCCGCTTTTGGAAATCCAATTCCATTATCTCTTTTCAATTTCACCCCCAAATGACCTAACCCTAAAATCGACATTGCTTTAGAGAAAAAACAAGCACCATTTTCATGAGAAATAGTATCAAAATCTTTCGTTTTTTCAATTATCTTTTCAACCTCATCAAATTTTCTATATTTACAATTTCCGGCCAAAAGAACTCTAAAAGTATACAAATTAGGGTTTAATCCTCTCTCCAGCATTTCATCAAACACATAACTTGCATGTCTATACATTCCTTTTCTAAAAACGCCACTAATAATCGCATTATAAGCATAAATTCTAGGCAATAAATCTCTATTATAACTTTCTGACAAATAAACCAACGCATCTTTTACATTTCCACCCTTACAACTTTCACAAATCAAAATTCCAAAGGTTATATTGTCTGGTTTAAACCCTAATTTCTCCAATTTTTGCACATAAATCCATCCTTTTACACTACCAAGATTTTTGCATAATGCATAAATCAATTTATTACAAATTTGGGTTTTTGGAATTAGACCCCAAAATTCTAGAAAATTCATCATATCTCCAAAATCTTTCTTTCTGCAAAATCCTTCAGCAATAGCAGAAATAGATTCTTGACTTGGTATAATATTTAAATTCTTTAAAGTCCGAATTATTTTCATTGTTTCTAATAAATTACCTCTTTTTGTGAGTGTTGTAATAACAAAATCAAGAGTGGATTTTTCCGAATAAGACCCTAATCCAGCATTTAACATATCATTATAAACTCTAAGAACTAAATCAGTTTTCTGAAGTTTGATTAATAAACCAATTAGAGAATTGTAAGATGCATGAGAGAGAATTAAGCCCTTATTTCTTGCATGATCATATAAAACCATAGAATTCTCTAAATTAGACGCTTGTGCATAGGCTTGTATAAGATTGCAAAACAAGATATTATAATCAGAAAATGAAATATTCTCTTTATTCATATACAACAATAATGATTTTGCTTCATCAAGCATATGAGCCTTTGTAAGAAACGAAACCATTAATTCATAAGACTTAGCCAAATGGTGAAAATCTCCATTTTGGCACTCACACCACTTAAAAAGGTTCCATAAATTTGAAATTTCTCTCAATTTAATCTCAGGCCCAAAACCCAGAACTATTTTGAGGAAATCATCAGTTTTTATTCCATTAACACGCAAAAACGGCCGAAAAATTTCAGGCGAGAGATCAAAACCTGACCTGATAATCAACTGAAGCTCATTTCTGTTGCAACCCATTTGAGCTTCCTTCTTCCAGATATGAGAGAACTCAGAAATCACGAACTGAGAAACGCTCGAGTGTGAATTGGACGAAATAATTTCGTGGGTTTTAGATTGAGGATGTGAATATGACAATGGTTTGGAGGAATTAGAGAAGTAAATAGGAGATGAAGTGAGTGAAAAGGGTTTAGAAATGATATGGAAGAGAGGAGAGAAATGGAGGCGATGAATGATGGAGAGAGCAGAGAGGCTTTTGTTGTTGCCCATGAAAACGGAGCTCATAACATAAAATGGGTTTCGATGTTTCATGCGCAGTATGCTTGAAAGAGACAGGAATTGAAGTCCTGGATTTTTAAAGAGACGGAAATTGAAGTCCCAGTATGGCAGAATTATATTCACACCCCTTTATAATACCGAAATATCTATACTCTTCCAAAACATGAAATACAAAACTGTTTTCTATTCTTCTCCGAAATATCTCCTCCCTTTTCTCTCCAAAGAACAACCCAACAAACGAATTTCGAATCAGCCTTCTAGAACATTCCGGATTCCGCCGATTCACTGTTCCAGCCGATGCGTTCAAAAATTCGACCGTTGCGTTCGAAAAATTCGATCGTTGCGTTCCAAGAATTCGACCATTGAAGAGTCGGTCTGCCTTGGCTTATAAATAATAGGCCCCTCATTTGGAGGCGACAGCCACAAACCCCATTTTTTCATTCCATCTTATTCAGAGAGAGAGAGAGAGAGAGAGAGGGGAATCAAGATTATCGACCTCATAGCCAAATCGATCATGAACTGCGTCGATCTAAAATGGTAGCGATCTGAAAAGAACCTCTGCCAGTCGTTTGATGAGACGGAGCTGGCTAAAGAAGTGTGAGAATCGCATCAATTCAAGATCCATTCAAGATCGCATCAGTTATGAATCAATCAGGTTTGTAATTACGACAGTTCGAGATTTTACAGTTTTAATTCGAGATTTTAAAGTTTTATTTCGAGATTTTACAATTTTGGCCTCCGATTTCGGAGCTTCTGATCAGATCTGTATGTTCTTGTCCTCAGTTAGGAGGATTTCAATCAAAATTTTGAATTCGGAATCTCTTTTAATTAGAGGGATTTTGTATTTTAATGTATGAGTTACTTAAATATTATCACCCTAAACTTGCAGATCAGTAATTACAGTTGTGCATGATCAATTAAAATCTGATATCAAACATATCTTTAGTTTAGAATCTCTCTAGGTATTTACATATTATTAGTTTGGAACAAGTTCTTATTCATCTTGATTTTGATTTGTTTCACAATGAAAGCTCGCAAGATCAAGGCGGCTCAGAAAACTCGGGTCAAAAATACGGCAACAAACTCAGCTCCCGTCTCGGATATTCAACAGAGCAATGCTCAGAACTCAATCCCATCTCCTAGAACTGAAAATGAAGCTACTGCAAAGGGAACAATGGCTCCCTTCACTGGTCCGATGGCTCACATGTTGTCTTACGTTTCTGTCGTGCAGAAAAAAGCTGAAATTAGAAGGGGAAAACAGCCTCAAGTAGGAATTATGAACCCTAACCCTAATGACAAAAATAAGAGAAAAGATACTCAAGTAGGAATTATGTTCCTGCTCTTCTTGGCTTCTTGAATAAGCCGGTTGATTTCAGATGGGGTTCTATGCTTTCTAGCCCCATTTGACAAAAGTGAGCTTTCCCCGTCTCTTTTGTAGGAATCAGATAGCAATGCTCATTCGTGAATAGCATTTCTTGCTTTCGCAACTTCGTCGGAGAGATCAATGGAAAATAACAAAAGAAAAAAATTATAATTTTAAATATGTATTGTGCACTAAAATAATAACCATAGTTTTTACACAAATGCCACTCACGTGCATAGCAGTGCCGGCACTAGTTTTATAAGGATATCCACAATGTTTATTGTGTCTAGTAACTATATTAAGAGAAGTGGCCTGCTTGTTGAAATTTTAGAATTTTTTTTTAAATACAACTATTTTGGAAAATAATTAAACAAATACCATCATTTTGAAAATAATTAAGAAACTACCATTTCCGCCACTATCTCTGGCGGAACAGAATCTGTTCCGCCAGAGTTAGTGGCGGAACATGGTATATTTTTTAATTTTTCTTAAAAAATCTTAATTAGGCTTAAAAACAGTGTTCCACCACTGATAGTGGCGGAACATGTTAAAAATTTAATTTTCAGTAATCATTAAGCGTATTCTGCAAAAAAAAAAAAATACTGTTCACTGTTCCGCCACAGAGAGTGGCGGAACAGGGTTTTATATTTAAATTTTTGTTTTTTTATAAATTTTCAGAGTCTTTTTAGGGGCAAAAATATATAAAATAGGTTGTTCCGCTAAGCTTGTTGCCGGAACAAGATTTTTTTTTTTTTTTGACTAATTTCTTTTCTAAATTTGCAGTTAACGCTAAAAATTAAAAAAATTAACCTGTTCCGCTAAGGGTTATGCGGAACACGCCCGGTCCATTTTAGGTTAATTTTTTTAATTTTGTTTAATTAGTTTCCAAAATAGTTATATTTGTTTAATTATTTTCCAAAATAGTTGTATTTAAAAAAAAAATTCCATTTTAAGACATGGAGCCCATTGAATATCCTCTTTCCTTTTCTAATTCAAGGCGGCCTACTTGTTTCAAGACCCCTTCCAAACAGAGCCAATTTCCCTCAACCAAAACCCTCGTGATCCTGAGAACAAAAGCCAAGCGTCAAAACTACTATTGTCCGAACTCCCAAGTGTCTCTCTATTTATCTATAAAAAAATCCTTTTTCTTTTTCTTAGATGACCACTCGCAGACGCACAACTCGAGTCCCAGTCCACATGGATCCAGATTGGTCTAATATTCAGGCTGAACTAATACAACTTATCTCAGAAAAAATTGTCTTTAAGGAGCAATATGCTCATCTCCGTCTAGTCTGCCAACAATGGAGACGTGCCTGTCCTCCACACCCTCGCCATCTAATTAGCAAATTTCCCTGGCTCTGGCTCCCTCATGAACGATCTAGTTCTATGTTATCTTTCTATAATATCTCGCAGACTAAGGTTAAATGGTTTGTAAGAATGAACAAATTGAGGAGGCTATGAATATGCTCAGGGAAATGCGAAGTCAAGGAGTCAAGCCCAATGTAGTTACTTATAATATTTTGTTAGATACATTTTTTAAGAAGAGACTAGATGATGTTAAAGTTGTTCTTGCCACAATGGTTAATGAAGGAGTTCCATTGAGTGAAATTTCTCAAAACATTTTAATGGAGGGAGTTGCGAATTGGCGGGGAAATGAAAATTTGAATGGATTTATTAAATCCATTAACGTTGTAAAAAGTTCTTAATGTTCTGTTCAAATAAGAATGTTCTTCGTCTTATTTTTCTTCTTTTTTATTAATAGCCATGACTTGGAATGCTTGAGATGTAATAATATTTGTTTAGGCAATTTTAGCAAAGATGATCTTTTTTAATAGTAAAATACTATCTGCATGCTTGAAATAGTTAGGTCTCGTGTTGATTTCAAAGTTTATTGAAATTTCCTTTTCAATATGTTTGTTTCTGTAACTTTGTTATGATTTAATATCAATAATTGTTCATCTTGTAGTTGACTTGCTGAAATAATGATGTACTCTTCATCGTGCAACATTACATGCTCAGCAGTTCAACAATTCTATAATAGCTTACCCTGTGAGATAATCTCCAATTCGATATATATCGTGCTTCGATTGAATAACACGTGCAAATGCATATAAAAAGAAACCACTATATTTAATAAATAAGTAAACCACTAACTAGAAGAATAAAGATTGTGGTCTAAGATTATAGCAGGCTATAAAAAGAAACCACTGTGCAAATGGTTCCGGACCATGACAGTTTACTACGACATCAGTCTCTAGTATTTTTATCCTGTTAATGGAGTCCTCTAAAATTTCTATTGCAAGGTTCCAACATTTGGTTTTGTAGGTCTTTTGACCTATGGTCCTAATCTATGATATTTTATTCTGGGTATTAGCTTGAAATTTGAATATTAGCTTTTAAACATCAAGGTCCAGTGCAAATGAACTCGTGATATCCTAGCAACATTTTCAAATCCTTACAATAAAAAAAATAACATTTTTAAATCCTATTATTGAACTAAATTTTTTAAGCATGCATGAGCATACTTTACTCTGATAAAGACATAAACATATCATAGTTGCTAAATTTATTGATATGACAAAAAGGTACAAAATTTTGCTTAAATACGTAATATTAGCATAACTTTGTTCAATTAGACATTGCAGAGTAAAGATATTACCGTATTTCAAGTTTATAAAACATAGCTAAAATTTTAAAACATTATCCAAAGTTTGTTTGACTTTGGAATATAGTTAATAGTAGGATCTTTCACGGTCTGTAGTAAGCATATTCTGCAGATAACTGAAAGACATTCACTAATCAGTAGCATGGATGAGTATTGTGATCTCAGATATTTGTCGTCTTCGAACTGATTTAAACTATTTTTATCTTTTTTTTTTGAGATTTGGAGTACACGAATGTACCGGGACTTGAATGCGATTTTAAACATAAAACCTGGAACTGGTACAAAATAGTAACTTATGAGTTAGTACAGTAATGCCTTTGTAGTCCTTGAGTGAGATTGAAAGTAACTTAGCAATTTCTATATGTATCTCAAAACCCAAACTTATCCCTCTTTCACATTCTATAAGATCTAGTCCATGATATAAAACATTTGTAAAGAAGATCCATAAGTTTATGATATAACTCTTGTTTTATAATAAGACATCAAGCAAATAAAAAACCAAAGCTTGATCCCAAACTATCTTCAAGTATTTACCACAAAATACCTAACTATAATAAAATCTGATTTAGAAGGAAAATATTCATAAGACATTGCAAAATTTCATCTTTAAGCAAAAAGATGAAAGAACTCTAGTTACAATATTAATAGTCCAATTCTTAACCTTAAGCGAGAAAATTCATAGTATCTAACATTGACCATATTTCATTCCTAATAACATGGCACCAAATGATCACTAAATGTGCACCAATTATCCAATCTAGTACATATTATTCATGGTCGGCCAAATTATTGAAAAAGATCAAAACATCACTAAGAACTCTTTATAACAATTGATTTAATAAATTCAATTAGATTTTTGCTGCCATTCCAATTTGCAACTCTTTTGATCAAATTGTCTTGACAAGTTGTATCCAATGAAGTTCCTTGATTAAGAATCCTTGAAATAATGCTTTTAACGCCATCTGGCCTATGATTCTTGCAAAATTCATATAATAAAATGGCACATGTGGTGACTACATCAGGCTCGGCACCTTTCTTTTGCATTTCATCGAGCATATTCATAGCTTCCACACTTCGTCCATTCTTACAATAACCACTTATTAAGATACTATAAGTATGTTGATTTGGCTTTAATACCCTCTTGACTCATGCTCTCAAAAAGCTCAACCGCTTCATCGAGATGCCCTTCTAAGATATACCCATTCATCATTGAACTATAAGTGAATACATTTGGTTTCTCGCCTATTTCTACCAAAACACGAACAAGTTTTTTCGCTTCACAAGTTTGACCATGTTTGCATAAAGGATCTATCATTGCGTTAAAGGTCACAACATTAGGTTTAACCCCGTTCTTTACCATCTGAAAGAATATTCTGATCGCATTCTTCCGTTGGCCATCAGTAGAAAGACAATGGATAATAGAAGTATAAGTGACCACAGTCGGCCTCAAATTCTTCTCAATCATCTCTTCAAGCTATTGTATGTTAAAACAATTGGCATGAGCCCAATCTTAATCGTTTCATTAAACAACTAAAAAGCCTTGTCCATGTTCCCTACTCTGCACAGACCAGATATGAGAGTACTATATGATATTAGGAGCAACTCCTTTAGCAAGCATTTCATCAAACAGCTTGTAAGCCCCAACTAAATCACCAACTTTGCAAAACCCATCAATAATGGCAGTGTAAGTAAACTCATCAGGAGTAACCCCTTTAACAATCATTTCTTTTAACATCTTGATTGCCATACTAATATCACCCTCTTTGCAGAAGCCATTGATCAAAGTGTTATAAGTTACGACATCAGGCTTACAAATCCCACTCTCTCTTACTATCTCCTCACAAAGTTGAAGACCCAACTTGGTATTTCCATTGTTACAGAGTCCGTCAATAAGGGTGTTGTACATTATCAAGTTAGCACTACACCCCATGAGAGGCATTTTATCAAACACAGTTAGCTGCATCTCCAATCAGCTTCTCTAAACACAAGCCCTTGATAAGAGATCCTAAAACGATCGGATTAACAAAGCAACCAGCTCTAAAGAGTTGTCCAAGAACAATAAAAGCAAGGTTGACTCGACCCATTCGGCAGCAAGAATTGATCGTCACGCCAAAGGTGTGGATAGAAGGAGAAACACCAATGTCACGAGCTTGATCGAAGCGGTCGAAGAGGGAGACAACAATGGGGTGACTGTTGGGATATTCCATTCTAGAATGGTTATAAGAAGGGTATTGAGGGAATAAATGGCTGGATTGGGCACTTGCAAGAGTTGGTGAAAGAGACTCACTACCTCCTCCATTTGAAAGTTTCCAGATCGACATTTATCACTCGCCAGATAAGAAGGGTGCTGTTCTGCTTGACGCCATGGATTGTACAATCTCTCCAATTGATCCGGAATTGCTCTAGGGGGAGAGATACCAGATAAAGGGTCTGAGTTTATTTTCTTATGGGCTTCGTACAAGAATGTTGGCAAGTCACATTCTAGAAAGTCTTGAACTCATCCGTTTGTCATGACCTGAAAAATAACATGATTATTGACGTAAATCTACAAAATATATCAGAATTCTAGATTTTGGGATTTCTTCTAATATTATTTCTAATATTATTAACCTGAAAGTTTTGATCCAAAGTGTACTCACAACTCTGAAATGAACGACACATGAGCTGAACTCGGCCTAAGATTTGAACTGGATTGACCGTAATCAGAATCCAAACGACCCGGAACTCGGAATGACCCGAGTCTCAATGACTTATAAAACAAACAATCGAAATCTCAAATGACCCCTACCTGAAAGATCCGATATTCAACCTGAATGACCTGATATGACCCAACCCCACTTTTTCCTCACTTCTAAGTATAGGCCTTTGACACCATTAGAACATAATCTTTTTTCAAATCTTATTGCTTAATCAAAACAAAATATCATAAATAAATAAAAATTAGAAATGCCACCATTAATTGATTTCCAAAGATCTTAAAAATTGTTAAATGTTTCCAATATGAAGTAACAAAAACTGCTATCATTCATTTTCAATGTACTCCTGGAGCATACACTTATCATTTATGAATGTTACAATTAAGAACATGTTTTTATCGGATTGTTATTCACTATAAATTGCTCTTGTTATTCACTTAAAGAATGAGATTTAACAGAATGGTATGATACAAGATAATACTCTTATAATGCCAATTTACCTTCCACTTCAGCCATTTGCATTAAAGACAAGGAAATAATGAAGTTGTTATCCAACCTGTTGCCCTTTACAAAATTCACATTACAATCTGAACTCACAATAACAAAGAAAACAATATGATAAAAACAACTAGAGAGTAAATGACATCCAGCTCCATATACCCTGCTATTTTCAAAAGGGAAATTTAAATTTAAATTATCAGTTTCCGTACAATCACTCAACATTGAATTATTCACAAGATATCTAATACCTAATTGAATATGGTACCCTTTCTTCCATTCCAACTCATTGTAGTACAAATAGTAAACTAACCTAAATAGACTTGGCTAAGCAAAATTACCATAACATCACAAGCATTCCTCGCTAGGGCTTCATGTCATACAAAAAGAAGCACCTTATTGCGAAGAACTCTTTACAATATCAATGGATTTAATAAATTCATTGAGATTTTCGTTCCCTTTCCAATTCGCAACTCCTTCAATTAAAATATTCTGACATATTTCATTCAATGGAATTCCTTCATTAGCCATCCGGGAAAGAATGAGTTTAACACCATCTATTCTCTGCTTCTTGATAAATGTATCTAACAAAATACCATAAGTGACAACATTAGGCTTGACTCCTTTTTTTTGCATTTCCTCTAGCATATTCATAGCCTCCTCAATCCGTTCATTCTTGCAATAACCACTTATTCGAATGCTTGCTTTGATGCTTCCACTCGAGAAAGTCCCTCAGTCTTTGCTACCCTTTGGGCTTCTTTTTTCAACCAAACAATAAAAAAGACAATAATATTTATGTAAATAAAAGGTAATCAAAATAGACATAAAAACATAAAAGTAAATAAAAATAAATTACTTTTTCAAGAAAAAATAAATATATCTATGTCAGATAATAAATGTAGAACAACATCAAATATTATTTTCTTTAATTCAAAAATTCTTATTACGGTGATGTAAATAAAGTTATAAAAAATATATGGAATAAATCACTAGTGTATTATATTTTGTTTTTTTATATTTAATTTTTTACAATTTTAAAAGTAAAAAAAATGATAAAATTAATATTTTATGCTAGTTTAATATGACTCATTGAATAACTCGTTTTAAATAATACTATATATAAAAAGCCACATAAAATCCCTTAAAGTGACACATGTCAAAATTTTGGGTGAAACTGGACTTTGTATATAGGAAGGAGGATACCTTATAGTAAGAAAGCATTTGTCTTACATACTTTTTACATTTTCTCCCAAGTTTTTAAAAGGGTTTACTTTATTAAAATTGCAGGATTGGGAAGTATAATTGTCGGAGGTCAAATTTGGACTAGCTTGAAGGTTGCTTTTTTGTCATCCTTAATTATATTTGACTTTTACTGAAATCTAGTTGAAATTTTTTTTAAGGATTGGCACAATTGTACTTGTTGGAATGTAATATTGACCTGTCTTGAATAATGATGGAGTTTTATAGAGAATGAGGTGACGGTGCATGACTCTCCGCTTTAAAATTTTTGATCAAGTAAAGTAGATGTTACGAAGATTTAGTGAATAAAATTTTGAAAAATATTTCTATTTGTCCCTCCGACCAAGTAAAGTAGTATATATTATGAAGATTTAGCGAATAAAATTTTGAAAGATATTTCTATTTGCCCCCCCCCCCCCCCCCCCAAGTAAAATAGTACATGTTATGAAGATTTAGCGAATAAAATTTTGAAAGATCTTGAAGATTGGCTTTGATCATGCTTAATTATACTAAATAACTTAATTATACTAAATAACTCTCTTTTTAACTGTATTTATTGGAATGGGGGTATTTCATATATGCTCTTGCTGAAATTCAAAATATCATATTTATCCTTGGCAAAATTATAAATGTCATATTTTCCTTTCCAAAACATGTGAAACATCAATATTTATCCAATAATAAGGTTCCTTTAGTTAGAACAAACAAACAACTAACAGAATGTTTGAGATGATAACTGTTACATTTTCAGATTCACAATTTTAAATACAAATAATCTTTGGGATCTTATATATGAAATATTAAAATTGCCCTAATTAGCTTAACGGGTACAGCGTTCATGAAAAGGCGCCAGACCAAACCCATCAACAGGTCCAGTTAAGTTCGCATCTCTGCCATATATAACGACTGAATTTACCTCTCCGATTCAAAACCTTTGCGAATTGCGAGAGAGAAGAAACCCTCTTTCTTTCATCCGTCGGCGATCCAAAGCCCTTCCGTCTACCCTCAGAACTCCCGTCTTTTGGGTCTAGTTTGTTATTTAATAATTTGCTTTACATGATTCAAATTCTGTCATATTATTCCAATTGGACCTAATTAAACGCTAATATGCAATTGAACAGCAATTAGACTTAGGTCTCTTTGGTGTTTTGATGTGTCTATTTATGTGCAATTGATGGTACAATTAAGCCCCAATTTGTTCAACTTACGCCACCAATCATGAAATTGATCCCAATTAAGTCTTTACTTTTTATGGTTAATGAATCTCGCTTTGAGAAGGAGGTTTGATCTATATCTCTTTATCTATCAATTTGGGTTTGATTAGTTGCGGTGATATGAAAATTGGTTCGAATTAAATATAAAAATTGGTTTCTGTTGTATGATTCAAGAATATTTTTTGTCATACTTTTTCTCCCATATTTATGTATTTATTCTATCATCTTTTCCATCGCATTTGTTCAGATGGCCACTCGCAGTCATAGGCGCAGGCGCACTACTCGAGCCCCAATCCAATCCCGCCCTGATTGGTCCATCCTTCCCGATGAACTAATAAAATTAATCTCCGAAAAAATCACCTTTATGGAACAATATGCCAATCTTCGTTTAGTCTGCAAAGAATGGAGACGAGCCTGCCCTCCTCACCCTCGCCATCTGATCGGCCAAGTTCCGTGGCTGTGGCTCCCTCAAGATCCTGCCACTTTGACATTATCATTTTATGATTTCTCACAATCCAAAACATACAACTTCGATCCACCGGTTGTTATTGGGAGGCATACTCCTTGCTCACGCGGATGGTTTTTTATTGAAGAAAATATGGAGATATTGTTGTATAATCCGATTACTAGAGAGTTGAAGAGGAATTGTCTCCCTTCCTTAGCTTCTCCTCCGACCGTTGTAGAGTTTGCAAGAAATGAAAGTATAAAAAATCCTTCGCATTTTGACCTTCAGGATGAATATTGCTATTATAATAGAATCAAATCTCATATACATGCGGTTATTCTTACATCGAATCCGTCCGATGAGGGTTGCATTGTGGTGGCCCAGTTTCTACACTCGGAGTGGGATTTAGGGTTTTGTCGATTCGGTGACACTTCATGGACTCTATTGAAAGTGAAAGATGGTAGTTACGGAATACGCATCTTGAAGTACAAAAATGGATTGCTTTATAGGATGCAAGACAGAGGCCAAATTACGGTTTATGACCTTCGAGTTCTTTCACGCAAGATCCTCATCGGCAAACTTAGTTATGCCGGTATTTATGACCGTGTTTATTTGGTGATAGGAGAGGGAGAATTTGATAGAGTGCCTCTTCTTGTGAGGCGTGTTTTGAGCGATGAAATTCAAGTCTATAGGTTCTCAAATGGAAAGGCGCGATCTACATGGAGGCGGGTGAAAAATATTGGCAACTCCGTGTTGCTTCTAACGAATGAAGAATGTGAAATGATACCCATTAATAACATTGAGTTGAATGACTGCGAAGATAATCTGATTTTTGTTTGCGAGGCTAGTTCTTTTCCGAGAGGTGTTTGCAAGGTTAATTTACATGGTGGTGTTAATATAAGGATGATAAAAATTGAGGATGGAGCCATCAAAGACGTACCTACCTCTTTTCCTTTATTTCCTTTTGGTAGCGGATTTACAACCTCCTTGTTCACGCCTAGCTTGTGCTAAATATTCAAGGAAAAGACTGTCTCATCAATGTATCAAGGGACTCTCGTTTATAGTATTTGTGTATAGTTTTTTTGCTATATTTGTATGTTTGATTTTAGGGGATCTGGATTTATAAATCTTGAATCTGTCCAAATTCAGTGTTTTTCTTTCAAATCTCGGTTTTGATTGGAGATCCTTTTTTGTCATCTTTGATTTTTAAGAGTTTTTATGATAAATTAGGATTTGTCTAAGAACATCTATAATTAAGGTTTATATAGTTTAGTGCTTTCTTTTAGAAGAATATTTGAGGTAATTATGGTTTTAAGTACAAAATCTGATTAATGTTATGCAAATTTCTTGATAATTCTTTCAACTAGGTTATTATTAGGACACATATAACTTATTAAGTTGGTCATAGCATTAATGCAATTTAAGCTTTGAATTACATTAGGACTTAGATTAATTAATTTAACTTAGGTAATATGCTGATTGGACACTAGCTAGTAATATGCTGGCGAAGTTTAGCTAATTAGGCATCAATGACAAAATAGAACTCATTTCAGTTCCATTTTTTATCATTTCATAATTAGGCATTACAAATTGATGGCTGATACAATTTTGTTTTATAGTCTTTTATTTTTTAACATATTACTGACAGGGTCATTAAAATGTTTTCATTTTTAGATTTGCTCATGACTATCTTTTATTTTTAAGCAAATTAGTCACTTATATACTTTTAATATGGAAGATATGGATAATAGAGATGGTGCAAATGCATAGACAGTATATTTGATGATATGGTCTTTCAATTTGTGGAAGTCTTAGTTTGATCTTTTATTTATTGAATTTCTATAGATATATCGAGATTAAAACCCAACACGAAAAAATTCGCGAATATATATAAATATATATTTATAGGTGAATATTTGTAGTATAAAAACAAGTTTGTATTAATATTGTATTATGCGGCAATCATGCATGGATATGTTTGGCATGATAGACTTGAAACATTATGATTATCTCTTGTGTGCTGGAAATTCTGACTATTAATAAAATTGATACTCTGTTATATTTAATAGGGAACATAGATCAAAATTTGTTTCATACCTATATTATGCTAGTAATGTGGTTTATGTGGATGATTCATCATATCATGTTCTTTATATTTTTCTTGTGCAAAATTGAACTATTTTCAACACTGAATCATTCTGAATAATTCATAAACGATAGTTTAGAGTTCATAAATATCTCCTACAATATTAAAATATCTGGACATAATGTAATGGAAGTATCAGATAGAAATCTTTCCTAACGTATAACATAAACAGAAATTCAGCACATTAATAAAAGCAGACCCTTTACAACGTATTCAGCATACTGTCAAAATTTTCAGAATATACAGCCCAGAAATATTTCTCAATCAAGCCCAAAACCTCTCTACAGCTCCTTGGCTCACACGGTTTCCTTTTGTTGAATATAAGGTTCGACCTCTTCAAGTTGCTGCTCGATTTTATTGTAATTAGAGTTTGTTTTTGTTTGAACAGTTAGTCTATCTTGATTCAAATTAGGGGATTTATTGAGGGATTATTTTGTACATGTAATCTGTATTGATACAATACACACTATTGGGTATAAATTACACTCCATATTACTGGTTTGTTAGGGTTATTTGGTGGTTAATTAGGTTATTAGGGTTTATTGAGGTTTAAGTAGGATTTATTAGGGTTTAGTTGAGGTTAATTGTTGTTCTTTGTTGTTTTTGAGTGTAGGTATGGCAGGAAAATGTGTGCATCTTTGATGCCTCGCGTCTCAAACCTAGATGCCGTGAAATCACACACCTCTCTTCTTTTGGGTCAAGCCTTCTTCTCTCTTCAATAGGTATGCATATTATTTTGTCGTATGTTTCTAGCATTTCAAGTTTAGTGATACTAGAAGCAAGCCTAGTTAAGTCCCAATCATGCAATTGAACCACAGTTAAGCTTGGATTCATTTTAATAGCATTAACGAGTCTTGACTGTCAGCATGATGTTTATGTTGTGACTTTTATCTATCTATTTGAGTCTGAGTAATTTTGAAGATACAAAACTTGATCTGAATTAGGTATGAATTGGTTTGTGTTGTATGATTGGAGAAAAATATTTTTTTCACCTTCTTCATAGATTTCCTCCAAAATATCTCTTCACTTGTGTAACTATTTTTTCTTTTTCATAGATCTTTATTTTTTCATTTTCATTTTCATTTTCTCAGATGGCCACTCGTAGGCACTGTACAAATATTATTTAATCATTTTTTTCTAGGATTTCAATTTTATTGATACTACACAGTTAATCCCCAATTAAGCCCTCAATTATGCAATTCAACCTCATTCAAGTTTGCATTTTTTTTGCATTAATGGATCTAGTTGTGAGTGGGAGATTACTTTTGTGCCTCTTTATCTCTCAAGTTTTCTCGGATGTATATGATAATTGGTTTTGTGTCGCATGATTAAAGAATATTTTTCCACACGATTTCCTTAGCATTTATCTATTTGTTGATCAATTTTCTTTTTCATTTTCTCAGATGGCCACTCAGGGTCACACTACTCAAGACCAAGCCCAGACAGGTCTGGATTGGCGTCCCCTTCCTACTGATCTTATACAACTTCTTATCTCAAAAAAAAAAAAAATTGTCTTCAAGGAACAATTTGATCATCACTGTCTAGTCTGCCAACAATGGTGACGTGCCTGTTCTCCACACCCTCGCCATCTTATCGGCCAAGTCCCTTGGCTGTTGCTCCCTCATGAAATCTCCACTTCTACCTTATCTTTCTATGATTTCTCCCGGTCTAAAATATACAACTTTGATTCTCCTGAAATTACTAACCAGAAAACCATCGTATATTCTCGCGGGTCGGTTTTGCTCCAGAAAGATTTGGAGCTCTCATTGATTAACCAGATTACTGGAGAGTTGAAGAGGAATTGTTTTTCTCATTGATTAACCAGATTACTGGAGAGTTGAAGAGGAATTGTCTTACTTCCTTAGCTTCTCCTCGGACCATTTTAGAGTTCGCAAGGAATGAAGGTTTTTTTTTACACTGGAGATCCTTTGGCTTTGGACTTCCTTTTAAGAACTCAATATATTGGTAAGATGATTCTTACGTCAAGTCCATCTGAGGAGGGTTGCATTGTGGTGGCTGAGTTTGATTGCATTTTTGTGGTGCCCGACTTTGATTGGTCGATATATGCGTTAGGATTTTGTCGAGTTGGTGATAGTTCTTGGGCTATATTACAGTTTGATGAATATGGTACTGAATTGTCGGACTTCAAGTACAAAAATGAGTTGATTTATGTGATGAATAATGTGGGACAAGTTACTATTTATAACCTTCGAGATCTTACAAAGAAGATCCTGATTTATTTCAGAGAAGCGGGGTAATGTTTATAGTGTACCTAGTTTGGTACTAGGAGAGCAAGTAACCCTTACTGTGAGACAACGCCACAATGTTGGAACGGTGGAATTTGAGGTTTACAAGTGTGTTAAAAAAAGGGGGCAACATAAATGGAGGAGACTTAATAATATTGGGGATGTTGTCTTGTTTCTAGGCTGTTATAACGAATGTGAAATCTTGTCGCTTGATAACATTCAATTGGACGGATGGGAAGCGAATCACATCTGTCATCAGAAAGTCAAGTATAATCAATGTCATCATTCCATTACGACACATATGGCCAGTATTAATAATGGCGTGTTAAAGAGGTATCTACATCTTTAGGTTCATTTCCTACGATTGGATTTTCTTTGTTCACGCCTGCATTGTGCTAGCTATTTGGGTGAGCTGTTGTCGAAAAGATGAGACACCTCATAAGGTAACAATTGATATGTATGTACATGTATAATAGTTATCATGTATTATCATTTTTGCATGTTCTTCGCATGTCAGGTACCTTAAGTTATATTTTTGATAATGTGAAAATATCCAATTTAATTTCCTTTTGCCATTATTCATGACTTATTGTGATACAGTAAGTCCTTAAAAGAGGATCATAATATGTTAGACTACTAAATATTGTTATATAACATATTAGGGAAATTCTTCAAAAACCTCGTAACTTTTTTGGTATTTATCAAAAACCCCCTAACTTTTTAATATTCTTCAAAAACCCCCTATAGAGTGGATTGAATATTTTTTTAGCCCCCTATGGAGTTAATTTTAACTTTTTCATCCTATTAAATTTTAAAAAGACCAAAATGCCCCTCATATATTTATTTTCATATTTTATTATATTCAATAAAATAATAAATAAATAAATAATATTATTTTTTAATATAATATTTCAAGATGTTATTTTTACGATATTTTTTTATATTATTTAAATTATAATTTTATATTACATAAAATATTATTTTTTTCATTATTATTTATTATGATTTTGTTTATGTTCTAGTCATTAATTTCTTTTTAATGTAAAATATAAATTTATTTTTTAATTTAATAAAATATAATATGAAAACAAATGAATGAGGGGTATTTTAGTCTTTTAAAAATTAAAATGGGTGGAAAAGTTAAAGTTAACATCATAGGGGGTTAAAAAAAATTCAACCCACTTCATAGGGGTTTTTTGAAGAATTTGAAAAGTTAGGTTTTTATTTGATAAATCCTAGAAAAGTTAGGGGGGTTTTTGAAGAACTTCCCAACATATTAATACATCAAGTTTGAACAATTTAGGTACTTAGGTAATATGCTAATTGGGCACTAGAAAAATTATGTTGGTCATATCAATTTAATATCAATTTAGGTAATTAGGCATCACGCAATTGGACATCACTAATAAGTAGGCATCATGAAAAACTATAATCCATTTTAATTCCAAAAGTTTTTATACTAAGGCATTACAAAGTTTTGTAGTATTGAGTACTATTGATCAATTTTATTATTTGTTGATTTGTCCAGTTTTAATGTTTTCAGCTTTTAGATTTTCTCACAACTATCTTTTATTTTTTAGCGGTGGTGCAAAGTGCATAGATGGTACACAGGCGGTGGAACCATCTTTAAATTTATGAAACTTTTAGGTTTAAATCTTTTGTTTATAGAATAATATATATTCATAGTTAGATATTGTTGTTTAGAAACAAGTGGAGTGAACTTGTATTATCTGGAAATATGAATGACTTTGTGTATGGATAAATTTGGTACTATAGTGTAGGCTTCGATTCATTATCTTTTTATTTTCCATAGGCTGATATAAATATTGCTTTTGGTTGACAAATTGTATGGTGCTACAATCTTTAAATTTATGAAAGTTTTAGCCTTAGATCATTTATTTATTGTCTATATAATTCATAGGTGAATATTTTAGTATTAAAACAAGTGGGGGTGAAGTTTACTGTTTGGCAATTGTGTATGTATATGTTTAGTTCTAGAGTTCAAATCATTATGATAATTATTTTTTTATTAATGATTCCTTAAACATTATGATTATGGCTTATGAGTGTTGACTGTTGACAAAGTCGGAATAATGATAAAAAAAAATTGCTAAAAAAATTGCTACTTCTATACATTTGACTGGACAGATAAAATCTAATAGGTTTGCCTCTATCTTATACTAGTTATATGGCGTATCCGCTGTTTGAATCATATCATTTTGATTGGAGAGGTAGAAGAAGCACCCTGCAAGGCTGCAATGAAATTATGAATCATATCCACTGTTTGACCAAAATCATCGGGATAATTTCATATATGCCATTATAAAAACTCTAAATATCATATTTGTCATTATAAAAACTTAAATATCATATTTGCCATTGTAAAAACTTAAAAAATATCATATATGCAATTACAAAAGCCTAAAATATCATATTTGTCATTACAAAAACTTAATATATCATATTTACCATTAAATTTACTCAAAACATAACATTATTCATTTTTTCCGTTAAAATTAACGGTTCAACCTTATAATTATCATTATATCTCTATATGTAATTCATGAATTAGATTTCATACTCTCTCTCTCTCTCTTCATGATTTAGATTCATATATAAATAAAAAAAACTCTTTCTTTTTAATTTGAAGTCAAAAGAACTTGATATGAGAGAAATGAATTGATTATTTTTTTGAATAATTTTTTCTCTCGTGTCAAATTATTTTGGCTAACTTGAAGTGAAGATTTTTTTTTTGTTTATATACGAATTTCAGTCATGAAGAGAGAGAGAGAGAGAGAGAGAGAGAGAGAGAGAATCAAATGAATGTTTAATATGAAATTCAATTCATTAACTAAATTTAGGAGTATAATGGTAATTATAAGATTAGGCCTTTAATTTTAACGGAAAAAATGGATGGATTTTAAGTTTTGAGTAAATTTGATGGAAAATATGATATATTAAGTTTTTGTAATGGCAAATATGATATTTTAAGTTTTTGTAATGACATATATGTTATTTTAAGCTTTTATGATGGCAAATATGATATTTTAAGTTTTTGTAATGGTAAATATGATATTTCGATTTTTTGTAGCGGCATATATGAAATTATCCCAAAATCAAATAGCAGCACAGTGAACTGAAGTCCATATACTTGTCCATGTTCACAGCCCATAATTATTTGTCCATAAATACAGTCCACAAATCAACAGCCCAGTCCAAATACTCACAAACTAAATCAGTCCCTCAGTTCATAAATCAGCGCTGTGAATCCACTGTTCTCTCCAAAGCTCTCGTTATACTTCACAGTCAGCCTCCATCGCCCGTTTTGCACCCGTCCCACCCACTCAGCTCAGCCAGGCGGGCGGCACCTTCTTCTCACTCGCACACCGATTTCACTCGATAGAAGAGAAGCCCCTTCCGATCCTCGCCGCACAGCTCGCTGCCTCACCTGGTTCTGTTTTGTTCAAATTAAGGTCCGAATTTCTTCAAAGTTAGTGTTTGATTTCATTCTAGTTAGAGTTTGATTTCTGTTGTGTTGAAATTAGGGTTTATTCAGGGTTTACTATGTGCGTATGATCTGTATTGATGCATGCAGAGCATATTACTGAGTGTATATTTCAATGTATGTTACTAGTTTACTAGGTTACTCGGGGGCTATTACAATTGGGCTTGCTTGATGGTTAATTATATTATTACGGTTTTGAATGATTGCTAATTATATTAGGTCAATTAGGGTAAATTGGGTTATCAGATTTAATTGAGAGTTGATTAGGTTAATGGGATTTGTTAGAGTAGGATAATTGTTGCTATATTGTGTTTTTAAGTGTAAGCATGGCCAGGAAAAAGTTGGTATACATTTACTTATACCAAGGAATATATGATTTGAACACACTTATAAGCTGTAGCTTAGTATAGTATATAGTTGTGAACATCTTCTATATTCCTATGCTTAATTTTAAAAGGAAAGGATATATATATATATATATATATATATATATATATATATATATATATATATATATATATAGAATGTTTCAACAACTTCGCCCTTGTCTCGTTTGCAGCTTCGCTTGAGACCGAGTCAAACCTAGATCAGACCGAGCAATAGACCTCTCTTATTTTAGGCCAAGTCTGCTTCTACCCTCAATAGGTATGTATACTAATTTAATCATTTTTTTTATTAGATTTAGTTTGATGACACTATTTTTAGCTCCAATTTGTCCATTTTAAGCCCCAATTGAGCGTCCAATCATGTAATTGAACCTCAATTAAGCCTGTATAACTTTTGTGTTATGGGTTTTTTGTTTTGTGTCTTTTTCTTGTTATATTCTGATTAGTTTTGAAGATACACTATTCAGATCAGATTAGGTATCAATTGGTTTTTGTGTGTTATGATTTTTTTTTAGATCGAACCCACAATTTGCGGGTTGATCGACTTTTCTAAATTTGTGCTACACAAGGTTTTTATGTCGTATGATTGAAGAACTTTTTTCGGGTTTATCTTTTTCATCCATTTTTCCCAAATATCTCTTTATTTATTTATTTAATTATTTTTTCTTTTCATTTTGTAAGATGGCCACTCGTACTCGCACTACTCGACTCTCAGTCCCAATGGGTCCAGATTGGTCTAATCTTCCTACTGACGTGGTAGAACTTATTTCTGAGAAAATCGTGTTCAAAGAGCAATATGAGCATCTCCGTTTAGTTTGCCGACATTGGACACGCGCCTGTCCTCCACACCCTTGCCATCTAATTGGCCAAGTTCCCTGGCTGTGGCTTACTCCTGAATTATCGAGTTCTACCTTGTGTTTCTATAATTTAGCCCAGTCTAAGTTATACAACATTGATCTTGCTGATGTTATTCACAAGATACCTACAACTAGTTCCCGTGGTTGGATTTTGCTTGAGAATGACACGGAATTGTCATTGTTTAATCCAATTACACGAGAGATGAAGAGCAATTGTCTCCCTTCCTTGGCTGCTCCTCCAACCATTTTAGCGTTTGCAAGGAATCAAAATACCATAGATCCTTCACATTTTGACTTGCACCAATCCACCCCTCATTCCTGTAAGGTTATTCTTACATCGAGTCCATCTCACGAGGGTTGCATTGCGGTGGCCTGGTTTTACTCATTATGGGAGTTAGGGTTTTGTCGAGTTGGTGATAAATCTTGGACTATACTGAAATTATGGGAAGATGGCCTTGGCAGTTGCGAAATATCAGACTTCGTGCACAAAAATGGGTTGGTTTATGCGATGAAAGATAGAGGCCAAATCATAGTTTATGACCTTGAAAATCTTTCACAAAAGACCCAGCTTAGTTATGCATGTTTTTTGGACTCTTTATATTTGGCAATGGGAGTGGGAGAATTTGATGGAGTGCCTCTTGTTGTAAGACGTGTTCATGGTACGTTGAAGGATGAATTTGAAGTTTATAGGTGCTCTAATGAAAGGGCACGGTCTCGATGGAGGAGAGTGAGAAATATCGGCAATGCGGTGTTGCTTTTAGGCAATAGGCAATGTGAAATGGTACCCATTGATAGTATTCAATCGGATGGATTGGAAGGGAATCACATTTGTTATTGCCCGTCAAAATTTAGTATAAGTTGTTTCGATTTTAGTATTAAAATAAAGATGATAAGTATTGAGAATTGGTCTATTAAAGAGGTCCTTATGTTATCTTCTCCGGGCAGTGGATATTTATCATTATTCACGCCTAGCTTGTGCTAGCTATTTGAAGGAACTATGAGGAAAGGATTGCCTCATCAAGGTAACAAAGACTTTCTTATATAGTATATAATATATATGTCATTTTACTATACAGCCATGTTTGATTTGAGGGATTTGGATTCGTAAGTGTTTGATTTTACAAGTTCTGGATTTGAGTGGTATGAGATTCTTTATTTTCTTGTCCATTTGCTTCACTTCAAATATCATAAAATTTTGCACTCTATCCATTTCATTCCTCAAGTTTTTCTCGTTTCTCCGTTTCAGTCGTAAGCATTCATAATCTTGGATTTAGTGTTGAAGTAATTAAGATTTCTCAAAGTAGAGCTATAATTAAGGTTCATATAGTTAGTGCTTTCTTCCAAGAAGAATGTTTTGGGTTAGTGTCACAAGTTTAAAAAGTTGATTATTATTTTGCATACTAATTTCTAGTTTTTCTAACTAGTTATATTATTAGGATACTTTTAATTTATTAAGTTCGTAATAACAAGGATCCAATTCTTTGAATTATATTAGGAATGTAATAATGCAAAATAGGAATTGTTCATCCGTAATTGGGCACTATTAATATGCTAAAAACTGGCATCAATTTGGGTAATTAGGCATCATAATAGTTAGGAACTTGTAATGTGACATTATTGACAAAATATAATTCGTTGCCGTTCCACTCTTATATCAAGTTTTTCATAATTAGGCGCTGAAAGTCATTGGTACTGATATGTTATTAATCAGTGTTATTATATGTTAATGTTTGTATGTTCTTACATGATGTGATGCAATATAGTCATGTTTTGTACTTGGTCTATAATTCTATATTTGAATTTCTATTTGGAGGTTACCTGAACCAACCGAGAATATCTAGGTTTCAATACTTTGTAGGATGATAATGTGAACAAAACAAGCAAATTTGTGACCTCTACAGTTTTAGTATTTTCAATGTCGAGATTTGCTTATAGTATAATCTTTTAGTTTAAACAAATTGGTGATCGGTATATTTTTAATATGGCGGGTACGGAAGATAATTATGGTGCAAGTGGCATGGATGATACAATTGGTGGAATGCTCTTCTAATTTGTGGAATATTAGTGTTAGATTATTTGTTTACTTGTGATATATTTATAACAAGTAGATGTTTCTGACCAAAAAGCAAGTAGAGTTGTCACTCATAACTTGTATTACTTTGGCAATATGGATGCTTTTTTATTTTACTTGTTTTATATGCATGGATATGTTATATGCTTTGGACTTCAAAATGTTTGTTTGTTTCTTTTTATCATCTTTGTGGTGTGATGCGGATTGCCATGACTCCTTTAATTTTGCTTGGTTGACAAAACATTGGGCTTCTGTCTTTGTGCAATTTCTTGTCAATTATTCTTATTTATTCTGAATTTTAGCCTACTTAGGTTTAATTAAGCTGAAGTTTGTGTGATTAGAAAATTTTGTTAAAAAGAGAGGTTAGTTTTGGCTGGATGGATGGGAAGAGAGGTTAATAACATTCAGTTGGATGGATGGGAAGAGAATCATGCTTGTCATCGCTCGGAGTGTGAAGAAGATGGATCTTACTATCATAATATAAACATGACGAGTATTGAGAATGGCTATGTTAAAGAGGTACCTACCTCTTTTGGTGTACTTCCTAGGAGATTTTCTTATATCTCATGGTTCACCCCTAGCTTGTGCAAGCTATTTGAAGAAAATTTGCTCAAAAGATTATCTCATCGAGGTATATATTGATATTTTTTAATAGTATATGTATGTATATAGGAGCTTATAGTAGAAGTTTAGATTAATATATTATGGATACATTTCCACGCTAACTTTTATTACACTTTTCTTTCTTAAAACAACAAGAATTCAGAAGTATAATTGTTGAAGATCGCCATTGGACTAGCTTCAAGATTTCTTTCCCTCATGCTTAATTAGATTTGACTTGTCGAAATGTAATTGTAAATTGTTTGTTTGTTTTTCTTCATTTCAAACTATGATCTCTTAGGTAGTTTCCTTATTTCAAATGCCAACAGTATTTTCAATTTTGGGTGAACAAAATCTGAATATTTTGAATCAGCAGACACCTACTAATGTTTTTGTCAAAATCTGTTTGGTTAACACTTTTAATGTGCTAAGTTTTGTTGTCTTGGTGGATGATTGAGTGTATTGAGTTGCTTGCATTTTTCTTTTGATGAGCAGGACTAACTAAGATTTTAAGTTTTCCAAATAACTGTACTTGATCGCAAAATTGTACTAGCACGCAAGCCATGGATTTTCTCGAATTATCTTTTTGAGATCCTAAGGAGCGTATATTATGGAATCAAACTAAACTATTTCTAGCGCCTTCAACTCCACATTGTATTCATTTCATTTGTGTAAGATTTTTGCTCAAGATATTCATACCCATATACATATGAAAAAAATGAGAAGCTTAAAGTAAGAATAAATCATCAAAATATTATCAATTATGTACAAAAAATATATTTCCGTAGTTGAATGTCAAGATAGTCATGGTCTTTAAACTATACACTAGACTTCTTGCCAAAACACCTCTAGTATGAATGATTAGGTATCCTCCCTCTTCTTGGCATATTTGGCTGAGCTGCTACTCGGCGAAATTCAGAGGCGCGGCAGTAGATGAGGAGGATTGCTTCTGGCAGATTAAGGCTAGTGTTACATCTTGGATTAGGATAAAACTTAATTGATGTAATTTCCTGGTTTTGTATTGTCTCTGTCAAGTTTGTAGTTTCTTGGTTGGTTGTAAATTGCTGTGGACAGTGAGATGCATTTCAAAGCAGTCTCACACTTTGTAATTAACGCTTCATTTCAATGAATACAGGGGTAATTTAGATACCCCTTAATTCCTTCAAAAAAAAAAAAATTGTAGGTCCGAAACTCGTCAAAAACGATTTTTTTTTGAAAATAAGTAAGGGACATATGAGCTCATCCTATAATATACATATAAAAACCAAACTTGTTGAGTATGACCTTAAAAAAACCAGACTTGTTGAGTATACCCCTAAAAAAACCAAACTTGTTGAGTATACCCCAAAAGAACTATGATGATATCTAAAAAAAAAATTAGGAGAAATCAAGTATACTCTATACCCAGAAAGAAAATATCCATCCAAAAAAATTCTCATACTTGTATCCATAAACAAATCAGGACATTTCAAGTATATATACTATTATCCCAAATAGAAAATATCATGTATACATCTTCATTTATTTGTTTTTGTATATGAGGCAATTTAATGTCTACCATGCAAAACCTCAAAAATGAGTACTAAAAAAATTGCATCTTTCAAAGTCTTCAAAAGTCACAATTTGTGCCTTAAATATATCCCAGTAATATAAACATCATATTCAATTAATATGAAGAAAAATGCATCCAAAAATTGTCAAACACAGCACACACTGATAAAACACCGTCCATGTATGCAAACTTGACATGGATAAATATGCTATTATCGTGAAAAAGAACATAAATAAGCAAAATTCGAACTTACCAAACTACAACTTATTTACCCACAAGATTAAAAAAAAAATAATACTCATATCCTTCATAATTAATTACATAATTTTTACCCTTCCAACACTTGAGAAATATCAAATTTACCCAATAAATAAGTTCCATTTCGTTTCTACCATTGTAGTTAGAACTAATGATCAACATCTTAAATTATATGCTTGGATGGTCGGTGGGTAAGGGTTATAAGAGAAATGGAGAGGCGTATGTAGGGTTTTTACGGAGATGTATCGAGAATTCGGCCATTCTTGGCCCAGGATTTGCAAATCGGCACTTCACTTGGAGTTGACTTTTCACCAAGTCATCCAAATATCCGTTTCTTGGTTTCTTTTACTTGAAAAATCATATAAAAAATGTATTAAGAGTTTCAAACATAATTTTTATTAATTTAAAATATTTTTTCAATATTTTATGTGATTTAAGGGTGAAATTTATATGATAACAACCTTAAAAATGTGTATAAAAATACACATTACATTATTATTTTGAGTGCAACAAGAAGGGACACACCATCGACAACTGCTACACCTTACATCCTGAGCTCGCTCCTTGCAACAAGAAGGATGACGAGAAACATGATGGACGTTCCGATGATTGACGCGAGCGACGTGAAAGATGTTCCGACGATCGACACGACAAAAGACCCTATTGTTGTAACTAAATTTTTTAGAAGTTCGACTTTTAGGACTTTGGCCCTTAGAATAGTCTCCATACATAAATGCAATTCCTCTACTCCTCAATTGATTAAGCTCCCTTTTTATTGTATGGTTTATAGGTCTTGAAGGAGCGGGTTTAGTGCCGACTTCTTTCTTGAATCCTAAACCAGTTTTATTGTTTGGTTTTTGCCCTATTAGTATGTTGCCTAACTCAAATCTGTTTGTGACATTTCTGGTACAAGCGGACTTGAGGGATTTATTTTCACTTTTAAGACTTACAAGATCGACTTTTAGATGACTTATTTCAATTTTCAATTTTTCACATTCACAATTATTATTATTATTGTTTAAGTTACTATTATTTTTTACATTTAATTTTTCAAATTCTTTTATTTGTGCCTTGTACGATCTTACCGAAGCTTCGAAGACAATTAGTGTTCTTGGTTACTGATAAGAGACTCCCGAAGCCTTTTCAATTCTTGTTCTAGTTCTTCGCAGTTTCTGAGTTCTATATTTTTAATTAATTTATCGGAACTTGAAACCTTTACCTCATCTAAAACATAATAAAAAGTGGGATCTAGATATACCTTGCGACTCATGTCGCGAGAAGAACCGGAGGATGTAGTGTCGATAGAGGATGTCACGAGAGGAGGAGGAGGTGGAACTGGAAGTTGTCCTTGTCGAAGAATCTCTTGTATTGCCCGTTCACACACCTCATCCACATCATCGTACGTCATGAATGCTAAGTTCCCCGTTTCCGTGTCGAGGTCGGAGTCCGACTTGGACCCATGAGATGAATCACTCGACTCATCTCCCTACACGGCTACCTTGGCGGACTGACCTTTCGACTTCTTTTTCTTATTCTTTCCTCGGTCATCGTGCCTATAATTTCACGTATAACCCTATAAAATGTGAAATACGTATTCAGTTACATTCTAAATGTTCTGAGACGATATCTGTTATGTTTGCAATCTACAAGGATAAATATTTTTAGGTTCTTAGGAGGGTCATATACGAAATTGCAACAGTTGGAATAGATTACGCAGAACGGGTAGTACCCGTTATGAAAAGATCCCAGCCAAACATGTTTAAGCAGAGCCAAAGCCAAAGCCAAAGGGTGCAAACAGTTTAACGGGTCGTTTCTTCTTTGGTTCTCATCTCTATCCGTAAATAAATAACAGAGCAAAGAGGCGCGCTCACCAGTAATATTACACTGCAATTCAAAACCTTAGCGAGACAGAGAGATAAAAAGAAGCCTGAAGAGAAAGAGAAAGAGAGAACATAAAAAGAGATTCAAAGTCTTCTTCTCTTCCGGCGAGAAAGAGAAAGAGAGAACATAAAAAGAGATTCAAAGTCCTCTTCTCTTCCGGCCAGAAAATCTTTCCGTCAATTCTCTTCCCTCATAAGAGGCGCCAGGAGTTGAAACCTGTTTCTTATAACGAGTACTGGAGCATCACTCCGGTCCGGATCTCTCATCTCTTGATCCAAGCCTTGTTCTCTCTTCCAAAGGTATCATAAAATAAGAAATTTCAGTGATTTTAAGTTCAATCATATTACTCCAATTCCATTCTATTTAGTCACCAATCATGCAGCAATTAAGCCTGTATTTTGTTTTCTGTTAATGTGTCTATCCTTGAGCAGGGGGTTTGGTGAGTGCCTCTTTATTAAAAAGAGGTTGACAAGCCGACTTCAGATTTCTCCCCTCTTGGAGCAAGTCCGATTCTCTCCTCAACAGGTATCCACATTATTTTAATCATATTTTATACGATGTAAGTTTAGTGATGGTACAATTAATCCCCAATTTGATCCAATTAAGACGCCAAAAATGCTATTAGTGGATATTTGGTCTGTATATTTATATATTACTTTGGGTCTGATTAGTATTGCAAATACAAAAATTAGTTCTGTTTGCAAACAAGATCTCATAAATAGAAAATTAAAGAAAAATCGAGAAGAATCCAGAACGAAATCGAGAAATTTGTGTAAATTCGATATAATTTGAATAAATTATGATAAAATAGAATATTTTTAAAAAAAAATATACAATTTCCGTAATTTCGTGTTTTTTCTAGATAGGTAAGGAAATTGACGAATCTTGACCTAATTGAAGATGCAAGGGCTTATAATTTATGCATCACCCTGTGTTACAATGTTAAATAACAAAAAAATACTAAAAACGTAAAAGATAAAAGTGAAACAATGTAAGAAGTTAACAAAATCAATCCCAGTAGATGTTAATGGTGTTGATTTGTCCCCTCTCAATTTGCACTTAGAAAAAGACGTTCAATTTGTTGTTCAATACCCATTTTAATCCAAACCATTAAGTAGGCTAGAGAATAGTGCCGCAATTTCCAACCGATCTATATTTGCTCAAAAAGACCCGCTCGGGACCCGTTCCTTTACTAATTCAATCGCAATCTGACAACATTATCAATCTAATCATTTTTTTTTTCCTTTTGATTTGCTAAGATGGCCACTCGCAAACACACTACTCATGTCCCAAATCCATCCCCATCCAGATTGGTCTCTCCTTCCCGCCAAACTTATCCAATTAGTATCCGAAAAAATGGCCTTCATGGAACAATACGCCAATCTTCGTTTAGTCTGCAAAGAATGGAGACGTGCCTGCCCTCCTCACCCTCGCCATCTAATCGGCAGAGTCCCTTGGCTGCGGCTCCCTCAACATCCTGCCAACTCTACATTAACATTTTATGATTTCTTACAATACAAAATACACAAGTTCGATCCTCCGGTTATTATTGACATGGATACTCCTTGCTCGCGTGGTTGGTTCCTAATTGAGGAAGATATGGAGCTTTTTTTATTCAATCCAATTACCAGAGAGCTGAAGAGGAATTGCCTCCCTTCGTTAGCCACTAGTCCAACCATTTTAGATTTCGCAAGAAATGAAAATATTAGAGATGCTTCAAATTTTGACCTTAATGATGACTGCCATTATGTACATATCAGTTGTCATATATTTGAGGTCATTCTTACATCAAGCCCATCTGATGAAGGCTGCATTGTAGTTGTGAGGTTTCAGCATTCCAAATGGGAGTTAGGCTTTTGTCGAGTTGGTGATAACTCTTGGACATTGCTGAAACTGAAGGACGGCCGTCACAGAATAGATGACATGAAGTACAAGAATGGGCTGCTTTATACGACAGAAAATAGAGGCCATATTATAGTTTATGACCTTCAAGATCTTTCACGCAAGATCCTCATCGACGAACTTAGTTATGCAGGTGTTCACGACAATTTATACTTGGTAATAGGAGAGAGAGAATTTGATGGAGTACCTCGTCTTGTGAGGCGTGCTTTGAGTGACGAAATTCAAGTATACATGTGCTCAAATGGAAATGCGCGATCTACATGGAGGCCTGTGAATAACATTGGTAACTCAGTGCTGCTTCTAATGGATCAAGAATGTGAGATGATACATATTAATAACATTGAGTTGAATGATTGGGATGTTAATCTGATTTGTGTTTGTGAGGCTAGTTCAGATGGTGCTGTTAATATAGATATAATAAGTATTGAGGATAGGTACATCACAGAGCTACCTACCAGCTCTTTTCCCATATTTTCTATTGATAGCGGTTTTTCAACATCCTTGTATAGTTTTTTGTTCAAGTTTTTTCGCTATATGTGCATGTTTGATTTAGGGTATCTGCATTTATAAATCATAAACTTGTTCAAATTCAGTGTTTTTCTTTCAAATCTCGGTTTTGATTGGAGATCTTTTTTGTCATTTTATATTTTTAAATTTGAGTTTTTATGATAAATTCTGATTTTTCAAATCATATCTATAAGAAAGGTTTATATAGTTAGTGCTTTCTTTTGAGAAGAATAATTGAGGTAATTAAGGTTTTAAGCACAAAATCTGATTAGTGTTTTGCATGCAAATTTCTTGATAATTCTTTCAACTAGAGTTATTAATAGGATACATATAATTTATTAAGTTGGCCATAGCATTAATGCAATTTGAAGATTTGTGTTATATTAGGACTTAGAGTAATTGATTTAACTTAGGTAATATGCTGAGTGGACTAGACACTAGTAATATGCTGGCCAAGTTTGTTTACCTGACAAAATACAATTCATCATTTTATTTACATTTTTTTATTATTTCATAATTAAGCATTACAAATTGGTGGCCCATACAATTTTGTTATCATTTTTTTTTGAAGGAACGTCGCAATAAGCGCCCGTTCATTTAATTATATGAAAAATTTAATGTACATACAGAGATACGCATTTAAAACATACAGATTGTAGCCTGTCTACTTCCTGTTTATCATTTCGGTTTATATGCACTCTATCTAATTAGCACCATTTGGCCCATCGACTCGCCTCATCAGCCGCTTGTCTCGCCGTGAGAAGTGGCGGCTTTGTTTTACCATTGAATATTCTTGAGTTTCTTTTCTTCCAAATGCTCCAACACACCGCCAACCAAAGAGAGCCCCATGTTTTCTTGTATTGTTTCGGTTGCTTGCAGCAGTTACTTCTCCAGCATTCCTCTAACTCCCTGTGAAGTGTGGTTTCTGTTGGGCTTTTCGTGTAATGATCCACTAGTTTCCACGTTGCTCTAGTATATGAGCATCCTACGAGAAGGTGATCCCTGTTCTCTAGCATCGCCCCACAGAGCGAACATTTTTCGTTGTGAGGCCAACATTTTTTATAAGGAGTTCAGCCGTATTAATTCTGTTATGTAGAGCTAGTCAAAAGAAAATTTTGAAGAAAGATAGGTTATTAGATGGGGAGTCTGGAAGCTCTTCCGATTTATTTATCCCATATAGGGCGGAGATGCATTTTTTCCAGATGTTGTCATTGCTTGCATCAAGTTTCCATAACCACTTGGATAGGAGCGCCATATTCTGAGTTTCCATGTGAGTAATGCCTAGACCGCCATTGCATTTTGGGTGACAGACAGTGTTCCAGTTTAGTAGGCAGTTACCCGGATTGCACTTCTCATTCCCTTTCCATAGGAATGCTCGGATGCATTTGCTAATTTCGTTGTAGCACCATTTCGGTAATTTGGTGACTTCCATCATGTGGTTAGCTAACGCTCCAAGTGTTGCTTTGATAAGCGTAACTCTTCCACCCATTGATAATAAGCGGCCTTTCCAGGAAGCAATACGATCTTGCACTGTTTTCACAAGGGGGAGGAATGTGACCTTTTTAGGTTTTTTTTTGTTGTTAATGGGATGCCAAGGTATTTCATTGGTAGCGTACCTATCTCACACTTCAGAATTTGTTAGATTATGTCGTGATGTTCGGCCGGGATGAATATTGGCACGAATAAACTTTTCGTCCAGTTGATAGGAAGGCCGGTCATTTCTATGAATATTTTCAGTGTGAGCGCTAGTATTTTCATGTTATTCGGGTGCGCCTCCATAAATATCACCGTGTCATCGGCATATTGTAGGACTTGCGTTTCTATCTGAAAAACCTTTATGAGGAATGGTTCAAGCTTCGAGATTATGGCTTGAAGGATATCTACTGATAGATCGAATAAGAGGGGGGACAATGGGTCCCCTTGCCTAAGCCCCGTTTATGCTTGAATGGAGGAGTGATTGATTCGTTTACTTTAATCGTAGACGTGGAGGATGCTAGTATGTTTTGAATCCATACTATCCATCTCTCGGGAAAATTTCTTGCCTCCATAAGTTTTCTCAGAAAGTCCCATGACACGTTGTCAAAGACTTTTTTGAAGTCCACCTTGAGCATCACATCTGCCTTTAAGAAAGGCCGTTTGATTATGATGAATCAAAGCCGGCATCTTGGGCTGAAGTCTTTCTGCCAATATTTTTGAGATGATCTTTATTGGTAGATTTATCACACTAATCGGACGGAAATCTTCTACCGTCATGGAATTATCTTTTTTAGGTTTAAGTGTGATACATGCTTGATTCATGCGCCATAGTTCAAGTTTATGATCATAAAAGTCATGAACCATGCATTCTACCTCTTTTTTCATGATTGACCATAAAGTTTGCACGTACTCTACCTGTCACGACCCAAAATCATCATGCACAACACATATAGATATATATATAGAGCAATAACAGAGTCAAAACAATACAAACCAGCTCTCACCATGTAAAACTAAAAACAAGATCTACGAACTATAAATACAACTACGACTATTAGATAAAAATATACACTAGTGCTGGCGCTCTCTGCTACGCTCTCAAAAGAATCTACGTATGCCACCACCTCCTGCCTCAAGCGCTACCTGGAAATATTGGCTGAGCGTCAAAACAGTCAGATAATAAAATATTATCCACTACTACAGCTACTACCCTACTGGAATGATAAATACTACACTTCTACGAAACACTGCCACCACTTATAAGAACTACCACTTGCTACAAAACTTACTACTTTTATAATATAAGTGGTACTACTGAAAATATACATATAAGTATATTTTAAAAACTACGATAAGGTTGGCAACCACACGGGACCCACTCATAGACTGCAATCTCGGATCTACTTGAGATAAGTCAGTCTGCTGCACTCTCAACCACACGAGAGTGGTGTCTCCAACTTTGCCACAGTGGAAACACGCCCCCTCTAACCACCCGAGGAGATCGTACTGTTACGTCTAACAGTTTGTAAGTTTCGGTAGCTAGTCGAAAATCACTCTCTGGTACCAGGCCCACTAAAAATTGTCCGTACATGTGTCTTCCTCATCCACTTGTATAAAAATAATATTTTTCTACCACTACTAGTTATACCAGAAGATTTACCACTGACTACTTATTCTACTGAAATAACTATATTTATATAATATTGAAAAATAAATAAATAAATAAGTATATAAGTAATTAAATAAATAAATAAATAATAAGTACATAATAATAAGATCTTTTAATTACTACCATTAAAATTGTCTCGGAATATATTTTCTAACAACTACAAGAACACTGAAAACAGATACTGGATGGAGAAATTATGAATATTTTACTGAATCCAATTCTACTGATCAGAAACGTCAGTCTAAAACTGACCTAATTCTACTGATAGCTACTACAACTACCTACTGAATAAAATAAAATAACTAAATACTCAAATACTCAGCCATGTATTTTATCTTGGCCTAAAAGCTTATTAATCCAACTATTAATTAATTGGATTATTATAAGTAAAAGGCCTAATCCATTTTAATTTAATTACTACATGGCCCAACTCCAAACAAATACCCAATTCAAATTTAATTATTATTTTCAGCCCAAATTCGAAATATAATTCAGCCCACCATTATTTAAAATTCAGCCTATTAAACTCGGCCCAATAATATTTCGGCCCAACAGATTTATATTAAAAAGGCTTAATGGATATTTATTTGGTGGATATTAAACCCGACCCGTATCCGACCCGTTAAGAACTGAACCCGACCCAATAACTTAAGCAGCTTAATTATCTCTCCTCCTTTCTTCCTCTTCCGCCTCTCCCCTTTCTCTCTCGTTTCTTCATCCCCCAAAACCGAACCCTATTCAAGCTTCCCTCTCTTCTAACGACAAGGCCAATAGATGGCCGGAACGCCACCATTCAGACGCCCGTACCATCCCCAACCTCACTATACCGACAAAATATCAATTTCCCAATCTCTCCACTCAATTTCAACTTAACCCCGAAACTAGGTTTCCATTATTCCGAGATTCAAATCCGATTTTAATGGTAATATACGAGTTTCCAACTCATATTGAGGATAAATTTGACCTATTACCTCAAAAAGCTCAAGCTTTGCGATTAAGGTTACCCGCTCTTCTCCGATACGTGAGTTCCGGTGATGTCGGCCTCCGACCCGACCTTCGCTCTACTTGACTCGCCTCTACTCGCGTTCTCTCTCCAGTTGTAAGCCTCCTCCCTCTCTCTGCCTTTCTCTCTTCCTATCGAGAGAGAAGGGAACGTATGATAATTGTGAGTTTATCTTGTGTTTGATTTTGAGAGAGATTAATATGTATCCAAATAATATAAAGAATTGGGCCACCATTTATCACTGGCTCATAAATAAATAAATAAAAAATGAATATTTGGATGAAATATTTGATAGTGTGAAAATGTCTCTCCATTCTAATACAAGCACCTCTTTGATTTTTCTTTATTTTATTTTCATTTTATTCATCCATTCATTCACATTTTATTTTATTTCTTTTAATTATGTTATAACACTACCGGTAGTCCATCTGGTCCAGACGACTTTCCTTTTTGGATTTTGTTGACCGTCACGGAGATTTCCTCATTTAGAAATGGCGATGCAAGGGACGAGGGGTCATTCAGACTTCTTGACTACCCTAGAAGAGTCCTTAGTTTGATATCAAAGTTATGAGGAGAGGGCGCACCAAGTGATGCTTTGAAGTGGTTAAGAAAAGTGAGAGTAATTTCTTTTTGGTCAGATATAATCACTCCCTCTACGGAGAGAGTCGCAATTGTATTTCTGATCCTCTTTGAAGAGGCCGAGGCATGGAAGTATGCCGTATTTTTGTCTCCTAGTTTAAGCCAATTACACGATGCTTTTTGTTGCCATTTGCTCTCTATTTGATTAGTCGTGTAATGGATAAATTCTTTTAGATCCATGCGTAAGGCCTTTTCTGCCGTGGATAAATTCCTTGTTTCCTCTAATTTGTCTAGAAATTATACTGTTTCTTTAGCATTAGCTAGTAAAACCGGTTGATTACCAATTTTATCTTTTGCCTATAATTGAGGAGGCCTTTTCTAGTTCTAGCTAGTTTATTAATGTAATTGATGGCAGAGTTTGTACTCTCCTGTTGTTGAGGGTTCCATAGTGTCGTGAATAATTGTTTTGCATCCTCGTTCATGAGCCAAGATCTTTCGAACTTTCTTTTGACAAGTGAGGTGCAAAGAGTAATTTTTGGCTGTTTCTCTTTTTAAAAGGCACTCTTCCAGAAGATGAAAAGGAGAGAGAAACTGATTTTTTACCTTTTGCAAGATTCCTGCGGTCAGAATGGCCCATTGATTTGGAGCTTTCGTTAGAGACCACCATTTTTCCTTTCTCTTCTGTTGTAAAGCGTGCTCTCCTTTCTCCTTCCATTTCATTTGTCGTGCTGGAATTTTCTCTACGAGCTAAGGCGCCCTGGTACCTCACTTCTGAGCTCTTCTGTTCCTCTTCCCCATTTGTGCTACCTCTCTATGAACCCCCATTAGCGTTTCTTTCCATAGCGTGTGGTTGGGTGTTGACTTCGTCGTTTAGCAAGGATCGAGTTTGAATTTGAACTGCTGGATAATTTTCCTGACATGTGGGCCCCCTCGTGTTTCCCTCCTTGGGTTTTGCGATTAAGGTAAGCAGCGGCTCCTCTTGCGCCACGTTAGCAGCCTCTGCTCCTAGCCGTTTGATCATGTCAACCGACCAAGGGGTCCCGTCAGCAAAAAAGCGCCATGGCGATGAACCCTGTCCTCCGGCGACTGGGAGGAGTGACTGAACCATCTGGGCAATAATTGCCGGGATTTTGTCAAGTGGTTTGTCGGAGAAGACGAGAGGTGCGAGACAGTCCTTGGCTTGTGATGGCGGAGATTTGAACCAGAGTTCCTTCAATGGTGCCCTCCAGTGCGGTTTGGCGTTAGTGGCCTCTAAGTGTGCCCTAATTTCAGATGATGTGGCGCTGTCATCACTGACCAAATGCTCACTGAATATCAGAGGTGGTGATTCCATCTGGTTTTGGTCTATGAGCTGGTTTTCCTCACGCTCCCAAGCTTCTCGGACTGTTTCGAACATGTCGTCTGTTGGGGTGGTGTCCGGCGATATGAAATACACTGTTGGTTCTTCAATCGATCCTAAAACTTGCACTCGCATCACCTTCTCCAGACCCGCATTTTCTAATTTAGTGTTTCGGGGGGCGAGAGATTTGTTCGTGGTGGCCAGAACCACCCTTATTTTATCCATTGTTGTGAGATTCCTCAGCGGACCGTGATCAAGAACTACGCCATACGAATTTGTTATCATTAATGTTGAGATTTTTTTTTAAAATAGTCTATTTTTAAACATATTAATGACGGGTCATTTAAATGTTTTCATTTTTTTTTAGATTTTGCTCATGACTATCTTTTATTTTTAAGCAAATTAGTTATTAATATACTTTTAATATGGCAGATATGAATGATAGAGGTGGTGCAAATGCATAGGCGGTAGCAGTACATGTGGTTATAGGGTCTTTGAATTGTGGAAGTTTTAGTTTTAGATCTTGTATTTCTTGAATGTATATCTATATTCATAGGTGAATATGTGAATATTTGTAGTATAAAAACAAATGGGTTTAACGTTGTATTAACTTTGTATGAATTGCAATTGTGCATGGATATGTTTGGTGTTTATAGACTTCATGATTATGTCTTGAGTGTTGTCAAAGTCTGATTATTGACGAAATTGATACTTTGTTACATTTAATAGGAAAGAGATCAGAATTTGTTTGATTTACACCTATATTATGCTAGTAATGTTGTCTATGTGGATGATTCATCATATCATGTTCTTTGTATTTTTCTTTTGCAAAATTGAACTTTTCTGAATTCTGAGCTCCAAATCATTTCGTATGATCCATACATAGTTAGAGTTAATAAATAGTTTTCTTTTCACATTCTTATATATGAACATGAATTGTGAAACAAAATTGAATTAAACATTAATAAATATATTATTTATAGGAATGTGAAGCATCAGATAAAAGAACTCTTCCCTATAAATAGGGATTCAATAAATGTGCAGAAAATGTTGCATGCCAAATGCACATTAACAAAACAAGCCCTTTATCTTCTCAAAAAAAAAAAATAATAATAAATAACAAAATAAAACAAGCCCCATGCAATATAATCATTTCTCAGAATTACAGCCCATAAATAAATAAATTCTCATCAAACCCAAAACCAAATCTCTCATAAATCAGGCCCTCAAATCCAACGAATAACACCTCCCTCCCAAAACTCGTTATTCTCTCCTCAACTCCAAAAGGACAAAAACCCTCCGAGTTCCCTCCCACTCACAGTCACTAACGCGACACACACCATCTTCGTTCCTCGTACACACATTCAGCTTGCGAGAATCTCCCCATTCCTCGCCGCATAACTCGTTGCTACACCTGGTTTTGTTTTGTTGAAATTAAAGTTCGACCTTCTTCAAGTTGCTGTTTGATTTTATTGTAATTTGAGTTTGATTTTGTTTGCACAGTTAGTACTGCTCGAATTAGGTTAGGGGGTTTAGTGAGGGATTATTGTGTGCATATTATCTGTACTGATACAATGCATACTAATGGGTGTATATTAGACTGCATGTTACTGGTTTGTTAGGGTTATTTGGTGGTTAATTTTTTTTAGAGAAATTTTGGAGAGGGCTTAAATCCCCTTCCAAATGATTTATATATATGATCTTGAAAATTACAGAGTTTTTTTTTTCTTTTACAAATTGAAAATTAGAAAAAAAAAGAAAAAAGAAAAATCAATGGGCCTATTCTATATAACCAGGATTGGCCCAACCCTACAAGAATAGAAAAAAAAAAAAGAACCGGGTTCCGGGAAAGCTAATCCTAGTTTTGGTAATATCTCAGAATTTAAAATCTATTTACTATAAAAATCTTCAAATTATGTTTCTTCTTCAGACAAATCTATCTTCTTCTCTCTCTTCTTCTTCGTTTAGTCCGCTTGGCGGCGGATCTGAAACCCGAAGGTTGAAGCTCAAAACCTCCATCTATTCTCTCCTCTTCCTCTCAACAAGTTTGATTAGCTCCCATTCTCTAACTATTTCATCCATCAGTTCTATCTCAACTCTTTTCTCCTCTGTAAAAGCATGCCGGCCTCTCTCTCTCTACATGCAAAATAGAAACAACAAAGCTAATCTCCTTAGTTTCCCATTTCCTCCTTTCTTAGTGGCCATTTTATAAACATCATCGAAGGATCCAACTTGCTGAGATTCTGGAAAGTTGTTACTGATCAAACACCACCCCTTTTAAATAAAATCACATTGACCAGCAAGGTGTTCAGTGGATTCTAATTCTCGACAACAGAGGTAGCATCTATTAACGAGCTGGAAACCTTTCTTCTTCAAATTGTCCTGAGTGAGTACTCTGTTCTGAGTAAAAAGCTACACAAAAATTTTCATTCTCATAGATAAGGTTATTGACCAAATTATTTTTAATGGATTTGAGGTATGGATTCCCATTGCGAGAGCATGGTAGGCACTCCTTGTAGTGAAGGAGTTTTTATCAGTCCACCTCCAGACCACTGAATCCTAGGCATCTGTAAGCTGAACTTGGTCAATGATGCCTTGTAATTCCAGCCGTTCTTGCTGGGGTAACTGAGTTGTGATTAAATGAAAGACCTCTCCCAGGTCTCGAAGTTGTTTAAACTGGTACAAAGTACCTTGGGTTACCCCCGCATGTGAGTATAAACTACTAAATCTCTGTGAAAGAATCCCCTCCCCCCAGTTAGTATGCCAAAAGTTGGTATATTTACCATCTCCATTCTTAAGTTATGTGCTTACTAGAAAGAATGGCAGTAAGTCTTTTACTGTCTTCCAAAAGTAAGAATCAGAATTGTTTGCATCCAGGTTAGAGCTTATATTACTTACTAGTTTTCTCCAAGGTAATCCTGAAGTACCATTGTAAAATTTTCATATTCATTTTAGAAGTAATGCATCATTAAAAATTTCAAGATTTAAAACTCCCAAACCTCCTCCTTTCTTTGGTCTGCAAACTTTTTTCCATGAGACTAAATTGTAACCCGTGTTTTTGTTGCCTTTCCAAAGAAAAATTCTTCTGATTTTATATATCTCTTTTATAACCCACTTTGGGAATTTGAACACTGAAAGGTAATAAACTGTCAGTGAAGATAGCACAGAATTAATCAGTACTAATCTTTGTGCTAAGTTTAAAAGGGCACCTTGCCATCCTTGTAATCCCTTTTCAAATTTTTCTATTATTTGTCTAAAATCAGATCTTGTTAGTTTTTTATAATGTAAAGGGTATCCTATGTAGCTTAGTGGCATTGCTGCTTCAGGGCACCCTAGCTCATCTGATATTTCCTTTACTATGGGGAGATTTTCGGGAATTGTGCAGAACTCTGATTTCTCATAATTTATCTTTAAACCTGAGCAATTTTCAAATATTTTTAACAAGAATTTCAATCTCTTTACTTGGCTGATTTTTGGTTTTATCAAAAATATGGAATCATCGGAATAAAAACATGATATGTTAGTAGACCTTATTGGTTTTTCAAAGTAATTATTATTACCCAAGCTTTCAGTTACTCTAGCTAGTATTTTTGAAATTATTTTCTGAATGGAGCTTACTAAATTGATAGGCCTGTAATCCTTTGATTGAATGGCTCCATCCTTTTTTGGAATTAAAGTTATATGTAAAACTGCAAATTCTACTAATCCTTTTTCATAGCGATTATTTTTTATTATGTAATAAATTTCCTCTCTTATTAGTTTCCAATATTTTTTAAAAAACTCTCCATTAAAACCGTCAGGTCCTGGTGTTTTATTATTCTTCTAATTTTTAACAACATCATCTACTTCTTCAATATTCAAATCCATGTTTATATCAGCAAGATCTACAATCTCATTTTAGAATACTGTTTTTAAATCAAAATTGGCAGTTGTATTAGGTTTTGGGGGTTCTGAACCAATTAGTGTTTTATAAAATTCAAATTGAATAGATACCTTGGCCTTATGGTCAGTAACCTCTTGGTTGGTAACTGGATCTGTTAGAGAGGGAACCATTAATCTATTTTTCTTTATTGTTGCATAGTTATGGAAGAATTTAGAGTTACAATCACCCTCTTTTAACCATTGAAACTTTGCTCTTTGTTTTCAATAGTTTTTCTCTTCTCTTATTATTTCTGCAATTCTTACTTTGATTTTTGTTTTTATTCAAACTTCCAAATCTGGTAGTTTTTGTGATTCTTCTTTCACTTCAATCCACTTTAAAATTGCTTTACTATTTTCTTTGTGTTTCCTTGTTTTCCTTGTTTTATTTTTTTTTCCATTCTCTAAACTTTTTCCCCAAAGTCACCAACTTATCATGAAATTCATCTAGAGTTGTGAACTGAGATGATTTTAAGTGTTCCTCTATTATATAGTTGGCTTCATGACTAAGAAGCCAAGTGTTTTCAAATCTGAAAGTAGTATGAATTGGGAAAGTAGTAGTTGACTGAAGGATAATAGGCCAGTGGTCTGATGCAGGATTAGACTCTGCTCTTTGAGTATAATTTGGGAAATGTTTAGACCAAGATAGGTTAAAAAGAAACCTATCCAGTCTTGCTTTGATCTGAGAACTTGACCATGTAAATTTCCTGCCTTGTAAGGCTGGGTTAATAAGATTGAGTTTTGATATGAAAGATCTGAAGATTTTTGAGTCTGCCCAACTTTTTTTGCTGCTTCCAGACCTTTCATGAACAGTGGCCACTAAATTGAAATCTCCCAAAATCAGCTAAGGTACATTATTTACCTCCATTTTTTCCAATTCTTTTAGAAATTCTTTTTTATCAGTTGTGGTTTGTGGACCATAAACTCCTGTAATAGTAATTGTTGAATTGTCCCATTTGCATCTCAAATATATTGTAATACTGTGAGATAGTCTAATTATTTTAATACATTCAAATAAATTCTCATCCCAAGCAAGCACTATTCCTCCTGAAGCACCATTTGAATGCATTACTGAATATCCATTTACTAAAAATTTCTTTATGTAATTGATTATTATATTCTTTTAATTTTGTCTCTTGTAAACAAGTAATACTACTCTTGAGATCGATAATAGCCTCTTTAACATCTCCTCTTTTCTCTGTTGTATTTGAGTCTCTTACATTCCAAGTAAGTATATTTATGTTTTTAAACTTCATTTTAATAATTGTTTTAACTTGAGATTCTTTCTTTGTACAAGTTAATAAGCTCTAGAAATCATCTCTTGTCTTATTTCCTCATTAATTACTATTCATGCCCCTTCCAACAGATTACATATTTCTCCAACATCCAGCTTTCTTTTATCCTCCGGTAAGTTAACTTCTACCACCTCTTCATCAAAAATCAATTTCTTTTTATTATTCCTCTTTTTGTAATCTGGTGTTATTTCATTATATTGGGTCAGTTGTGCCTTGTTTATTGCAGAAATGTAATTATTGGTTTGGATCTGTTCTATCCTGATGGTTTTTCTTGTCTGCTGAGGGATCTCTTTCTTCTTTCTGGTCTGTTTAGTAGGCCTTATATCAGCACTGGATGGTGCTAGTTCAGGCTGTTTTAATTGGTGGTTGGAGAGGTCAGGTGGTGGTATAGTGTCCAGGGGATTTCTGGGTCATATTCCTGGATTGAATTTTCTTGTACATATTAATCCTCTAATATGTATTCTAGATACATAATCTGGTTATTATTTTGTGGGATGGTTAATTCTGAAGGTAGTACATCTTGTTGATTCTGGTATTGTGATGGGTTTAATGAAGGGTCGTTAGATACCAGTATTTGATCTTCAAAGAGAGGATTATTTATAATACTATGTGAGCTAAGGGTTATTTAGGTTAATTAGGTTATTAGGTTATTAGGGTTCAATAAGGGTTAATTAGGATTAATTAGGATTTAATTGAGGTTAATTGTTGTTTTTTAGCGTATGTATGGCGTGAAAAAGTGTGCATCTTTGGTTAATTAAGTTTGTTTCTTTCGCGTCTCAAATCTAGATCCCATCAAATCGCATAGCTCTCTTCTTTTGGGTCAAGATTTCTTCTCTCTTCAATAGGTATGCATATTATTTTACCTTACATTTTTAGTATTTCAAGTTGAATGGTACTACAATTAAGCCCAATTCCAGCTAGTTAAGCCCCAATTATGCAATTGTCCTCAGTTAAGTTTTGATTCTTTTTAATAGCATTCACGAGTCTAAGTGTCAGCATGATGTTTGTGTTGTGTCTTTTTGTCTATCTATGGGGGTCTTGAGTCATTTTGAAGATACAAAACTGGGTCTGGATTTGGTATGAATTGGTTTGCTTTATATGATTCAAGAATAATTTTTGGTTAACTTTTTGATAGATTTTTTCATATATATCATTTTTATCTAACTATATTTCCTTTCCATTTTTTAGGATGTCCACTCGAAGATGCACTACTCGAGCATCTGTTCAGATGGGTCCAGATTTGTCTAACCTTCCTACCGATATTATACAACAAATCTAAAAAAAATCGTCTTCAAGGAGCAATATGCTCAGCTCCGTTTAGTTTGCCAACAATGGAGACGCGCCTGTCCTTCCATACTCTCGCCATCTTATTGGCCAAGTCCCATGGCTGTTGCTCCCTATTATCGCATCCAGTTCTACCTTTTCTTTCTATGATTTTTCCCGGTTTGAAATATACAAGTTTGATCTTCCTGATGTTATGACAAGATAATTTGTTGCTTCTCCCGTGGTTGGATTTTGCTTGAGAAAGATAGGGAGCCCTCGTTGGTTAACCCAATTACCAAAGAGATGAAGAGTAATTATCTCCCTTCCTTAGCTGCTCCTCCAAACATATTAGAGTTCGCAAGGAAATATAAACACTTGGATCATTTGCCTTTTGACAATCATCAAAATTACAATCCTCGAATCTTTAAGATTATCCTGACATCAAGTCAGTGTGACAAGGGTTGCATTGGTGGCCCAGTTTCTATTTTGTTGGGAATTAGGGTTTTGCAAAGTGGGCGATAGTTGTTGGACTATATTTGTTAGGGTAATGGAGAGAATATTGATGTAGAGAAAGAGAACTCATGAGAGAAATAACTAGAGAAAAAAAGAGAAATCGTATAATTAACTGAGAAACTACATTATAAGAATTGTGATACTATTACAATAGCTATATGTCTCTTTATATATAGGAGAGAGCCACACTAATTACCAAAATACATTGCCCAAATTAATGAGATAATTACCTAAAATACAATACAAAGATGGAAACAAACCACCTCATTCCATTGTCTAAATATTCCCCAAATATTTATTTCCATAGCCTAATCCTCCCCTAAATAATATTACTAGAAATGAAACATATTATGTTGAGATATCGAGGCATACATAACAATCTCCACCTTGACTCGAAATCTCATCATTGATACACAGTCGTTATAACACCATATCCAAATCAAGCTCCTCCTCAATAGCAACTATCCACTTTGCCGCTTCACCTGATGCTACCGCCTCCTTGCAAATCGAGAACTCCCCAAACACGGATTCATTAGCCATTGCCAAACAATACACAAAATTAGAGTATCCATACCTCATAGGAGATCTAACCCGATCCCTTACAAAAGCACATTCCCGATTTCCTTAACCGATGTATCATCAGAATCATAATGCTCCAAGTTATGTCGCGTAACTTCACCTAGTTGATCGGGAATGTCAAACTCCACCTTCTTCGTGATCGTCTCACCATCCTCAATAGTCGGATCATATAATTTCTCTCTTGTCCGTAACATAACCGACTCAAAAGTCGCGTCTCTCAAAATAAGGTGTCCTAGTACTGGACACCGCAAACAATACGCCTTAACACCTGAAGCATATCCAAGAAGAAAATATTTCTTCTCCCCATACTCGAGTTTCCATTTAACGACTTGTGCATAAACGAGATAACCAAATACCTGCAATGTCGAGCAATTCACCTGTTTACCCGACTAAAATTTGTTGGTGTTTTGCACCAAATTGCTGTATTCGAAGAACAGCTGGCCAACCACCACCAAACACTATTAGTGGCTTCCGCCCAGAACGCCTTGCCTGAGCCCGCCCCAAAAAACATGCACCGAGCCTTATCATCCACGCCATTATGTTGTCGAGAGCGAACAACCATGCAATGCTGAACAATCCTTATAAAAGAATCACAAATTTGTCCCCACAAATCCAAATGGATATCGTCCAAAATTTTCTTCGTGCGATGAACGGCTGTACTAAAACTGAGTCTCCTCCGTTTGCCACAAACATAATCTTCACAAAACTCATGCTTTCCGGTATTCTGGCCATACAGTAGATCGCTCATGCTGAAAACTGTCACCCCGCATCCAATCGTAAACCCTGACCTTCTAACTGAGGCAGAGAAGGCGACGACGAACGAGCCTAAAACTACGCCAACTTCCCGAAATAACTTTTTGGTACTCTGGACTTCCAGAATATAACACACATGTATTCTGGCCACACAGTAGATCTCTCGTGCTCAAAATTGTCACCCCGCATCTAATCATAAACTCTGACCTTCTAACTGAGACAGAGAAGGCGACGACGAATGAGCCTAAAACTGCGCCAACTTCCCGAAACAACTTTCCGGTACTCTGGACTTCCAGAATATATAACACTCCGGTCATTCTAGCCTTCATCAATGTAAGAGCCCATCTAGATACCTTGAGGACTCCATCTTCACATCGAAACTTGCAACCGATATCTCTGAGAACGCCTAATGAGATCAAATGAACAACCCGGTCCTGCATCTTGATCAAATGTACAACCTCGTCCCGCATCTTGATCAAATGGACAACCCCGTCCTGCATCTTGATCTCAAGCGTGCCAACACCGGCAACGCAACATAGATGATCGTCTCCCAAAAGAACATCTCCACTAGACGTCTCATATGTGGTGAACCACTCTCGATTCGGGATCATCTTATTTGAATTACCCAAACCCACCCAATTCTTCTCAAATCTCTCCTTCTCATTCGCCACAAAGTACCTTAACCTTACCGGATTTAGCCTCGTAAGCTTCTTCCGACAGAACACCGCTATCCGCCTCCTGCTTTTGTTTGAGCTTGTAACAGTCGACCTTAATGTGTCCCGTCTTCTTGCAATAGTTGCTCATCAGGTTCTTGTACTTGAATTGCAAATGAGTCTTCTCTAAACTTGAATTTCTCTTCTTACGTCTTCCTCTCTCCACAAACAACCCAATCTCTTGATAACTACTTTCGGCCATGGACAAGTCATAGTCGATACCTGACTTGACTAATAAGTTACTATCGACATCCTCAACGGTAAATAACTCCCTGGAATGAAGCATGGTCTCCTTAAACCCATTATATGACTTTGGCGGCATGCACAACAACATCACGGCTCTGTCCTCTTTGTCCATCTTAATACCGATTCTCTCCCAACCATTAAAGAAACAAATATACACCAAAACATGGACCGTAACATACATACCGTCTGCCATATTCAAAGAGTCGAATCGCGGCTTCAAACATAACCGGTTTGTAACCAATTTCTGCATGTAGATTTCTTCTAACTTCTTCCATGTGCCATCTGATGTAGTTCCCGTGAGAATTTCTTGAAGAGTCAAGTTGCCCAAATATAGCTGAATTGTCGAGAGGGCTCTATCATCCATCATCTCCCATACTTTGCCCGTCATCTCCTTCGGTAATCCGGAGATGGCGACCTTCACGCCTAGATTGGATAAGATAGTCTTCATCCGCACTTGGCAAAGTGCGAAACTCGCCGTGCCATCATACTTCTCGCTATCAAATTTTTTCGACATAACCGCATGTGAAATCATGATGATACAAAGCGGTATACTTGACTTGTGGAAGCACAAAGATTGTCATAACATAGCTCTGGTACCAATTTGTTAGGGTAATAGAGAGAATATTGATGTAGAGAAAGAGAACTCATGAGAGAAATAACTAGAGAAGAAGAGAGAAATCGTATAATTAACTGAGAAACTACATTGTAAGAATTGGGATACTATTACAATAGCTATATGTCTCTTTATATATAGGAGAGAGCCACACTAATTACCAAAATACATTACCTAAATTAATGAGATAATTACCTAAAATACAATACAAGGATGTAAACAATCCACCTTATTCTATTGTCTAAATATTCCCCAAATATTTATTTCTATAGCCTAATCCTTCCCTAAATAATATTACTAGAAAGGAAACATATTATGTTGAGATATCGAGGCATACATAACAAAATTGGGGGAATTTGGCCCGCATAACCACTGCATATCGGACTTCAAGTACAAAAATGTGTTGGTTTATGTGATAAATAGTAAAGGCCAAGTCACAGTTTATGACCTTAGAAATCTTCCACAAACGATCCTAATAGGTAATCATAGTTTTGTAAGTTCCGACTACCGTCTACATTTGGTGATAGAAGAGGGAGAACTTGATGGAGTACCTCTTGGTGTGAGACATGCTAGTGAGACGAAATTTGAGGTTTACAAGTGCGTGAATGGGAAGGGGAGATCTAGATGGAGCCCAGTGAGAAATATTGGAAACTCAGTTTTGCTTCTAGGCAAAGTGCAATTTGAAATTGTATCGCTTAATAACATTAAGTTGAGTGGATGGGAAAAGAATCATGTTTATTATCACTCAGAGAAGTGTGTAAACGATGGATCTTATTATGATATTATAGAAATGGCGAGTACTGAAAATGGGTGTTTTAAAGACGTACCTACCTCTTTAAGTGTTCTTCATCGTGACAGATTTTTTAATATCTGTTGGTTCGAGCCGAGATTTTAATAGGTATTTGAAGAAACAAAGATTATCTCATCCAGGTTTGTATTGATATTTTACATATATTGTTCTAGTTTACTATATATGGCTTGATTTAGTTTGATCTTCAGATATCATTATTCATGTTTATAGGTCCATAATGTCACATCATTCAATATGCAATGTCATACTTATATATCTCAAATAAAAAATGAATAATATCTTCTGGTAGGAAACCATGTAGCTTAATATATGCTGACTACAATTTCTATCAAGTTCTTAAAAGGTCTTACTTCAATAACAGGGATTTAGAAGTACAAATGTCTGAGGTCAACATTGAAGTAGCTTGAAGATTGATGTCCATCATCCATAATCTGACTTTATCGAAATGCAGTTGTAAATAGTTTATTTGCTCTTTTTTCCTTTTCTCAGTTTCGAACTATGATCTCTTCGAATGCTTATGCAGTTTTTATCTCAAGTGGAACTGTATTGTGATTTCTAAGTGTTGACAAGATCTGAATATTTTGAAACAAATGATACCTATTAGGATGCTTTTGTCAAATACTGTTTGGTTTACACCCTTCATGTGTTTGTGGCCTTGGTGGATTTTTCAACATACTCCTTACAGGCAAAACTGAACATCCTGAGCACGAAATCATTCTGATTAATTGATAAACAATGAACATAGTTGGAAATAACAAATAGTTTACTAAATATCTGATTTTGGGTAATTATGTGAAAAACAATATAACCAAACATTAAGTATATTATTTGTTTCAATGCAACTATCAAAATTTGAGATAAATATTTTTATTAGACTTATTTTATAGTTGGCCTTGGGGCCTCCAAACCTTGGAGCCGTCCCTACAATTATATACTAGTAAAATTTAATAGTAAGATATTTGCGTTCCATGTCTTTTTTATTGCAGACATACTTGGAAGTATCAAATTATCTAGCATATAAATTTGAAAAATGAAAACTTACTCTTATATATATATTTATTTAAGACAACTTGTTTATCGGTAAAAGATACAGAAATAACAGTCATAGTTCCACTGAATTGAAAAATATATATGCTCATACATAAATAAAGATATAATTTCATTTTATGTACTGAAAAATGGGATTGGTACTGAAAATATTATGTATTGCTTATGGTACATTTCACCATAGAAAATCCATCTGATTTTGGGATTCACACACTTCCACACCCCCGCCCTACTTGTAATTCCTGCATTAGTGCAAGACTTTTTTTTTTTGTTTTTGCAATTTTTAGCACTACAAGGTCTTTTGCAATTTTGGCATAATGTATGGTTTTGCAAATTCCCATTGATTATTAATTAAAGTAACTATTCCATCGTTCTTTTAAATAGCATAAATTGATATTAAAGGTTAATTGGGTTATTAACTTATTATGGTTTAGTTGAGTTTTAATTAGGTTAATTAGAGTTTATTAAGGTAAACTTTGGTTATCCGAGCTAATTGATGGTTAATTAGGTAATTAGAATTTATTGGGATAAATTTGAGGTTAATTCTAAGGTTGACATGGCTGGAAAAAGTGTGCATCTTGGTTCTAATTCTTATCCGCTTTATTTAAGATCGACAAAAATATAGATCCGATCGAACCACAAACCTCTATATTTTAGACCAAATCTGCTCGACTCTCCTTAATAGGTTTGCCTAATATTTTATCTTTTTCTAGCATTTTAAGTTCAGCAATATTACAGTCGTAATTCAGACTCCATTACTTCACATTTCTGCAATTGATTCAAAAAATTGTCTGAAAACGTATTATTTATCTATGTTTTTTCTTTTCCTCAAATGGCCAGTCGCAGACACATTAGCCAGAATCCTAGTTCGGATGGATCGAGATTGGTCTAACCTTCCTGCTGACGTGGTTCAAGTAATCTCAGAAAAAATCATTTTCATGGAGCAATATGCTAAGCTACGCCTAGTCTGCCAACAATGGAGACGTGCATGTCCTCCACACTCTCATCACCTGTTGGGCCAAATTCCCTGGCTGTTACTTCCTTGTAAAGCATCCAATTCTATCTTATCTTTCTATGATTTCTCCCGATCTGAAATATTCAACTTTGATCTTCTTGATGTTGCTGATAAGAATATTCACGGCAATTCTCGAGGTTGGATTTTGCTTGGCAAAGACAACAAATACTCATTAATTAACCCAATTACCAGAGAGATAAAGAATAATTGTCTCCCTTCCTTAGCTGCTCCTCCAAATATTTTACCGTTTGCAAGGAATGAAAAAACGATTTATCCTTTACTTCATGAAGGATTTAGATGTCATATATTTAAAGCTATTCTTACATCAAGTCCATCTGACAAGAATTGCATTGTTCACAAATATTGCTTCTAGGTGTTTCACAATGTGAAATTGTATCACTTAATAACATTCAGTTGAATGGATCATGGGAAAGAAATCATGTTTGTTATCGCTCAGAGCAGGAGTATGGAAAAGATGGATCTTATTATGATATTATTAAAATGGCGAGTATTGTTGAGGATGGGTGTGTTAAAGAGATGCCTAACTCTTTAGGTGTACTTCATCCTCACAGATTTTTTTATTTCTCCTGGTTCACGCCTAGTTTGTGCTAGCTATTTGAAGAAATTATATGAAAAAGACTTATCTTCATTCTCATGCTTATTGTTGTTCTTTATAATATTTGTATATATTATTGTTGTAACGGTTTGCTATATATGTGGTTTCATTTATTCTAATCTTTAGATATCATCAGTAATGTTTATAATTAGTCCATGTCACAACATTCAATATACATTGTTTCTTTTGTGCTCGAATAAAAATGTATAACTGTTTCTAGTAGAAAAGAATTTGACGTAATTCATACTTCATGTAGAATTCTTCTCGAATATTTTATTTTCTTAAAACTATAGGATTCAGAAGTATAATTATCGGAAGTTGACACTGAACTAATACCCTTCCAAAAATCCAAAATATCAAATTTACCCTTCTAAATCTCAAAATATCAAATTTATCACCTCAAAGTTCTTTTCCTATCAAATTTACCCATCCTTAAGTTGACCGTTCAAACTAATATTAACAAAATATGAAATTATATTTTTACCCATTCCTTCCACAACATCTCAGGTCCTCATTTTTTCTATGTTTATCCAAGTTCTGTCCAATCTTCACAATGCTCCATTTTATTTGCATCAATTCTTCTCTCTCTCACTTAAATTCCCTTCTTTATTATATTTCTTACTAAATAAAAAAAATATTCAGTTTGGATTTCATCATATTTTCTTCCCTTTTTTCTTCCATTATCTTCTTATTTTCTTCCACTTGTTAAATAAAAAATGTATTCTCCAATTTGTAAATATATGGTTATATCGAATATGTGTTAATATACAATTCAGTTTGTAAATATCCTTACAAATACTCCAGTTTTTTTAGAATTTTTTAAATAGAATGTAAAGATTAATAAGTTTCAATGATACTAAAACTATGATAACAAAAAAATACGAGTACTTAAGATTATATTAATAGAGGAGAAAAGAAAGAGAGGAGGGTTATAAATCTGGAAGAAGAGAGGACTAGTTTAAGATTTTTTTCCATTTAATAGATATCAAATGAGAAAAAGGAAAGTGGTGGAGCAACACTTCAAGTCCTGCATGAAAGAAAATGAGCTGTTGAAGGAGAAAGGGGTAGAAATGAAATTTTATATATTTTTTATGTTAGTTTGAACGGTCAACTTAGGGATGGGTAAATTTGATAGAAAAAGAATTTTGAGAGGGTAAATTTGATATTTTGAGTTTTAGAGGGGTAAATTTGATATTTTGGAATTTTGGAAGGGTATACGTGATATTACTCCTTGATTTATCTTTAGCCCTGAGACTGAATACTCGCAGCAGTCATCTTGAAGGGGTGATCCCACGCGTACCGAAACTTCACATAAGACTGACTTGTAATTTGTTGACCATCGTTAACCAAATATCCGCTTCCTTCTTGTCTGAATAGTTTCGGGTCAACTTGCATAGAACTCGCAAATCCAAGTGAATTTATGAAAATACTTTTGACGGAGCATTTGCAGAGGTTCTTCACTTCCACCTCAAAAATACGGTCTAAGCCGTTCGAACTCTTTCCAATGTAGGGTTGTTGGATTTGTATGCTCGATTTATCACACTTCTGTCCATTTCCTATTTTTGAAGAAAAAACGAGAAAAGTATGAAGTGAAATAGTAAGCATGATCCGAATCTTCCTCAAATCTCTTGAATTTAGTCTTGGGGCAAAAAAATTATGATTGGACGAAAAATTTGTCTCATTTTCAGATTATTTATTATCAATATGAAATAAATATGTTGGAAGGGTTGGAGTGTAAAAAGAGATGATACCTTGTGCAAATAAGAGGAGGAGAAGAGAGAGAAGAAGCTTGAGAGTTTGTGTCTCCATTGTTGTGTTTTTAAATTATTTTTTTGAATTCTTAGTTATGATTTGAGTTTTTTTTCTCTTAAGGGACGTAATGGCTATATATAGGGCCCCAAAGTCCTCATCTGGTCATTTTGTAAACAATAACATTTTGGTCAAAAAAGGACTACCGTGTTAAGCAAGTATACTGTTTAAGTCAAGTTCTTGGGTCTTGCATCTAAAAAATGTGGATAACAGAGTGGATATTATCATATTAATATGTAACTTTTTTTAGTGAAGATAAATATGAAATTTAGTTTTCCATGTTAGCATGATGAGCTTTCCTTCAAGTTTGGGTGACTTTTCTCTCTTTGTTATTTGTCTTAATCCTTTTGTGAAGTACGAGTTATAAACAATCACCAAAATACCAAAGAGAAGAGAACATAATTTTGTTAGTATGGAACCCTCTTTTTTTCTTTGGGAATTTCTCTTGTAGTTTACAGTAAGATATATATTGGATATTTCCAACATTGAAAGAGGCATTTCCTTTATATATCTTAAAATGATTCTCTTTGAGTATGATATGAACCTTGATAAATAAAGAACCTTAATTAATGTCTCTTTCAAAGACCCTCAAAAGGAAGCCGGTCCACTCTTTAGTGGGATCAAGTCTCCTTCAATCATAAACAAAATAAATACAGAAAAATTAAAAGTAATAATATTGTACTCTCTTATACTAACATAAATGATAAATCATTGACAAAAATCAACAATCAAGTCTCCTAATGAAACAAAAGGAAAGTGCAATGTGAAAAGCCTTGCCAAAAATCAACAATCAAGTCTCCTAATGAAACAAAAGGAAAGTGCAATGTGAAAAGCCTTGCCAAAAATCAACAATCAAGTCTCCTAATGAAACAAAAGGAAAGTGCAATGTGAAAAGCCTTGCCGTTCGGCAATAAATGAAAGAATGAAATAGTGGAATAGTGGTTCTTATTCAAAAAATACAATAAATGTTCAATTAAAAATACAATAATAAAAGAAAAATAAAATCTTATTCAAAAATATATGATGATGGATCTATTTAGATAGAGAAAAATGAGTACAATCATTTGCACATTTCAAATTTATGATTTTATGAAATTATTATGGAAAATTAGTATTTTTTTTCATCCATATTTTTTTACAAAAAAAATATATGAAGTGAGAGAAACGGTGCATTAATTGCTGGTGCCATGTCATTTCAAGATAGAAAAAATAGAGTATTTTTGTCCTAAATTTTATCTTATTCCATGGAAGAAAGATCATTCATCTCCTCATGGAAAAAGAAAATTTCACTCTTCCATCAATTTATTCTATTTTCTTCCACCATTATTCGGCTAGAATAAACCACTTCTTCCACTCTTCCACCTCTATTCCATGTTGCCGAACACTACGAAAAAGAATGAAGAAAATCAAGTCAATATAAATAGAAACCATAAGTAGTGGATAATTTCCTATGAATTTACATCATATTTAAACAAAGAAACATTATTAAGTTTGTAGATGAATGTCTCTTTCAATTTGAAATTAACAAAAGATGACTGAAATTTCATGCACATAACAAAAGAGGAAATTCGAAAATTGACTTGCATATATAAATAAGATATAATTAAATCAAATATTTTGTAATATATATACACATTTTACGGAATAAAAAGATAATATTATATTATTAACATTCAATCAAATATTATATCCTTCTAATTAACTCAACCATGGACTGTCATTATTTACAAAGCCTTTTAAATTAAGTGCTTGAATTAATTTCACAACATTTTCCAAATTTGAAGCCAAAGAGAGAAAAGAAATAAGTTCATCTAATATATTTTGTAGAATAAAGTTTGTATTTTCATTAATCCATATTATATGATATGATCAAAATGTTCATATTAGTCCATACACACCATATAACAGAGCAAGATGCAAACATAAGAAAACATTGACAACAGCCAGCTTCATCATGATCATTAATTACTAGAAATAGAAAAACTAATTAATTGGAAGAACAATGAAGGAAAAAGATCCAAGTGCGAGAGAACAAATAGGCATTGACTGTACTTGGCTTAAGTTATAGGTCCAAGTAAAAAAATAGTTTTCTTCTCGGTGTCAAACTGTCAATATATCATCTCAAATGCAAATATATAGTAGCTTTCAATTTCAATATATTATTCTAGTTGTTAATATATTAGCTATTATGGCATAATATTTTCATTCGTGTCAATATATTTATCGTATTTAGTCCAAACATATTATATTCGATATTAATAATATTACAATGTAATGTTTTATGCCAATATACAATTTTATTATACCGTTTTCATTATCAATATATTGCTTTATTATCAATGTGTATCATTTTTAGTATGGGGTAATATTATGTATACCCTTTCAAAAACTGTAAGGCTCTGTTTGGCACCAGGATAAGATGGGAGTTATTTTTTGAAGGAATAAGAGGTTATCTCTTCTTAATCTCAAATTTTAAAGTGATGTTTGGTAAGATTTTAAGGATTAAAATTGAGATAGTATTGAATATAAAAAGAAAATATTTATAAATGACAAAAGTGCCCTTATGAGTTATGTATGGAAAGTCTCTGTGTATCTGCATAAAAAATTTGTGTAACTAAAAATAAAATCTTGATTAATCCTAAATATCATAAAAGATCTTTACTTTATTTGCCAAAAAAATTATTTTTCTAAAAAAATTATTTTCCAGTCAATAATTAGGATTATACAAATATATAATATTATATTAAAAATTATGAAACTCAACAATGTCTCTTAGTTGATTTTATTTTGCATAAAGGTCTTGCATTATCTCAAAAAAAAAATTTGAAACAATTAGACCTCAGGTTGTACCTGAGAGTCTTCAATTTATATTAATAAATGTAAACAAAGTTCTTACATTTCTATTTTTTCAACTAATTCCTCTCCATTAATATTTTACCATTATCATAACCCCCATTCTTTAGTATCATTTTTCTTTCTTACTCCTTGCAATAAAAAGAATAGTATCATTTTTCTTCATTATCCTCACACACAAGCATAAGCGTCATTCTTCCAATCAAATATGAAAATGAGAAACTAATTACAAGTGATTCAATCTATAATTAAATCATGACTGTATAAATAATTTATGAAAAAACTGAAGATGAAATCATGAAATTTGACTCATGTCTTTGATTTCAATTGGAAGAGGAATAAGAACACAAACAATCACACATGGCACACCCGTAAATCCAGTCATTTCCCCAAAGTCGCTTGCCTGACTTAGCAAATTGATGCAACTTGTTGAGCTGAGAAAAAGTAGTGAGATCAACCTCAACGCCTCTCACTCTATCAGACATTTCATCCAACATGTCTTGCAAAGTGGATATGAGGTATGTCTCACTCTAATTCAAAGCATAACAAATAGAACTATATCTTAGACACCAAATTTCTTCCTTGACAGGCCTAAATTGGAAGCTCAATTGACAATGGCGGACCCATAATGAGAAATTGAGAAGATAACCCACACATCATCACACACACAAGCACTCTCACTCTTACACACAACAGTTGTTAGAATATTTAGAGGAAATAGAAGAAGAAGAGAGAGTGAATGATTTATTGTATTATTACTTGATTGTGAGATTACACATAGGCCCTATTTATAATACAAATGAGTTAATCTAAGTCATTAGTTAACTAGCTGTTGGAACTATTCTAGCCACTCATTTAGTAATCTAATCCTAGCCATACATTGAGTAATCAACTCCTAATTATCTTCTTAATATTCCATCAATATATTCTAATATTCTATCATCTCCTCCCCCCCACCCCCCCCCCCCCCCCTCAAGCGAAACTAGTTCTCGAACAGTGAGCGCGCGACAAAGTAGTTGAAAACGTGGAGTAGACAATCCCTTAGTGAGAACATCCGCGATCTGATCCTTGGTGCTGATGAATTGGACGAGCAGTTGTTTTGAAGTTGTGAGCTCGCGAACGAAATGGAAATCAATGATGATGTGTTTAGTGCGTGAATGAAAAACCGGATTTTGAGCAAGGTAGGTAGCATCAATGTTGTCGCACCATAGGACGGGGGGTCGTGTTTGAGGGATGTGAAGTTCGAAGAGAAGGGATTGGAGCAACACAATTTCTTGGGTAGCCATGGCAAGACTACGATACTCAGCTTCAGTACTAGATCGAGAGACCGTCCCTCAAGATTAGATTTGGGCCAAGGAAGACGCAGTAGCCTGTGGTGGATCGCTGGTCATCTGGACAACCGGCCTAATCAACATCAGAGAAGGTCTGGAGAAAGAGAGATGTTGTGGGACGTAGTTGGAGTCCTAGAGTGATCGTTCCTTTGAGATAGCGAAGAATGTGCTTAACAGCGGTCCAATGTGTGGTTGTTGGGGAGTGCATGAATTGAGAGACCTTGTTGACGGCGAACGAGATTTCAGGGTGTGTGATGGTGGCATATTGAAGGATCCCAACAACACTTCGATACAGAGTAGGGTTGTCCATGGGTTCGCTATCAAATTTGGAGAGTTGTTCTCCTGCAAGAATAGGGGCAGGGTTTTGCGCCATCCATTTTTGCTTTTTGGAGGAGATTGAGGATGTATTGAGGTTGGGAAAGATGAATGCCCTCGGGAGAAGTTTGAGCTTCAATGCCAAGGAAGTAGCGAAGTGAGCCAAGGTCTTTGAGCGAGAATTGGGAATGAAGATCATTGATTAGAGTTTGAATAATCGAGTTGTTATTCCCAATGATAAGGATATCGTCAACGTATACAAGAATGAAGGTGATGTCATTATCCTTCTTGCGAATGAAGAGAGAGGGGTCGGAAATTGAGCTTGCGAAGCCAAGACTAGTGAGAGTAGTTTTGAGTTTGTGAAACTATGCGAGAGGAGCTTGTTTGAGGCCGTAAAGCACTTTGTGAAGTTGGCACACATAATGTGGCCTAGTAGGGTCAGAGAAGCCTGGTGGTTGTTGCATAAAAACTGTTTCTTCGAGTTCTCCATTTCGAAAGGCATTATTTACGTCGAGTTGCCGAATAGGCCACGAATGAGAAAGGGCAACGGTAAGAAGAACACAAATTGTTGTGGGTTTAACAACGGGACTGAATGTTTCAATATAGTCGATACCTTCTTCTTGATGGTATCGTTTGGCAACAAGACGAGCTTTGTAGCGTTGGATAGAGCCATCAGAGTTTTTCTTGATTTTAAATACCCATTTACACCCGACAAGATTTTGAGTGGAGTTGGGTGGTACTAAGGTCCATGTCTTATTTTGAAGAAGTACATTAAATTCTTCTTCCATTGCAGTTCGCCATTTGGGGTGTTTGTTTGCGTTTGTGAAGCAAGTAGGTTCAATTTCATCAGGAAGTAGAGATGTAGAGATGGGATGTTTGGTGGAGGTGTAGGCGGCAAAGTCAGTGTGTTTCTTGGCTTTACGAGTCTTATCGCATGTTCGAGTGACCATGGGATGAGTTGATGGTTGTGATTCGGGAAGAGAGGATGCGGAAGAGGGTGGTGGGTTGTTGTTGGAAGACGGTGTTATGATGGGATGGTTGTTTTCAAGAAGAGAGAGAGTAGTATGTTGAGATGTATGTGGAGTGGAGGATGACGGGTTTGTCGAGAGATGTTGAAAGGGAAAATGGGTTTCATCAAACACAACATGTCGACTAATGTATAATCAATTTGTGGAAAGATGAAGATATTTATAGCTTTTGTGAGAAAGAGAGTAACCGAGGAAGACACATGGCATGGAGCGGAGTTTGAGGTTGTGTGAGTTGTATGACCTTGTGTAGGGAAAACACCGACATCCAAGAATTCAAAAGACTGAATAATCAGGTTCTTTGTGAAAAAGAATCTGGTATGGAGAGGATTGTGAAGAGTATGTGGTTGGCATGTTGTTGATTAGATGGACAATACTATAGAAGATGTCATCCCAGAAGAGTTGCGGAATGGAAGCGAAGGCCATGATGGAGAGGGAGAGATCCACGATGTGACGGTGTTTTCGTTCAGAACGCCCGTTCTGCTCGGGGGTGTGATGGAGGGAAACATTCGTCGAATTGGCAGAAACTCGGTGCCGCCGTCTGTTTGGAGTGTCTTAATTGATCGAGAGAGAAGATTCTCAATCCTTTCTTTGAAGAGGGCGAAGATTTGGGATACCTGTGATTTAGAAGAGAAGAAATATATCCAAGTAAAATGCGAAAAATCATCAATAAAAATTACAAAATAACGTGAACCAGCATGTGAAGTAACTGGAGAAGGCCCTCATACCTCAGAGTGTACTAACTCTAAAGGCTCACGAGAGCGAATGTCAGAATGTTTAAAACATAATTTATACTTTTTACCAACACAAAAAGAATCACATAATGATATTTTATTAGAGGACACACTTAGTTTATTTTGGAAAATTAAATTTCGAATAACACTAGATGATGTATTGCCTAAACGTTGGTGCCAAACTTCGGCTGGTGCCTTGACACCAAAGAAGGCGGAAGGTTGGTTGTAAAGTGTAGAGGGTAGTCGATACGATCCGTTATCTAAAGAAGCCTTAAGAAGAGGGGTTCCAGTTACTAGGTCCTTAATAAGACAAAAAGATGGATTAAATTCAATAATAACTTGATTATCTTTTGTGAATTGTGAGATGCTTATGAGATTTTTGGTTCTTTGAGGGACATGTAAGACATTATTAAGTTTTAAATGGCGTATAGCGGAATTAAAATAAATTCGACCAAGATTTTGAATTTCCAAACCTGCTCCATTCCCGACACGAATTTGATCTGTGCCAAGATATGGAGTGTGCGAGTCGAGGTTGGCGACGTCAGATGTAACATGATTGGTGGTGCCCGAATCCAAGTACCAGCCATCGGTGATGATTGGTGGAGTGTAGATCGTATTGGCTTGAGATTGGCGATTTTGGTTGCGCCGACGACATATCTCGACAGTATGACCAAACATTTTGCAAATTTGGCACCGGATCTTTTTACGATTATTATTATTATTATTATTATTATTATTATTATTATTATTATTATTATTATTATTATAGTGACGTTTGTCACGATTTGTATTGTTGCCCCGATTATGAGAAAACCGAGTGTTGATAATTTGGTTGGCGAGTGCTTCAAGAAAAGATTGATTTGGAACTGGACCCAAAATAGAGGATTGAGAGTGGCCAAGTTGGATATTGAGGTTATTTGGTTGGGAATAAAGCGGCTGCCCATTGAGCTTATTTGGTTGAGGTTGAAAAGGAGAGAAAGAGTAATTGGAGAAGAGAGAGGCGGTATTTCCAGCGTTACCTCCAAATCTCGAACTCGAAATCGCCATTAGAGAGGATGGGACGAGCGATCGATTCTTTTTGATTATGAGTTCCTGACTTATCAAACTCGAGCAGAAGGCGGGAAATGAGGGAGAATCTGTTCTTTGGTTGAAGGTTGTGACGAAGCTTTCGAACTCGGGACCAAGTCCGGCGAGACATAAATCAATTAGATCAGCTAAGAACTTCTTTTGTTTGAGATAGTCAGAACATGACATACCTTGTTGTTTAAGAGTTTGAAGTTGGAGTTTTAAATCGAAGCGACGAGCCTTGGAAGTGGATTGGTATCGCAGAGCTTGCCAGACTTCTCCGGTACTCGAGCAACGGACGAGTTGAGCTACGATCCCCTCCGATATGGAGGAAAGTAGCCAACCCAAGAGGAGTTTGTCTTGTCAGTTCCATGAGTCGAAAACTGAATTTGCAATTAATTGAGGAGCCTGACTTGATGTAATCGTGCTGAGAATTTGAAGGGGTGGTTTTTGCGATGGGTCGAGATAGGATTGTAAGCCATGTCCAATAATCAAAGTTTCAATTTGATATTTCCAAATTAGGAAGTTATTGTCATCTAATTTTGTTGCTATTTGGTGCGTAAATGTCACTAATTTTTGGGGTCGAGAATTCTCGTATGTGACATCCGTTTAAGTGCTGGAATTGAGCATTTTTTGTTCTTTAGACTTTCTTGAAGATTTCTTGAAAAGAAAAAAAGATAAAGATGTTTCTTTATGCTTTCTTGAAGATTTCTTGAGAAGAAGAAAGGCTAAAGTTGGTTCTTTAGGCTTTCTTAAAGATTTCTTGAGAAGAAGAAAGGGTAAAGTTGGTTCTTTAGGATTTGTTTGAAGATTTCTTGAGAAGAAGAAGAGATAAAGAGGATTATTTATGGTTTCTTGAAGATTTCTTGAGAGGTGTGTATTTCAGTATTTGAGTTAACCATAAAAGCCGCACACAACATGTTCGACAAAAGTTTCGAATGAGGATTTTTGTGCGAAACGCCCCTGTTTTTCCCAACACAAATTAAATATGATTAAATTTGGTTGCAAAGTATCTTTTAGATTACACTAAAGAAGGCTCCTAACTATAAATAATGAGTACTTAGTACCTATAATAAGTAGAAATCGTAGTGATATTTATTATTTAATACAAATAAGGGTACAAAAATGACAGTGTAATTAGCTATAAGATTTTACATGGAGCATGTTTCCAACATAAACAACACTACTCCAAATAGCAATTAAGTACCTTCCTTAATAATTTCAATTATTAATGACAGGTGATCTAACTTCTCATTCTAATAGTTTTGAAATTAAATTTTCATACCTCTAATTATTGCAATTCTTATGATACATTTTCTTATTTCCAAAGTGACATGTTTCGAAAGTAATTAATAAACCTGGATATATGGAGCCGACATGGAATTGAGAAGTGACCATATCATGACAAAAAAATATCATAATTTTTTTGTAACAACATCCATTTTTAATATTTCATGGTTCAATTTTCTGTTTTATGTTATATAAAACAAATCAATAAACTACAGACTCTATTTCTCTTTTTTTCGACAATATAGTTATGTAGAAGGACTTGCTACATAATAACAACATTTGTTGAGATATTAGATTTACTACATACAACCCAAAAAGTGAGTGAATCCTTGATGTAACGATAATAATTATTATTATTGATAGGTTATAATCCTGAATAAATTACTTTTTTGGTATGCTGTCCCGTCATTCTTTTATTTTGAACCGTTGGATATTCACCAAGTTTAATCTCAGTCTTTGGATTAAGTTTTTTTTTTATCATAAACAAGTGTTCAATACAGATCCCACGTGTCCAAGCTTCCTCTTTGATCTGTCCGTCCACCTCATTTTCACTCTCTAATTCTCTCTCTCTCTCCCTCTCCCTCTCCCTATTCTTTTCCCTCTTTTTTTTCTCTTTAGCAAAAATTGAGCAAACCCTTAGCACGCACAATTGTGATGTTGGCACGACGGTACAGTCTCCTCACTCTCTGTCTCATCTACCGCTCAAATAAAGACGGTATCTATTATAATTCGCATAATTTCAGTATGCACATTTTGAGGGTTAAATTCGGCACTAAAATCGTACTTTAATATTTTATGTTTTTGAATTCTTCTACACTAACAAGAGAGTGTTGTTCTCAGCAATGGGGAGTATGTTAAAGCAGAGTTTGCTAATCTTGAACATCGGTCCGTGCTATAGAGTTAAAGATGAGGTAATATTATTTAATTTTTATCATAAAAATTATTTCAATTAAAGTCCAATTTTAGTTCTTTTTAGTTTTTATTTATTTCAGTAAGGTTTTGTGTATTTTGTACAGTATGATGGTTCAGCTTGGGATGAATTGAAACATATCAGACATGCAGTCAATTTCTTGGTAGTAGTTCATTTAGTTTTTATATCCCAATACGATATAGAATTTTGTTTGCTTTTATTTTTATTATTTATATTTACATCTATTTTTATTATTTTGTTATTTAGATCATTCTTCAAAAATCAAGGAAAAGTTTAGATGAAATACATCGTGATCTTTGCCCTGTAAGTTGACTGAAAACCACACTATTTTTGTTTTATAAATGAAAAGAAACTTATTTTTATAAATTAGTAATGATTAATGTTTTCATTAAATTTACATATGCTAAGTAGTAAGTATGCAACAACTATACATGATTAGTACAATTTCTCAACAGATGTCGCCAAACGCACGGATGGCTACAACGGAGACGACCTCACCAACATCTGTCGCGATGCGTCGATGAGCGGGATGCGTCGCAAAATCGCGGGAAAAACTCGCAACGAGATCATGAACATGTCGAAAGACGAGATCTCCAAGGACCCGGTGGCCATGTGCGACTCTGACAAGGCGTTAGCGAAAGTGCAAAGGAGCGTGTCGAGCACGGATATCGAGAAGCACGAGAAGTGGCTCTAGGAGTTCAGGTCTGCTTACAATGTTGAATTATTTGTATTTGGTGTGTTAGTTTTGTAATGTGGGTGGATTGTTTTTGTACGTTCTTATGTTGGTTGAAGATTTGGATTTGTTGTTATGTCGTTTTTTCGATTTGCACGTGTTCCTTTTGATGATTTATGAGAACTATCGAATTGAGTTAGTGGAGATGCAGGTGGAGGGTTGGATTTGCATCCGGAGTAAGTGTGATCAAAATAAATAATTATGCCAATATATTAATTATTAGAGAAAGGAGTAAGTGTTGTGTTTGTTGTTGGGTTGGCTGGTTCGCACTCAAAACGGATTCTGATTCAATCAGTTAGGATTAGGATAGATAGATAGGACTCAGTTAGGTCTTTCAGAAATTTAGGGTTTTGTTTATTTATGTATATTGTTTTTTTTATCTTAAAAAGGGTTTGTGTTGCTTTGATGGCTTTATAAAGTTTCTTTGGAGTTGAACTAGAATGGGATTATACTGTTACATGAGTTTGGGCTCATTTAATTTTGCCTTTCATTTCTCATTTCATAGGGTTGGCTTTATTCAATATCTTTCAACAATATGTTTCTATTTTAAATGGAAATTTCAAAATAATCAATTGTGTAACAAAGATGCACCAAGGAACCCAAAATAGATAAACTCCTAATCAAGTTTGTAACAGGACGCGGCAAATTGTCATTGCGTTGATTGATATTATTATCTTGTTGAACATTTTGTTTGCATTTGGGATTAAGACCGGTTTTCTAATTATAACCTGTTTTTAGTCCCACCATCTTTCTCAAAAGTAATGAAGAATGGTTTAAATAGCCATTGTTAGCTATGTAAGTCGTCCAGCGGCGATCTTGTGTGTTGAATGGTTGACCTTTTTGCAGGCTGCAATTTGTAGCAGTGGTTATACTGCAAATGTTCCATGCTGGACTTGCAAACCTAGATGACTCGAGGAACCGAATTGGACCGATCACCTCGCATTGAGAGCCGGACTAGAAATTATCTGTAACCCGTATGGGGGCTGACGGGTGTGAGGAAGGTGGACTATTGTTCCTCGAGTTTGAATGGAGTTCACTTCGGTGAACACCATGTAGGTGTAAGAACCCAAGATTCCGCAAGAATCGTGATAAAACGCTGGACACTATTTTTTTATAATAAAAATTATATATTTATGCTAGAAATTTGATTGATTGCAATATACCAAATATACAAATTAAATATGATTAAATTTGGTTGCAAAGTACCTTTTATAGTACATTAAAGAAGGCTCCTAACTATAAATAATTAGTACTCAGTACCTATAATAAGTAGAAATCGTAGTGATATTTATTATTTAATACAAATAAGGCTACGAAAATGAGAGTGTAATTAGCTATAAGATTTTGTAGGGAGCATGTTTCCAACATAAACAACACTTCTCCAAACAGGAATTAAGTACCTTCCTTTATAATTTCAATTATTAATGACGGGTGATCTAATTTCTCATTCTGATAGATTTGAAAACAAATTTTCATACCTCTAATTACTGCAATTCTTAAGATACATTTTCTTATTTCCAAAGTGACATGTTTCGAAAGTATTTAATAAACCTGGATACATGGAGCCGACATGGAATTGAGAAGTGGCCATGACAAAAAATATCATAATCTTTTGTAACTTTTTTTGTGTGATACTACAAAGAAATAATTTTGTAAAAATATACATTTTTAATATTTCATGGTTTAATTTTCTATTTTATGTTATGTAAAACATATCAATAAACTACAGACTCTATTACTCTTTATTTCGACAATATAGTTATGTAGAAGGACTTGCTACATAATAACAACATTTGTTGAGATAGTAGATTTACTACATACAATCTAAAAAGTGAGAGTCAATCATTGATGTAACAATAATAATAATTAATATTATTATTAATAGGTTATAATCATGAATAATTTACTTTTTTGGTATGTTGTCACGTCATTCTTTTATTTTGAACTGTTGGATATTCATCAAGTTTAATCTCAGCTTTTGGATTAATTTTTTTTTTATCATAGACAAGTGTTCAATACAGATCCATGTGTCCAAGCTTCCTCTTTAATCTGTCCGTCCACCTCCCTTTCACTCTCTAATTCTCTCTCTCAATTGTTGGCTCTCTCTCTCTCCCTCTCCTTGTCTCAATGGCTCTTTCGCTCTCCTCTGGCTCTCTCTTTCGCTCCGCTCACTCTCCTTCTCTCAATCACTGACTGATCTCATTCTCTCACTTTCACTCATCGGATCTCCCTATCACTCGCTCAGCTTTTCGTCCCGTCTCCAACCGAGCTTTATCCACTTAGCTGTGATGAACCGTAACAGCTTCCTTTCGGTGCGCCGTTCTTCTTCTTTTCCCTCTTTTTTTTCTCTTGGCAAAAATTGAGCAAACCCTAGGCACGCACAATTGTGACGTTGGCATGACAGCACAGTCTCCTCACTCTTTGTCTCATCTACCGCTCAAATAAAGACGGTACCTATTATAATTCGCATAATTTCAGTATGCACATTTTGAGGGTTACATTCGGCACTAAAATCATACATTAATATTTTATGTTTTTGAATTCTTCTACACTAACAAGAGAGTGTTGTTCTCAGCAATGGGGAGTATGTTAAAGCAGAGTTTGCTCAGCTTGAATACCGGTGCGTGTTATAGAGTTAAAGATGAGGTAATATTATTTAATTTTTATCATAAATTATTTTTCAATTAAAGTCCAATTTTAGTTCTTTTTATTTATTTCAGTAAGGTTTGTGTATTTTGTACAGTATGATGGTTCAGCTTGGGATGAGTTGAAACATATCAGACATGCAGTCGATTTCTTGGTATTAGTTCATTTAGTTTTTATAACCGCAATACGTTATAAAATTTTAATTTAATTAGTATTGAGAATGTTAAATTAATTGTCAGACCTGCAGTTGATTTCTTGTCAGGATAAAAACAAGAAGAAAGGGAAAGGGACATTTTTGTCCACTAAATATATTAATATTAATTTAATTAGTATTGAGAATGCTAAATTATGGTTAATTTGATAAATCTAATGATTTGGACAAATTTGATATTTTATAAATTCTGGGTGGGTAAATTTGATATAAAATGGATTTTGAGAGGGTAAATTTGATATTTCTAGTTTTAGAGGGGTAAATTTGATATTTAGAATTTTTGGAAGGGTATACGTGATAATAACCCCTTTTAGTATTAATATATAATTCTTAGTATCAATACTATTTTTAGTTTCAATATGCATTTCTCAGTGTGACTACTATTTTCAATGATATTGTACTATTTTAATTGACAATATAGATTTTTCAGATATTATTTTCGGTGTCAATATTGTAAAGAAACCAGACAGTCACACAGGAACTGAACCAGATAACCGCGTCACTAACAGAGAAATAAAATAACAGTGACTGCGCAGTAACACGGCAGCACTAAACCAACAGCGACCTTGTGGTTATTAGCAGCAGAAATAATAGTGCAGCAATAAGCTCACACTTGCCCAAGAAAGAACAATAATAGAAGAAGAAATGATTGAACAATGGAACTTGAAAAATAAGATAAATTTCTTATTACAAGAGAAAGAAAGGGATACAAAATATTGTTGTTGTTGGAATGAATAAATCTCTATCCCTACCTCTCTATTTATAGAATAGTCATATCTAATATAAGGAAATAACCCAAAGAATTACTTCCCCAATTAACACCTACTACATGGAAATACTAAACCTCCTTGTTAAGAAATCTAATTCATAGTAATACCAAACCTCCTTGTCAAGAAATCTTATTCATGGTAATACCAAACCTCCTTGTCAAGAAAACCTTATTTCCAAGAAATATATTTTCTAATTTGTTGACTGCCTTCATAACATACAAATGTATCTTTATATTTTAACACTCCCCCTTAAAGTGCATTTGGCCAAGAGCCCCAACTTGACTCGCAATAACTCGAATGATCCCTTGGAGAGAGACTTGGTGAAGATATCAGCCACGTTGTCAACGCTTCTCATCTCCTCAACTCCAATAATTCCATCAAGCACCTTTTCATGAATGAAGTGATGCTCGATCTCGATGTGCTTGGTTCTCGCGTGACAAACAGGATTGGTCATCAACTTTAACGCACTCTGATTGTCGCCTCGAATAACCGTAGGATCCGTAACCGCATTGTAAACATTCTCGACCAACCTCCGCAATCAAACACACTCTTGTGCCGCAAGTGATGACGTCTTGTACGCCGCCTCGGTACTAGAAAGAGAGACCGAATCTTCCTTCTTACTACACCAAGAAACACTTGCCGAACCACCAGAGAAAACATAACTGGATGTCAATCTCCGATCATCCAAATCACCGCCCATGTCAGCATTGGTATATCCATGCAAAACGAACTCAGAACCCTTCTTATAAAATAACCTGAGATCAAGAGTCGAACTCACATACTTGAGAATTATCTTCGCTGCATCCAGATGTGACTTTGTCGGAGATTGCATAAACCGACTCACCAAGCCGACCGCGAAAGTAATATCCGGTCTAGTAATCGTGAGATAAATCAGGCTTCCAACAAGAGCACGAAACTTCCAAGGATCCAGAAGTACCTTTCCATCATCACGTCTCAATTTGAAATTTGCATTCAGCGGTGTCAAACAATGCTTACCTTCTTTTACGCCAAATTTCTTGATGAGCTTCCCATCATAGCCCGTTTGAGAGACAAAATACCCGTCTTTCAAACCTACCACTTCCAATCCCAGGAAGTGACTAAACTCTGCAAGATCCATCACCTCGAATCGAATCGAGAGCTCGTCTCGAAGTCTTGAAACTTCGCCTTCATCATTGCGATTGATGATCATGTCATCCACGTATAAAAGAACGACCATGTGTAGACCCGCCTTCCTTTTCACAAATAAACTATGATCCGAACTCGAAGAAGAATAACCACAAAATTGCAAATATTCTGCAATCTTGCCATACCAAGCTCGAGATGCCTACTTCAAACCATACAGCGCCTTCTTCAGCTTGTACACATAGTCAGGACGCACATTGAAAATATATCCAACCGTTGCTCCATATAAATCTCCTTGTCGAGTTCACCATACAGGAAAGCATTCTTCACATCCAGCTGCCACAGCTTCCAACCTAGCGAAGCAGCCATTGAAATCACAACTTGCACAGATGTCATCTTGGTGACAGGACTAAAGGTCTTTTCATAATCCTCGTCATACCGTTGAGAAAAACCTCTCGCTACAAGCCTAGCTTTATAGCGCTCAACACTCCCATCCGCCTTGCGTTTCAACTTGTAGACCCATTTGCAAGTAACCGAGTCCACTTTTCGCCTCCTCAAAGCATGAAGGTTCACCATCTGTCGATCCTGAAAAGAAACACAAATACGTCGACACGGAGTTTTCATCTCTATATCTAGCCGGCCGAGTTACCGTCCTTGTCGACCTCCTTAGAACTTGTTTATTTCCCTCTTCTTACGATTGCACTTCGTTGCTCCCCCCTGTCACCTTGATCCATCTCACTTGAACTCTTCACAGTCGACGTAGGCGACGAGAAACCTCGGATCTTAATTCGGATTACCCATGTCATCATTCGGATTACCCATGTCATCAATCTCTGTGTCATATTTGACGTATTTAGCATACGCATCTCGGGCAGCATTTGCGGCTCCCTGTTCTGGTTCCTCTGGGTAAGCTTCTTCTATGACATACAGTTTATTGTCAGTCTTGAGAACAATTCTCAGGTTTCTAAACCAGTCAAGGAAGTTAGACCCATTGAGCTAATCTTAAATCTATCTTTAGATTGCAGGAGTAATCTTCAACGAACCCTTCGTTGTGTGTGTGCGAAGATCCAATGTCATCTCCCGAAGATTGCGCCAAGATCCTTGCCTTGTAGTCTTGATATAATATCTTTCCTAACAACTATCCTATTTCTAGAAAAAGTAATTTACAATTTTGGACAACTCACAGGCTGCCATAATTACAACTTAGACAACTCACAGGTTGCCATAGATATTAAATAAAATACAAGCATTCACACACAAGATTACATCACAGAACAATCACAGATCTAAAGCTCATACCATATTTATATATTTAAATTCCATGTATAAAAAAAATTAGGATTTCTTGCAAAATCAGCCTTATTCCGTTGGGAACGGAACTATTCCGTTCTCAACGGAACCGCCGCTGAAAAATCATGAATTTCCTGCGTTATTCCGTTCTCAACGGAACTATTCCGTTGGGAACGGAGACGTGCTGGAAATGCGTATTTCCTTTTGTTTTAGCTCCGTTTCCAAAACAGATTTCAAAAAACTATTTTTCGAAACTCTAGGAAATCATAATATCCAATATTATATTCCCAGAAACTATTTCCGTGATGTTTTGAAATAATATTTTCAAAATCCTAAAATTTATTATACTATAATTTACCAAATTTTAAATATGTAATCGACGATTATTTCCTTAATGAACACTCTGATGCCACTGTTGGGGAATCCATAGCCATGTACATTACATGCGCAACGGAACCTATGGATTCGACCCATCCTAGGATCATCGTTAAGGGAATAAAAGTACGAGATTAGCTATTAAAATTTATACCTCGGACCTTCCTGATCTGCGAGATGAAGAACGGATGTAGGTCTGAACTTTTCTGACGTGCAACCTTCTCCTTCCTGAAGCTCGACTCGAACGAACTCCTTGCTTCTCCTAGGGTGAAGAAATTGATCGCTCGCTAGTCTTCAAAGCAGAAGACCTCTACTCGTATCCACGTTGAACTGCAGACGCACGGAATAACCGGACTCGGCTAGACGAGTCCGGAAATACTTTCCGAAAATAACTCAAAACTCTCTCTCTCCATTTCTGGGTATTAGGCGGCTTCTAAAGCTTGAGAATTGTGTGTTTAAAGGAGAGGCACTGCCCTTCTATTTATACTAGAGAGAGAGGCGAATGATTGCTCAGTTACCATAACTAAAAAATCCTAATCTGCGCCTATTCCGTTGCCATAGCATCTTCCCACGACTTGTTACCTTTCGCCTCCTCAAAGCATGAAGGTTCACCATCTGTCGATCCTGAAAAGAAACACGAATACGTCGACACGAAGTTTTCATCTCTATATCTAGCCGGCCGAGCTACCGTCCTTGTCGACCTCCTTAGAACTTGTGTATTTCCCTCTTCTTACGATTGCACTTCGTTGCTCCCCCCTATCACCTTGATCCATCTCACTTGAACTCGTGACAGTCGACGTGAGAACCTCGGATCTTCATTCGGATTACCCATGTCATCAATACCCGGGTTTCCCACGTGAACAACAGGTGGCGTCGGCAGATTCGAAACTACCGCTTAGGACCACCATCACCATATAGAGAAGACGCTTCATCAAACACCACGTTTCGAGAGACAATGAATTTATGAGTTATCAGATCCATGCATTTCCATCCCTTCTTTCTTTGATCATAACCAATGAAAACACACTTCCGAGCCTTAGTGTCTAACTTCGTCCTCTTCTCATCCGGTACGTGAACAAAGCACGTACAACCGAACACCTTCAAATGCTTCCCACTTGGCTTCTCATCGAACATCAACTCGTGAGGTGACTTCATGTTAATCGTGATGGTGTTATGCCCTAGCCCAAAGTGTTTGTGACCTAGGTTGACGGATTGAATTAACAAACATTATAATTATTCTAAGATATTTCATATAATATGTGTGTATAGGTTATTTTAATATAATTAAAATAGACCATGAATATGCAATTCAGCTTTATGTCATCAAAGTGCGTGACTTTGATAGTAAAACTATAAAGTATTATGAATGCTATTCTAAATCGTCCCTGGTCATTTATAGGATATTTGTGGAGACAAATATACTTGCGGATATAAATAAATATATATTTATATACAAGCTATAAATGTAAACCAGTATATTAGTTGACTGATGATCATGTTTTACTGATCATGGATAAATAGTTATCAAGTCATTAACATAGGTATATGTTAGAGACCATATACTGGACTGACCCGCCATAAGAATGCTACATGTTTTACGTCATTAGCGATTCTTGTAACATAAAGTATTTGTGGTCCTTTGACCTGAGATTGTCTCGGTTCCTAACATGAGTAATTTTATACTTTAATATAATCTAACACTGCCTTTAACCGGGTAGTCATAACGGTTATGATTAGGTATATAATGAATCATGTAGAGGGATGAGTGCAATCAAGACGGGATTTGTTCCTCTCATAAAGAGAGAGAGATATCTTTAGGCCTCTTGATGAATTGAACTGAAGAAATGTATGGCCATACTCAAATGAATTAATAAGATTTATTATTGTTATTTGTTCTTGTTCAGTTTAATTTGGGATCAATAAATAATAATCGATTTATATAAGGATGATGTATTACATGCCTTATGATCGATATAGATATAGCGTGAGAAAGGGACTAAATACGTGATTGTTGATTAGGTAAATCAGATTACCGATATTCACTTAAATTGGGTAGTCATGATGGCTTGCTAGAGTCCGCTCATGATTTATAGACTGTCAAGTATATTGCCAACATTAAGTGAACCTACAGGGTCACACACAAAGAACAAACTGAAACGGGCGCAGAAAATCCTAGCGACTTATATGATGAGTTGCATAAGAATGACACAAAAGATATTGTTATCTTATGTGATAAAATGTGATATATATGTATATAAAGACTATGAGCACAAAAGATCATGTAATCTAGAAGAGTCTAGATTATGACATGTGGATAATGATGAGTGATGTCATACACATCTTTTAGTGTGTAGAGACATGACTCTTCACCTCTATATAAGGACATAGAGGGCTCCAAATTCATAACACTACATTATTCTCTCTCTCATTATTTTTCTCATTCTCTTTTGTGAGACAAAAAAGAGAAAATATACTCTCTAATTTGTATGACAAAACTATGAAAGGGTGTTTTTCTTTTGTATGACAAAAACGAAAGAGTGTGATTATATGAGAGAAATTATACATCTTTTGTGAGTAAAAAAATAAGAAGAAGAAAAATTATTTTCTTATGCAAGAGGAGAACAAGCTACTAGCATATATATTGTTCTTCTTCCCGTTTTAAGAAGTTTGTTCGTGTGGATACCAGTAGAGGCGTTCGTACTTTCGGCACGTGTGATCTATTCGGCCTAAGAAGATGAGAACGGCTTGTTGAGAGTTTCGGTGAAGACCGATTGTGAGTGCGGTAGATGGCTTCCGCACGATCCAACCTAGATGGACTAGACGGATGGAAAATCGGTTAGGACGGTAACCGGTTTAGAGGCGCTTGGACAACAAGCATGGTTTGAGCGTCACGGATTAAGCGTAATTCGACAGGTATCTTTAAGATTTATTTTTTTGATTTATCGATACGCACGGATCCTCGGATTGGTTTTGGACGAAATTTTTGTTTTTCCGCTACGTTATGCATGTCTGAAACCCAACAAATCGGACTGCTGGGAAGCCGATTAACCACGTAGGTAGCACATGCCATACCTTCCGTACATAAGGCCTTCGGTAAATTCTTCGCATACACCGAACTCCTGCATACCTCCACCAGATGCCGAATTTTTCGTTCCACCACACCATTTTGTTGCGGTGTATAAGCACAAGTCAACTCCTTCTTGATGCCATGCCTCTCGCAAAATGAGAGAAACTCCTTGGATGTAAACTTGCCTCCATTATCGGTTCGAAGCTTCTTAATCCTTTTACCGAGCCTTCCCTCAATTATTGTTCTAAATTCTCGAAATTTAGAAAACGTCTCCCATTACTCCATCAGAAAATAAATCCAAGTGTACCGTGTAAAATCATCGTTGAGTATCAACATATACCGAGCACCCCCGTACGACGCATTTTGCGTAGGACCCATCAAATCACCATGAATAAGTTCTAACTCACCTTTACACCTTGACTGAGACTTCTCGAAAGGCAGTCGATGAGATTTACCATATTGGCAGCCCTCACACACCTTAACACCACTTGCAAAAGAAAGAGACGGAAACCCGTTGACAAGATTCCTTGAAACCATTGCCTTCAACTTGTCAATACCCACATGGCCGAGCCTAGCATGCCAAACTGACACGCCATCATTGTTGCTCATCTTGTCAACATACGAGGAAGAAGCCGAAAGAACATACAAGTCATTTACCCTCTTACCGACATGAGTAACATCACCTTTCACCTCCTTCACATTCCGGAGGAACTTCACATCCTTAGGGCGAAACAACACATAGTGACCCGCATCAACCGCATTCGCCACCGACAGAAGATTCTTCTTCATACCAGGCACGTGATAAACACTGTCGAGAGTTATCAACCTGTTGTCTTTATCAGAACAACAACCGCGCCCTCATTCACCACATGGTGAACACTGTTGTCGGCAGTAACAAAGGCAGTATTGACTTTATACCCGCGAAGTGAAGAAAACTTGGAATCGTCACCAGTCAGATGATGACCACAATCTGAAACAATGATCCAGTTGTCCTCGTAGTTAACAGAAACACACACGTCTAACGAAACTCCTTCTGCTACGAAACTCGTATCCCAAACTTCCCACTTCACAATATCCTCCTTACTCGCGGCATTTCCTTCCCTCAACTTAACATGATAATTCTTCCTTATGTGACCGAGTTTCCCACATCGGTAATACTTGATAGCTGACCGATAACTACTATTTGAGGAAGACTCCCCCTTGTTCGCAACCTTCTTCTTCCGTTCCTCTTGATCATACCGAGTTTTTACTTTGTTAGACACAAGAGCGTGACATTCGCCTTCGAAAGCCGAAACACCCGCCATTTGTCGAGCCAATGATTCTTGAGAAGCGAGCAAATTTTCAAACTCTGTCAAGGATGGTTGTTGCGCCCACCCTTTTATTGAGGTAACGAATGGGACATACTCTCTTCGAAGACCGCGAATAATATACCGTTTCAACTTTGCCTCCGAAATAGCCTTCTCCGATTCCAAGATAGAAATTTCATAACATAAACCCTTTACTCTCAAGAAATATTGAGAGATAGAGAGTTCACCTTGTGTGTAACTCGCCAACTCATTCTCCAGAAATTGTAATCGTGCCGTGCTCATCTTGTTGAGCAACTCATCAAAAATTCTCCAAATCTAAGCTGCCGATTTACACCCCTTAATATGCTCGAATAGATCGCATAATATTGACCTCTTTAACAATAACTCCGCCTTATCATTCGTTTTCGACCACTCCTTTAATGCGTCTGCATTCGTCACCGTACCATTCGTACCGATGACAGGCGTCAGTGCAACCTCCGTACCAACAACGATCTCCCATAACCCCTCACTCCTAATACAAGACTGTTGGGGAATTATAGCCATGTACGTTACATGTGCAGCGGAACCTATGGATTCAACCCGCCCTAGGATCATCGTTAAGGGAATAAAAGTATGAGATTAGCTATTAAAATTTATACCTCGGATCTTCCTGATCCGCGAGATGAAGAACGAATGTAGGTCTGAACTTTTGTGACGTGCAACCTTCTCCTTCCTGAAGCTCGACTCGAAAATAACTCAAAACTCTCTCTCTCTCTATTTCTGTGTATTATGCGGCTTCTAAAGCTTGAGAATTGTGTGTCTAAAGGAGAGACACTGCCCTTCTATTTATACTAGAGAGAGAGGTGAATGATTGCTCCGTTACCATAACAAAAAAACCCTAATCTGCGCCTATTCCGTTGCCAACGGAATATGTATTTCCATAACGGAATACTTGGCAGCTAAGGTTATTACTGTTTCCATATCTATTCCGTTGGGAACGGAACTATTCCTTTACCAACGGAATGATACTGTTTTGATCAATCAATTATCCAATAATTGATTATTTCATTCACCAATTTATACATCATATGTATAATCTTCTAAAGATCGTAAGTCATGAGTAACCTCTAGACTGATGTCATGACTACCCATGTTAAATGAAATGATCAGCGATCATAAACCTATCTGAATAGACGTTTGCTTATTCCTTTTGCTCTACGATATATGTCTTGATCACAAGGCACGGTAATATGTCATCCTTGAGTTTGATCAAAGTCTCTTTCCTGATCGAGAATTAGACTGAGTGAATAGAAAATGATATTAACAACACATGTTAATCCATTTTGATCATGGCCATGCATTTCCTTCGGTCCTAGTTCATCAGGGAGCCCAGAGATATCTTCCTCATGACGAGAGGAACAAATCCCATCTTGGTCACTCACATTCCTCGTCATGATTCAGTGTATACCTAATGATGACCCTAATGATCATTCCATTACGGATGACGTAGGATCATATTAAAGTATGCAGTTCCACATACAGGAATCCATGCTAACCTCAGGTCGTAGGATAAGCACACTATTCATATGAGAATCGCTAATGACATATACCATGCATATTCTCATAGTGTGGTCAGTCCAGTACGTGTTCTCTAACACGTACCTATATTCCAGACTTGACATCTCTATGTCCATGATCAGCAGAACATGATCATCCAGCCTGCGAATATACTAGTGTGGATATGTAGCTTCTTACTTGAAGTATGTTTATCTCTATAAACATCCTACATATCACTAGGGACAGTTTAGAATGTTATTCGTTGGTTCACAGTTCTACTATCAGAATCACGCATTCTGATGACGTGAACCGAAGTGTCATTCATGGTTGATATAAGATATTTACATTCACAACCCATACGCACAGATATATAAGAAACAACCTTTATTGAATAAATAATAATGTCTTAATACATAATCCATTTCCTACCACAAATACATTTGGCCTAGGGCACTAATCCTACAAAGACTCCATACAACTGTTCCACATAGAATAATTCGAAAGATTTAGAGCCTCAATACCAAGTCCACTAACCCGACCTCCAAACTCCATGGATGCCGTAATAAACAATCCTCTTCTTCACCAAGGGACGAGAACAACACCTTCTATCGCCAACGTCGTCGTCTAACACCCTTGAAGCTTTGATACCATGTAAATAAACAATCCTCTTCTTCACACAGGGACTGAACCAGATAACCGCGTCGTTAACAGAGAAATAGAACAACAATGACTGCGCAGTAACACGGCAGAACTAAACCAGCAGCGACCTTGTGGTTATCAGCAGCGGAAATAATAGTGCAGCAATAAGCTCACACTAGCCCAAGAAAGACCAATAATGGAAGAAGAAATTATTGAACAATGGAACTTGAAAAATAAGATAAATTTCTTATTACAAGAGAAAGAAAAAGATACAAAATATTGTTGTTGTTAGAATGAATAAAACTCTACCCTTACCCCTCTATTTATATGATAGTCATTTCTAATATAAGGAAATAACTCAAAGAATTATTTTCCCAATTAAAATCTAATACATGGAAAGACTAAACCTCCTTGTCAAGAAATCTAATTCATGGTAATACCAAATCTCCTTGTCAAGAAATCTTATTCATGGTAATACCAAACCTCCTTGTCAAGAAACCTTATTTCCAAAAAATATATTTCCTAATTTGCTAACTGTCTTCATAACATACAAATGCATCTTTATATTTTAACAAATATAATATATCCAGTATAATATCATTTTCTGTAATAATATAAGGTTTACAATTTTAGTAACTTCATATACCACTTCACTATTATTAAACATTTTCATTGTTAATTAAAATTTTCAGTATAAATATATGTTATTTCCAGTCACAAAATATTTTCCTCAATACCACTATATTTTTTCAGTATACTATTTTTTAGTTTAAATACGTCATTTTCAATGTCAAAATACTATTTTCAGTATCACTTCCACCATTTTCAGTGATAATAAGCATTTACAATATCAATATATTGTTTCAGTATCAATATACATTTTATGTTTCATCAAAAAAAAATATACATTTTGTTACACTCCAAAATGAAATTTGAAGGGCAACATTTACAATATCGTTACAAAGTTCCACAAATATAAAATACAACAAATTCTTATATAAAAATTTTAAACAAAATACGGAATGATCTAAGACGTCGCTCGAATCCTGACTCTTGAACTCGAAACCTGAAAACTGAAAAAAAAAGAGGGAATGAGTAACCTAAATACTCAGTAAGGATACCTGTCTTATACATTACAAAATTAAAATATAATATTTTGTATGGAAATAAATTATCCAAAATCATTAATATATATTAAATAAATATTTCCGAACTCGTTGTTCGGCAATCGGCGGCCATGACATCGCGAGACATGTGCAGCTTCACAACCTTGATCATGCGGCAATGAAATCGTGAGTCATGTGCGGCTTTACTCCTGCGGCCATAGCATCGCGAGCCATGTGTGGCATAATTTACAAAAATAATATCGATTTGAAATATATAATTTGTAAACGAATGATAAGAATAATTTCTTATCTCGAAAGAAACATGACTAGATGATACTCAAAATTTCAAAATGCCTCACCCGCCTTGATATGAATAAAAAGATAGAAAGAATTTTTATTTGACAAAAGATGAGCAAGTTTTAATGACACGCATGAGGACAATTAAACCCCTTTAAAACATATTACTATGGAGGTAACCATTATGCCATGAATAGATCAATTAAATGAGAATTTGGAGTTACTAAAATATCTTTAGAATGTAACTGGTCGTGGAAAGAAATACCTCAAACTGACTTTTTAATATTTAAAAATAGACCCTCTAAATAAGATCAAATGACAACTTTTAATAAAATAAGTACAATTTGATAATTTAAAATTTTAGGAAATTTGGGGTATAACACATTTTATGGTACATATACATTTTTTAGTATATAGACACCAAATGAATATACTCATAATTATTTGATGATTCCTTCATTCCGTATAGTTTCACTTTCATTCATAGTTAAATTTGTTATGGAAAAAAATACAATAAACAAAAGAAACAGTTTTTTCTTATTTTTAACATATTGTTTTTTATTTGCTATTTGAAACAAAATTCAGAAATAGAAACGAAAGTAGTACCCAGATATATTTTGTTTGTTTTTCTTATTTTTTTTTTTTGAATAATGTTTTTCTTATTAAAAGAAAGAAATAAAAACAATGCCAAACCAACTTTTACTTAACAAGTTAACATGAAACAAAAACAGTGCCAAAAACCAACCCTTAATAAATGCTCTCTATTTCGAGCAAGTCCCTATATATCAATATATTAAGATTTCAAAAAATTTAACTATTTGTGGAGGCTAAAATTTTCAAATGGACTTTAGATCCTAAATGATTGATAAATATTTTTTTTTAGTTTACGTGCAAAGTTATTTTATTAACATATGTTTATAAACATTGACACGGTGATATTGTTACACCCGGACCCATTTTCGACTTGAAATATAACGGTCATATACCCTTAAGGATATACGACGCTAAAATCATATTATAGCAGCGGAAAATACAAGGAATAAATAGAAAATCAAGTATCTGCAACTTTTATTACATTTAATTATTTTTATATTTATTTTATTTTCACGATATTGTGACGACTCTCAACCCAATGTACCCGCTTAATAACTGAACCTGAAATCTGAGAGAAAAAAAAAAAGGAGGGGTGAGTACAAAACTCAGTAAGGGTATTCTTCGCATACATTAAAAATAATACTATTTTTTAATAAATAAATATTTGATCAAATCGTAATATATATATATATATATATATATATATATATATATATATATATATATATATATATATATATAATTCTTTTATATTAGGATATCGACTTCTCATTCCATTTTCATGCACACACATTAGATCATGCTCCGTGGCATCGATTACGAGCACATATACAAGTCTTTCCGAACTCGTTGTTGCGGTAGCTTTGGATTCTACCACAACGAACTTATCCTTCTAAGTACGGCCTCACACCTAAATTTAACCAACGGCCTTGGATTCCACCTCACACAGACGTACCCTTCCAAGTACGGTTATATTTAGTTTAACTATTCTTACTTTTCACATCTCATTTCATATCCCATAAAAATAATTTTCCTAAAAATATATTATAGTATTTCATAAATAGTAAAACATTTCGAATGAGCTACATATGCTCTAATCATTTTAAAATATTATTTTATAATATAAAAATAATTAAAACGCGAAATGTATACGAGAGCAAAATTTCTTACCTTAGTAAAAATTCGATAACTGATATGACTCTATGACTTCGAATTCCAACACCTCACTGGCCTCAAAAAGAAATAGTAGACAGAACAAATATTTCTTTGATAAACTTCATGTTGAGGATGCAAGTGGAATAAGAAAACAGAATGAACTTTTCAAGACCTATTCACCACTATTTATAATAATACATAACTTGTGTGTCAAGCTAGGCATTTGGGAGTTTCAAGTGGGACATGCAAGGTCTTTAAATGAAATAAAATGGCCAATTAAAGACACGTTTGCCAACATAATTCTCATGTCATGCATAATTTATTGACCCGGTCAATGAGGAATTACAAAGCATACTTTTATTTTGTGACTCAACCAAGATAATACCAACCCGCTAGTACCCAAAATAAATGCTATTTTCTCACACTTATTGCCTTTAAACGCCTAATTAAAAGAAATCTCATTAACTAAATAATTGTTAATGCTAGTAGTCATTGCATTGAGTCGGTTGAAGAATTTGCCAGAATAAGGCATGCAACAGAGGGAGATGAATAGATTTAATGATTTTATAATTTAGTCACTAAAATATTAATAAATCACAACTTACGAAATATAACTCCATTTTTGACGATTTAAGTATCTAAAACTTTGTTTCAAAATACATATTTTAATAAAATATATACTTTCAACATTAAAAAAAAATCAAGGCTTAGTAAAATTACGAAAATACCCTTTAATAATATTTTATAAAATTTCGGGTTATAACATCACTACCCCCTTAAAAAGAACGTTTGTCACCAAACAATCGAAGAAAAACTCTCGACATTAATATAAGATGAAAATTGACTTAAATATAAAATTCAAAAGTTACGGGATATAACATGTATTGTTGAATTACATCAAATCATAAGAATAATATTTCCTAAATTACATAATATTAGAATAGAACAAAGATATAAAGAAAGACAATAAAACTATAAATGATGTAACATCAATTTTGTAGATTATAAAATCTTATAACCATTTGGAGTATGTATGAAAAAAATGAAATGCACATTTTATTCAATATGAATTCTGCTGAGCAAAAAAACCCGTCCTTTTTGCAATTCGGGCGATAATATATGGTTTTTCTTGCAATTTCAATCGTGGCAAGCTCTTTTTGCAATTTTGGTCAAGGCATGGGCCTTTTTGCAAATTCCCTTTGATTATTAATTAAAGCAACTACTAACTAATACCATCCCATCCTTAGCAGTAATTGACTCTGAGGGTTAATTAGGTCATTACGGTTTATTTGAGTTTAATTAGCTTAACTAGGGTTTATTAAGGTAAACTTAGGTTATCTGAGTTAATAGATGGTTAATTAGGTAATAGAATATATTGGGATAAATTTTAAGTTAATTGTTATATTAAGGTAGCCATGGCTGGGTAAAGTCTGTATCTCGGATTTCTTACTCTTGTCCTGATCGTTTGAGATCGACAAAAACCTAGATCCGATCGAACCATAAACCCTTCTATTTTTGCAGCAAATCTGCTTCACTCTCCTCAATAGGTATGCATACTATTTTATCATTTCTTTCTAGCATTTAAAGTTCAATGGTGCTATAATTAAGTCTTACATCAGATTTAATTACTTCTCATTTCTGCAATTGATTTAAGATTATTTTTAAATTAATTGATTCAATAAATTGCCCAAAGCCTCTCTATTTATATATGACCATTTTTTCCTTTTTTTTCTCCTCAAATGACTGCTTTTAGAGCACTACTTAGAGTCCCAGTCTGAATGGGTCCAGATTGGTCTAACCTTCCCTCAGACGTGGTACAAGTTATTTCAGAAAAAATCGTTTTCAAAAAACAATATGTTCCTCTCCGTCTAGTCTGCCAACAATGGAGACGTATCTGCCCGCCACATCCTCGCCATCTTATTGATCAAGTTCCCTGGCTTTTTTTTCTTCCTCATAATGCATCTAGTTCTACCTTATTTTTCTACGATTTCTCCCAGTCTAAAACATACAACTTTGATCTTCCCGATGTTATTGACAAGAGAATTTGTGGCTACTCCCGTGGCTGGCTTTTACTTGAGAAAGACATGAAACTCTCATTGATTAACCCAAATACCAGAGAGATGAAGAGTAATTGTCTCCCTTCCTTAGCAACTACTCCAAGAATTTTGGATTTCGCAGGGAATGAACAAATATTCAATCCTTTGATTTTTGTCGACCGTCATATTACAGAAGTTATTCTTGCATCAAGTCCAACAGATGAGGACTGCATTGTAGTGGCCAGTTTTAGCCTAGCATGGGAATTGGGATTTTGTCGAGTTGGTGATAATTCTTGGACCATATTGAAGTTGAGGGATTATGACCGTGATAATTGTGTAATTTTGGACTTCAAGTACAAAAATGGGTTGCTTTATGTGATTGACAATAAAGGCCAACTTACACTTTATGACCTTCAAAATCTTTCACAAAAGATCATAATAGACAACCTTAGTTCTGTAGGTCGTACTGATCATCTATATTTGGTGATAGGAGAGGGAGAATTTGATGGAATACCTTTTGTGGTGAGAGGATTTGGCTATGAGAAATTTGAGGTATACAAATGTGTTAATGAAAGGGAACAGTCTGAATGGAGGAGAGTGAGAAATATTGGCAATGCTGTGTTGATTTTAGGGAATGGACAAGGTGAAATGGTATCTCTTAATAACGTTCAACTGAATAAATGGGAAGAAAATCACATTTGTTATTGCACGAAGTCTGAAGAACTTTCTTCTTGTAATATTAACATAAAAATGACTAGTATTGAGAATGGGTCATTTAAAGAGGCACCAATAACCTCTTTGGGATTGTTTTCTTTGGGCTATGATTTTCCATGGTTCATGCCGAGATTGGACTAGCCATTTGAAGAAATTATGTCGAAGAAATCATCTCGTTATCCAGGTATCAATTGATAGATTCGTGATTTACTTTATACATTTTTTTTGTTTTTTCTTAATTTTGGATACAGCTAGTCCTTTTTACAAGTACATCATGGCTCATCATTAAGTGTGCAATGTTCTTATACCTCAATTTTCGTCTCACCTTGCTTTCTAAAATTTAAAATGTGTAATGGCTTCTAGTATGAAAGTATGAAATTTAACTGTGAGTTCTGAAACACTACTTTCTTAAAATAGGAAGGAGTAACATGCTTAATTGTGGGAGGTCAACATGGAATATCTTGAAGACTGTCTTCCATCTTTGCTTAATTATGGTTTTAGTGGAATGTAATTGATTGCTTTTTCTTTCTTCTATTTCAATATATATTCTCCATTAAAGCAGTCGTTATTTCTCTAGTATATTTGTATATTCTCCATTAAAGCAGTTGTTATTTCTCCAGTATCTTTGTCAATGTCATCAAACATTACTTATTTCTTTGTTTGCATCCTTAGTTTCTACTACTTATATTTGCCAAAGAGTTGGCAAAATCTGAATACTCATAAAAACTGATACTTCGATTCATTTGATAGAAGAACTCTTCCCTAATCTACAACATGAACAAAAACTCAACAAATACACATAAAACATCGCCACAACAAGTCAAAAACCGCATCACACATCAATAAAACAAGCCCTTTACACAACATTCCATACACTTAACAACATTTCCCTAAACACATCCAATAAATAAACAATCCCTCATGATCTAACCCCAAAAAACCAAATCTCTCACAACTCACCCCCTCAAATCTCAACACAATTATTGCTAAACACCACCAAATTTGCGTCCTTCCCACAACTCCAAACCCTCGAACTTCCCTCCCCACTCAAAGCCCTCAATCTCGGCGACCCGTTTTTCATCCTACAAATCGCCCATTGCTCCGTGTTAATGCTAAACGTCCCCCGTTTATCACACACAGGGCAGGCCGGGTCGGTCTCGCGCGATTTTGAAGTGGTACGGTCCAAACACTCTGAGTGGTACGCGTGGGAACAAGGTAGAATTCCGATTACTGGCATGTCGGAATTGCGTACAATTCTACGCGGGCAATACGGGGACCGTTTTGAAAGGGGCTTGTTGCAGATTGAGCATTTGGGAGGGGAATCTAGGGTTAGGGTTAGGGTTTTTGAGGAGCTGGGTTTGGGGGTGAAGGATTGGAGGTTTGTGGGGAGGCTTCTTGGTGCGAAATGGGGAGGTTTAATAATTGGTTCGGAATCTGAGCTGGAGTCCGAGAGAGATGAGCTGGAATCGTAAGTACTTTCAAGGAATGAGGTTTCCTACACAAAATTATAAAAAAAATATTAATAAATAATAAAATTTGAATTAGGTGTAAAATATAAAATTGATTGGTTTTTAAGGGAAAAGGGGTTTGATTTTAATCTCACCTCTAAAAATGATGAGAAAATTGGAGGTCTAGAAGCCGATCCTGCATCAAACATAAAAAAAAGAACAATAATAAAACACATAAGAATATGAAACAAAATGTCAATTGATTTACATAGAAAAATATGCATAAATATCAAACCTGCAACAAAATTTTCAAAATTAGCCCCTCCATCTTGCCAATTTTCAAATCCGCCCTCCAAATTACTAAAATCAGAAACCGCCCCTTCTATTAAAGAATTCTCATTACCAAATCTCTCCCAACTCCTGCTCGAATCGCTATCGCTAGAGCGAGAATCCATGGAGTCCAAAGACGAGTAATTTGCGCCGATGCCATTGCTGCTTTGAGATCCGTGCGAGTGGTACGAGTGAAATCGGTAGAACGGGTCGTTTGGAGTGAGAGAGAAAGTTGTGTTCGTGCGCCAAAACGGGTCGAACGGGTCAGTGGGAGTGAGAGGCCACTCGCGGTTTGTACTGCTGGCGCCGTGCGGCCGAGCCGCCACGCAACAGAGCGAGCCCATTTTAGGGTTAGGGTTAGGGTTAGGGTTAGGTTTTTTGTGGTTGATTTTGTTTTTGAATTGAGTTGAGAGAGTTTGTTTTGGGGGTTTGAGATTGGTTGTGGTGGTTTGGACCTAAAAAGGGAAAGTTTGGAATTAGGAGTTTGATTTTGCATGCATTAATTAAAGTGGGAAATAAAGAAGAAATGAAAAGAAAGATACACTGGAAAGATTAGATATGATAAGAGATTAAGAGCTTTTAATAAGTTAGATATTATTGATATTTTCATTTTCACTTGAAGTTTTGACCAAAATAAGAGATTTCAGTAAGCCCCAATTGAGACATATAACTGCATGGGTTTTATTATGGGTGAACAAATACTGAACTCTAATGAGCCACAAATTAATTAACATACAAATTGGTAGGTAAATAACCTAAAAATGCAAATTAATTCAACTGACTAGGGTTTTCGTCCTCATTGTGTTCATGCTTGAAGCTGATTCCTAAGAAATTAATACTGAAAGTACAGTTTTTACTGTAATTCCACCTCTCATCAGAAAATTGTTCATAAATACGATTTATTCCCTCTTCACCTCACCCAAAACAAATGAGAAAAAATATGATCCAAAATTGAAAAAAAAAAAGAGGGAAAATAGAGAACTTACTGAGTGGAGTCGCTCAAGAGAAAAAAGGGAGCAAGATAATGGAATAGTGTCGTTTAAGAGTGGAAACAGAACTGAAAAAGAGGAGAAAAATTAATACGAACCTTTTTTACCTTTATTTTCCACTAGCACGAAAAATAGAGAAAGGGAAAGAAAGAAAGAGGGGAGAAGGGTTCAAGACAAAAAGGAGAGAGTAAAAATAAGTGTGACGCTTTTATGTTTAAAGTCTCTCCAGTTTAAAAAACTGAAGGCATTATCCAGTACTTTGATGAAAGATATAGCAAATTTACTAGTTTTGTTATTATATATTGTGTGAATAGATAGATATAGGTATATAGCTGATGTATTTTATATAAAATTATTTATTTATATTGTGTAGAATATTTTAATGTTGTGTAAATATTATGTTGGTTATATTCTAAAATCTAGATTTAAACACTTTGAAATTTTCATTTATAATTTTTTGTATTTATTTATATGAAATATGTGATATGTTTGCTAAATTTAAAGCATATATTGAAATTTTGAAGATGAAAAATGACGTCATTAATCATGATGATATGAAAATGTGATTAGTTATTATGTAAAAATCTTAGAATCAAATTAGTAAATCAAAACTAATATATTAATTAGTCATCTTCTTTCAATTTATTTTATTGGACATTAAAAAGTTCCATAAAATGAGCAAAATCAATGAGCATGCTCTTTACATTTGTCTACATCAAAGCTATATATAGAAAAGAAACGGTATAATATATGTGCATATAAAGCATGCAAATATATCTCATTCAACATCTCATTCTTCCTTAATTTCAAAGCTACTACACTTCAAATATTTTTGTTATAACTTGACCATAATTTTTTCTATTAAATAATAAAATTAATATTGTTATATAGATACAAATTTGAACTTTCAATTATAACGTTTGATACACTAACCGCAAGATCAATAACTCGAGCATATCTTTTGTCGGAGCTTACAATCCAAAATGGATGTGTCCTGTCTATCCAAGAACTTGAGAATATCTGAAAAAGCTGTTTTTTTTGTGGCGGACGTGAAGAACATTCTTCCATAATTACCCTCAGCAAATTATAAATTTGTCATTCAGTCCATGGCACTAACTATTTATTTACTTATTTATTTTATCTTTATATTAGACCGTCTAATTGGGCCTACCTGGCTCAGTATACTTAGGCCCAATAATTACTACGATATATTATCTCAAAAAAGATTAAAATGAGTCTGATCAAATTTCCAAAGTTTTATAGGGCAAGTAATCTTTTTTTAATGCTTTATTTCTTTGTAGGATGAAAAAACCCTAGACTAAGATTAGTTTCTATTTCTTTATATTAGACCTATTTCTTTTATCTTTATATTAGACCGTCTAATTGGGCCTACTTGGCCCAGTATATTTAGGCCCAAGAATTACTACAATATTATTATCTGAAGAAAGAGATTAAAATGAGTATGATCAAATTTCCAAGGTTTCAGAAGGGCAAGTAATCTTTTTTTATGCTTTATTGCTTTGTAGGATGAAAATACCCTAAGACCTCTGTTGCGCGGACACTTCTAAAACCCGGCCGTGTCCGTGTCGGACACCGTGTCGGACACCGTGTCGGATACGACGCTCCTCGGACACTCCTCGGACACACCACGTGGCGTGTCAAATATTTTATTATTAAAAATCGTCAGGACACTTCTCGGGACACTCTCAGACAAGTGCATTGGGTTTGTTAGCGCAATTATTGCACTATTTCATCATACTCGTATTTTAAAGACTAGTTCATCTCACATATCTATTCCAGTAATTATGGGACTACACATTTGAAGTGAATTTTGATTATTTAGTTTCAAGTTTCCATACATAAATATGTAAAACGTCAAATATCTTGTATGCACGTATAAAAGTGCAATTTCAAATGTTATATATATTGTAACAATTATAAAATATTACGTATAACTTTCTAATTATATGATAAAAATATTATGTATAATTCTTTAAAATAAAATAAAATTGATATAAATAATATATACAATAATTAAATTATATATTTTATTCATAAAAATAATATAATAATATATATATTTAACGTGTCGTGTCCTGATGAATTTTGAGATTCGCCGTGTCGCCGTGTCCGTGTCGTATCGGACACGACACCCGTGTCCGTGTCCGTGCAACATAGCCTAAGACTAAGATTAGTTTCTATTTGACCTATTTATTTTATCTTTATATTAGACCGTCTATTTGGGCCTATTTGGCCCAGTATATTTAGGCCCAAGAATTGCTACAATATTATTATCTCAAAAAAAGATTAAAATGAGTCTGATCAAATTTCCAAAGTTTTATAAGGGCAATTAACCCTTTTTCACCCTTTATTGCTTTCTCTGATGAATAAAAAGTAAAAACCCTAGACTAAGATTAGTTCTCTATTTCTCCAGTCATCTCCCTCTCTACGAATAAATCTTACTCGCTCTCCTTCGCTCTTTTCTCATGGCGGGGCAGAGAAACAGCTACGGAAAACGGCGGTTCGACTACTCCGACGCCGGCGGCGGGGGCGGCGGGAAGCGGCACTACTCCGACGAAGACCGGGCCCAATCATCAGAGGACAGCACTGTGTACCGCTACCTCTGCCCGGGCCGCAAGATCGGGTCGATTCTCGGCCGGGGCGGCGAGATCGCGAAGCAGCTCCGATCCGACACCGGCGCCCGGATCAACATAGGGGAAACTGTGAATAATTGTGAGGAACGGGTCGTTACGATTGTGAGCTCGAATAAGGAGAGTAATGCGCCGGTTGAGGTCGGCGAGACGGTTTCGGCTGCGCAGGATGCGTTGATTAGGGTTCATGAGAAGATCGTTGCGGATGATCTCGGCGGAGGTGGGGATGGTGGTGGGGAAGGTGGGGAAGAAGGTGAAGCGGTTGCGGATCCGAGTCAGATCACAGCAAGGTTGCTGGTTCCGTCGGATCAGATCGGGTGCGTGATTGGAAAAGGAGGCACGATTATTCAGGGGATTAGGATTGATACTGGCGCACAGATTCGGATTATGAAGGATAATCACCTCCCTGCTTGTGCTTTGCCCGGTGATGAACTCCTACAAGTAATTTTTCTTCTTCGATTTTTCTGTTAATCCTTCTTTTTGCAAATCGCTTCCAATTTTTTACTTCTTTTTTCTCTATTTTTTTCTTTCTTCTTCTTCTTCTTCAGATTGTTGGTGATGCACCAACAGTGAACAAAGCATTAACAGCAGTAGCATCACGTTTACACAGCAACCCTTCTCACTCCAGCAAAGCGCTAGCGCAAGTCCGCGGCCGCGGCCACTCAGGTCGCGACACCTGGCAGGAGCCTCCGCCTTATGGCGGTTATTCTAGAGATAGAGATTACCCTGTTTACATTCCGCCGCCAAGAGATGAGTATTCAGCGAGAGAGTTCAGTTTGAAGATTGTTTGTAATTCTTTGTTAATTGGAGGGGTAATTGGTAAAGGTGGCGGGATTATTAACCAGATTAGGCAAGACTCGCGTGCTAGTATTAAGGTTGAGACTGAGCCGGTTGAGGAGGATTGTGTTATCATTGTGTCGGCCAGAGAGGTAAGTAATAATGTAATTCTTTTGTTATAGTAAAAATATTGATAATAGTAATAATAACATTAATAGTACTAATAACGTTAATAGTAATAATAATAATAACATTAATAGTAATAGTAATAATAATAATAATAATAAATTATTCTTGCAATACAAAAAAAAAAAATTTTAAGCAATTAATATGAAATGAACTAGTTTTATCTTTCTCTCTTTCACCTCTTCTCTTCATTACCATCTCAAGTGTTATCCTTCCATCCAATTATCTAAAAAAGAGAGAAGAACAATGAAATTCGACAAAAAATTACGAACAAATCATCACACTAACATCAGCCAACCAATCCCTAAATCCCCAAATCTCACAAATCCATCTCCTAAATCAGCATCCCCAAATCACACCAAATCCCCAAATCACACCAAGCATCATACCCAAATCCATCTCCTAAACCAGCATCCCCAGCATCCCCAAATCAACCAAATCCCCAAATCCATCTCCTAAACCAGCATCCCCAAATCACACCAAGCATCATACCCTAACGCTCCCTCTAAACCCTCATCCACCCCCACATCCATCCACCCCCAAAATTCCACCTCATAACCTCTCACCATAAACCTAGCCCCTCTTTAACCCCTAACACCACCCCCACATCCATCCACCCCCAAAATTCCACCTCATAACCTCTCCCCATAAACCTAACCCCTCTTTAACCCCTATAACCACCCCCAAAATTCCACCTCATAAGCTCTCACCATAAACCTGACCCCTCTTTAACCCTATAACCACCATCCCAAACCCTAACTCTCACCCTCTCTTTCCCACCCCTCCTTTCCATCCAGCACTTTGAGGACGTGGTGTCCCCCACAATCGACGCCGCGGTCCGCCTCCAGCCCCGGTGCAGCGAGAAGAACGACCCGGACGCGCCCAACGCCATATTCACGACCCGCCTGCTCGTCCCCAGCTCGCGCATCGGCTGCCTCTTGGGGAAAGGCGGGAGCATCATCACCGAGATGCGGAAGATGACTTGCGCCGGGATCAAGATTGTGTCAAAGGATAAGATGCCTAAGGTCGCTGCTGTTGAGGACGAGATGGTCCAGGTATTTTATTTTATGTAATACAGGGAAATTTGCAAAAAGCATGCTATGTTATGCCGAAATTGCAAAAAAGGCCCTACATTATTGCCAAAATTGCGAAAATGCCCCTACTGCTAGTTAATAGTTAACACTTTTAGTTTTCGAGGGAGGGAGATTAATTGAACTTTAATTTTTTTTCTCAGAATAATTATAGTAGAAAACTAACGTATTAACTCTTAACTAATGGTAGGGGCTTTTTCGCAATTTGGCAATAATGTAGGGGCTTTTTGCAATTTACAATAATATAGGGGCTTTGTTGCAATTTATGATATAAAGGGATAAATGCACTGGCAGTCTATGTGGTTTAATTGAGGTTGCGGTTTAGTCCTTGCACTGTTGGTTTAAGCATGCATGAATCAGGGAACAACCGTGCAGAATTTATGAAGTACAAGGACCAAAAAGTTTGTATCTGTGGTATAAGCGCCTAATTGCTATCCAATTGAACTATAAAGGGCTATTAACCATGCTTTTAACCCTATTATAGTATAGATTTTGTTTTTTTCGATAAAGAGAAATTTGCCAAAAAGCCCATGTAGTATTGGAAATTATGATAAGGGGCAGTCCATTCTTCGAAAGTCATGTGAATTCTTTTAGAATATGCATGAAACTAATATCTGATAACAAGAGCTAGTTGAAAGCTCAAAACTAAAACAAATGCGTATTTGTGTGTTAATCCAATCCCACTTTTCCGGAGCTTTAATGGCAGGGACTATTTTCATTACTTTTCAGAATCTTCATTGTTTGTTTGTGCAGTTTCGAATAATACAGGGTCTCTTTGTGCAAATACCTCCATAATTAATTACGATTGAACATTTTGTTGGAATATAAGAGCTAGTTAATAGGAAAATAACTAATACAAATGCATTTAAATTTATCAATCTGACACCTTTGCGAGCCTCAACCCGACCAGTTTTCATTCAACGAACAAACGTTTCTTTCTGCAAATTCCAATAACACAGGGGCTTTACCTTAAATTTCCCCGTGACAAATTCCACATTTTTTTTCCAGATAAGCGGGGAGCTGGACGTGGCGCGACAAGCCCTGATCCAGGTGGCGACGCGCCTCAAAGCCAACTTCTTCGAGAGAGAGCGGGACTTGGGAGGCTTCATGCCGCCGCTGCCTTACGAGCCTCCGTTGAGGCGGAGCGTCTCTCCGGAACCTTCTAGATACTCCGGCCGAGACGGCGGCGGCAGGTACGGCGGTGGGTACGGGTCCGGTGGCGGTGAGATGGATTACGGAAGCAGCAGTAGATATGCGCCACAGGTACGCTTAAATTGGGAATGGTTATGTGTATGTAATGTATGCCTGTAAAGATGATGAAAAATGTCTCGTGGGGATAAATGCGTTGTTATGTTAGTCCGTGTGGTTTAGTTGGATTGTGGGTTAATAACTGTAGAAGGGTTTGATCCGTGTTGTTTGTTGAAATGTGTATGAGTAGTTCTTGAGTCAGGGTTTTTAGGGTTTAGGGGGATGATGGTGTAGAATTCTATGAAGTATGGAGATAGAATAGTTTGAATCAAGAGTACAGGGACTTAATTAAACCTAGGAAATATCATCATAATTACAAGGTTGGAGTGTTCTTTTTGTATAATTATTTTTGTGGTTTAAATCTAAACTTTTGAATTTGATTTTTGGTGAGTAGACTGGTGGAAGCAGCTATGGAGGTCATGGTGGTTCATATTCTAGGCGGTCTGGTAGCAATGGGTAAGAATTAAAATTAAATTATATAAAAATATTTAATTAATGCTTACTATTTTCTTTTATTTTCTTTCACACTAAAATGATATCTTTCAGAATTACTTAGTTTTAACACCAAACAAGAAAACAAACCTTTTAGATTGAACTTCAAACAAAGAAAAACCCCTTAAAACCCCCTCTATGCCTATGGACTTTACCCATCATATCCTTAGCCTTAAACCTATCGTTCAATGAATGTATTGTAAATATATATTATTCTCATTTAACTAGCCGCCTTTTGATGTTTGTGTGTGTATAAACAAATAAATCCTAAATCATCTTAACAAAAGGAGAGCTTATCTTACCAGGCCTCACTCAAGATACCATTAAGGACCCCACCTCACCGTTTTAGAGCCCTTTCAGGTAGAAACCCTAAATTATTCTTAAAGCCTTAATCAAATCACCTCATGATCTATTTACAGTTTTACCATTTTACCCTCAGCCAAACCATGCTAAAGCTATAACTAACCTTATGACCTAATTACCTCCTATTAAAACAGCCGATGACCCGTTTGATGACCCGCCTGAAGCCTACATCCAAGCCCTGAAACTGAGGACCTTTCTGATGATGTCAGCCCTAGATTTCTACATACCTTTGTCGCTGAAGAATTTTGTTGTAGCCACTTCTTTTGATTTGTGACGAAACTTAATGTACTTTTTTATGTCCTAAAACACCTACTAGTGTTTAGTTTGCCTTTTCAAATGTATTGATGGGGGTAGCCAGACAGACCTATGATTTCTACCCTGCCTTATTTGCCTTGTTTTTTAAACCTTTGATGTTTTTAAGCCCTGACATTTTTTACTAAGAACCTTTTGAAGTTGTGTTTTATTTCGCTGGTTTTTAATAATTATATAGCATTTGATAAAACATCTAATGAGCAAAATCGCTTTTCACAAAGTGAAGAATGGAATCGGAGTGGGTTATAAATGCAAAAAAAAAAAAACTATATTATCTTTACAGCTGGTACTTGATATTGTTAAGATCCTTTTGTAACTACTTTGTGTTTAATGGGATTTTAGCTAGTGACCCGTAAGCCAAATGACAAGCAACCCAAAATGACATGAAGCTGAATGATTAGTGACCTGAATCCTAAACCCTAAACTCTAATATGGTCGTAAAAGAAATCTTGATGAAGCCCAAATCCATGTGATCCTCTAAATACGAAATTTTGGGACATGACCCAAAACACTTGATGATCCACAACCTGAACATGAATAATCCTTGACCCAATCCTACTTGATTTAAAGAACGAATTACCAATTATCCGAATTTAATTGATCCAATCAACACTCAACAACCTTCAGTCTGAACCTATTTGATTAAAAACCTCAATTACCCTTGATCCGAATTCAATTGATCCAAAACCCAATAACCCTCATCAAGCCTCTTTACATGCTTTTTTTAGTGAGTGTTTAAGTATATTTTTTTTTTTGTATTTTAAGATGGTCCTAGTCACATTATTTTTATTTTGTTTCACAATGAACTATTAAAAAATATATATGTCTGTAAGAAATAATGTCTTTGCATGTGTTATGTATCTGACGTGGAATGTGTGTTCACAAGGTCTTAATTTGCCCAATCATGAATGGGCATTGTGCAGTTTATTATTTTATTGGCCACTTTGTTAATTATTTCTTGACATATTTGATTATGACTCCACTCTTGAGATCATGTGTACATTTGTGGGTTTCATTGCAGGTAGTTTTATTCAAATATGTATGTTTGTTCTCATTAAATATAATACAAATTGTGTTATAAAAATTGATGTGCTTTAATCCCTAAAAATATGAAAAAAAAATGCAAATTAATGTCCAAAGATTATAGCACCCTGTTTTTGTCGAGGCACAAAATTTTTGAGAGCATTCACGGAAACAGTTTTTTATTCTACAAAATTAGAGTTATAAAGAGATTCATATTGTTGAATTGTTATTTTCATTTTATTTTACTGACCCGAATTTAGTTATACTAAATTCAACTGCCTTACAAAATTATCTATATCTTAGATTCAGAATGTAAGTCTGCACAACATGTATTGTTTTGAAATAACTAACAGAGAAGTCCAGTTCTAAAAATGAAAAATTAAAATGCAAGGAACTTCCACATGAAGGATGTAAACCAAACAGATTTAGACAAGCATCATACATCACATGTCTCAAATATTCAAAGCTAGAATAGTGTTGGATGAGATAAAGAAACTACTTGCTAGATCATAGTTCGAAATAATGAAAAGAAAAAAGGCAAGCAAATTATATCAACTGCATTTCGATAAAGTGAAATATGATGAAGTATGGTGGAAAGCACTCTTCAAGCTAGCCCATTGTTGACCTCCAATATTTATTCTTCTAGATCCCTGTAAATTAATAAAGTAAAAGCCTTTTAAAAACTCGAGAGGAATTTTAGCCAAAATATATTAAGGAAAATCCTTTCCTACCAGAAGCTAATATACACTTTTTTTATTTAATGTATATAAGAATGACATTGCATATTGAATGATGTGAAATTAAGGACTTGTAAACATGAATAATGATATTTAAAGGTCAATCAGAATAAATCAAGCCATATATAGTAAACTATTTGAACAATATATATAAAATATCAATATGTACCTGGACGAGGCAATGCTTTTCACATAGTTCGTTCAAATATCTAGCATAAGCTAGGCGTGAACCAGTTAATATTGGAGAATCTGTCGGGATGAAGTACACCTAAAGAGTTAGGCACCTCTTTAACACACCCATTTTCAATACTCGTCATTTTTATAGTATCATAACAAGATCCATCTTCACGAACCTGCTGCGAGCAATAATAAACACAATTCCCTTCTCATCCTTTCAACTGGATGTTACTAAGGGATAAGATTTCACATTGTGCATTAAACCCTACAAGCAAAACTGAGTTGCCAATATTTCTAACTCTGCTCCATCTAGATCGCCCCTTCCCACCAGTGCACTTGTAAACACCAAATATAGCCGGTCAGAACTACGTGCATAACTAAGGTTACCTATCAGGACCTTCTTTGAAAGATCTCGAAGGTCATAAACTGTAACTTGACCTTTATCGCTCATTGCATAAACTAACCCGTTTCTGTACTTGAAGTCCAACAATATACTACTACCAGAGCCATCTTCCCTCAGTTTCAGTATGGTCCAAGAATTATCACCAACTCGGCAAAACCCTAATTCCCAATCAAATAACTGCGCGACCACAATGCAACCTTCGTCAGATGGACTTGATGTTAGAATAATCTTATCACGAACAACATGAGAAGGATCAACAGTCCTTTCATTCCTTGCAAATGCTAAAATGTTCGGAGGAGCTGCTAAGGAAGGGAGACAATTACTTTCAACTCTTTTGTAATTGGGTTTAGTAATGAGAGTTCATTGTCGTCCTCAAGCAAAATCCATCCACGGGAGTGGCCGTAAATTATCTTGTCGGTGTCATCAGAAAAATCACATTTGTATATTTTAGACTTGGAAAAATCATAGAGAGGAGATGATCATATTGCTCCTTGAAGACGATTTTTTCTGAGATAATTTGTACATCAGCAGGAAGGTTAGACCAATCTGGACCCATCTGGAGTGGGACTCCAGTAGTGCGTCTACGAGGGGCCATCTTAGAAAATGGAAAGGAAAATTTGTAAAATTAAAAAAGAAATATTTGGAAGAAAACTGAGAAAAGGTTAACCAAAATTTATTATAGAATCATACAACACAAAACAATTCATATCTAATTCAGACCAAGGTTTTCAAAATTACTCAGGCCCAAAATGAGTGATAAGGAGACACAAAACAAACATCTTGCTGACAACTAAACTCGTGATTTCTATCAAAAAGAACCCAAGCTTAAATGAGGTTCCATTGCCTGATTGGGGCTTAACTAGGTCGAATGAGGGTTTAATTGTAGAATCATTGAACTTGAAATACTAGAAAGATAAGATAAAATAAAATGCATACCTATTGAAGAGAGAAGAAGGCTTTGACCCAAAAGAAAAGAGTCGTCTGTGACACAAACCAAGGAAGGGCAAGGCACCGAAGAAGCACACTTTTTCACGCCATGCCTACAGTCAAAAACAAGAAATAGCACAAATTAAAGTCAATAAACCCTAATAAATCCTAATTAGCCCTTGACTAACTCTGATAATTCCAATTTACCCAAAAAATCTAACTAATCTATTAATCCTAAGTAAACCCTAATAGCCTAATTAACCATAAAAAACCTAAATAAACCAGTAGCATGCAGTGTAATATACACCCAATAGCACGTATTGTATTGTACAGATTATATGCACGCATAGACCCTCACTAAACGCCTAACTCGAATCAACAGTGCTGGTACTAACCATTCAAACTAAATCAAAATCTAATTAGAATAAAATCAAAGACCAATTTAAACAAGGTGGAACCTTAATTTGGACAAAATCAAACCACGCTAACCGGCAGCGAGCTGTGGCGAGGATTGGAAGGGGTTTCTCTCGCTTTGGCCGAGCTGAGGTCTATGCGACTGCGAATAGGGAGGGAAGGAACTTCGTGGGTTCTGGGGAGAGAGGAGAAAATGTTTCGTCTCCGGTGAAGATTGATTTTTCTTTTATATTCCACTCCGTTAAAAAATAAGCAAATACCACTCCTTAAAAAATAATAAATAATAGATATTTATCGTTTCAAAATAATAACGACGAAACATATGAATTTTCAATTTTTTTCAAAAAATTTCTTTTTAACTGACTAAACATGATTAATTAATGTAAAAAAAATACTATTTCGTCATATATAGTGGCGGAACACGGTTTTTCTACATTTTTGAAATATTATAAAATTCACATGTTCCGTCACTAGTAGTGGCGGAACAACATCTGTTCCGCTATTAAAAAATTATAAAATTTACATGTTCCGTCACTAGTAGTGGCGGAACAACATCTCTGTTCCGCTACTAATAGTGGCGGAAATAATAGATACCTTATTATTTTGAAATGAGTGATATTTGTTGAATTATCTTTGAACAGAGTGGTACAAAAAAAAACCGTGAATATTTGTGAGAGAGATTTGGTTCTGGATTTGATTAGAATTTACTCATGGGCCTATTTCTGAAAATGTTGCTAGGTGTAAAATAGGCTTGTTTTGTTAATGAGCCGCTATTTGATTTTGACCAAACAGTGGATAACATTTATTCAGCCTATAAACTAAATAAATTGCTATCAGGCCCGAAACCAAATCTCACAAATCAGACAATCTCATTGTAGGGTTGATGTTTCAACCTTTCCTATCAAATGGGTATGATAAAAAAGATTCCAAACAGTGGATATGCCATATAACTAGCATAAAATAGGTGCAAATAAATCAGATTTTGATCACTCAAATGTAAGTATCAATTTTGAACAATATTCAGAATTTATCAACACTCAAAAGTCATAATCACAGTGTTTAAGAAATCATGATAAAAAATAATTATCACAATGATTTGAAGTCTACAGCACCAAACATATCCATGCACAATTGCCAAATAATACAAGTTCATCTACTTGCCTTTTTTTGAAGGAACAACCACTTGTTTTTCAAACAACAAATTTTGGGTTGCAGTAGTATACTGGCAATGGCGAGCACACCTCTTTGGTGTAGTTATGTCTTAACGGTTACAGATGAGAACCAAAATGAGACCAGTTAGTGAGTTTGGCTCGGATATTTTGAGTTTTTGAGAGGGGCCCCATTTTGATAAAGTGATGAGAACATTGAAAGGCATATAAACGAGAACTGCATATAAATAAAGTCAAATCTGATTTAGAATGACAAAGCAATCTTCAAGTTAGTCCAACGTTGACTCCAACAATTATACTTCTAAATCCCTGTTGTTTAGAAAGTAAAGCTTATAAAATAACTCAGAGGAATTGTAGCAAGTCTATATTAAGCTAAATCGCTTCCTAGTAGAAGCTATTTTACATTTCTTGTTTGGTAATTAAGCTAAGAATGACATTGCATAAGATGTGAAATCACATGGGCCAATAAGCATGACTAATGATATCTAAAGGCCAAAATAAATCCTGTTAAAACAAAATATATAAAATAACAATATGCACCTGGATGAGATAATTTTGCCCACATATTTTCTTTAGATACTAGGCGTGAACCATGAGATATTACTAAATCTATAAGCATGAAATACACCTAAAGAAGCAGGTACCTCTTTAATAGAACCATTCTCAATACTCGTCATTTCAATAATATCATAATAAGATCCATCTTCTCGACGCTTCACTAAGTGATTACAAACATGATTCTCTTCCCATCCGTTCAACTGAATGTTCTTAAGGGATACGATTTCACATTGCTTATCGCATAGAAGCAAATTTGAGTTGCCAATATTTCTAACTCTCCTCCATCTAGATCGTCCGTTCTCATTAGTGCACTTGTAAACCTCAAATTTATCCTCACTCGAGCGAACATGTCTCACAACAACATGTACCCCATCAAGTTCTCCCTCTCCTATTACCAAATATAGCCGGTCGGCGAAACGTTCATAACTAAGATTACCTATTAAGATCTTCCGTGAAACTGTAACTTGTCCTTTATTATTTATCGCATAAACATACCCATTTTTGTACTTGAAGTCCGACATCCAATACCTTCCACGGCCATATTCCTTCATTTTCAATATAGTCCAACCACTATCACCAATTCGACTAAATCCTAATTCCCAACAGTTAGAAAACTCGGCCAACACAATACAACTTTCATCCGATGGACTTGATGTAAGAATAATCTTAGTGATACAATGGCCAAATCCCTTATAATCTGAAGGCAAATCGGTTTTTTCACTCCTCGCAAATTCTAAAATGGTTATAGGAGCAACTATCTATGGAAGGGAGACAATTACTCTTCATCTCCCTAGTAATTGGGTTAATCAATGAGCGTTCCCTACCTTTCGTGAGCAAAATCCATCCACGAGAATATCCTTCGATTCTCTTGTCAATAACATCAGGAAGATCGAAGGTGTATATTTTAGAACGGGAAAAGTTGTAGAAAGATAAGGTAGAATTGGAAGCTTTAGGAGGGATCCAAAGCCAGGGAACTTGGTCAATAAGATGACGAGGGTGTGGAGGACAGGCGTGTCTCCATGGTTGACAGACTAGACGGAGATGAGCATAGTGCTTCTTGAAGATGATTCTTTCTGAGATAAGTTGCACTACATCAGCAGGAAGGTTCGACCAATCTGGACCCGTGCGGACAGAGACTTGAGTAGTGCGTCTGTCCGTGGCCATCGCCATCTGAGGAAATAAAAAGGTAAATTGATTGATACACAAAAAAACATTTGGGATAAAATGCAAGAAAAAAATTAACAAAAAATAATTATTGAATCAATTGCACAAATTGAGGCTTAGTTAGGTCAAATTGGGGCTTACACTTAGTATCATGGAACGTTGAGGACAAAGTCTCAAAGTAAGAGATTATGTGGTTCAATCTATCCTAATACACCCTAATTAACCTATTAACCCTAAATTAAACCCAAAAAACCTAATTAACCATCAAATAGCCCCAATTAACCATTATAAACCCGTAACATGAGCTGTAATGTAAACTCAATAAAATGCATTGCATCAGTACTAGTCATAAAATCAAACTCTAATTCGAAGACTCAATAAACCCTAATTCGAAGCACTACAGTGGAACTAACAATTCAAATAAAATCAAACTCTACTTACAATAAAATCAAGTACTAGCTGAATCGGTCCGCGATGAAGGAAGAAGGTAAAACGACAAGAATTCCAATTTACCTAATAAGCCCTAATCAACCTAATTAGCCCTCAATTCGACCAGCCTAATATAACTTTATTGAAACGAAACAAACTGTCACGAACCAGGATCGATTCGTGACTATTTTTGCAAGAATTAATTGGATATATTTTTGTGTTTTTAGGGTAATTTTGGATACAAGCTCTTAAAAGAGCAAAAAGATACAAGAACAAACGAGTTTCAACTCAATTTCAATATTCAACACTCAACAGCCACACAGATGGACTCGACTTTTTTTTTTTTCTAGCATTATTTCCGAAAAAAATGAAGCGAATAGCACTGCTTTGCAAATAATTAGCTAACTAGCACTACCGCCATCTGTTGTGGCGGTAGAGACCTTCTACCGCCAGCACCAGTGGCGGTAGTGCCTAATTTTTTGCATTTTCCGTCAAACAAGGTAATTAGATACAAATTAGTCTTTACCGCCAGACCATCTGGCGGTAGTGGCATTGTTGTAATTTTTTCCTGATCCAATCGGTTATCAAACCCGTTAAAAAAAAATAATAAAAAAATAACTCTACCGCCAGGCCTTCTGGCGGTAGAATTTTTTTTTTTTATTTTTTTTTAAAATTAGTAACGGTTTTTTCGTAAAAACCGTTACTAAATGTTATATTTAGTAACGGTTTTTTAATATACATTTAGTAACGGTTTTTACTAAAAAAACCGTTACTAATTTTAAAAAAAAATAAAAAACAAATATTCTACCGCCAGAAGGCCTGGCGGTAGAGTTATTTTATTTTTTTTTTTCTTTTTTTTTTTTTTAACGGGTTTGATAACCGATTGGATCAGGAAAAAATTACAACAATGCCACTACCGCCAGATGGCCTTGCGGTAGAGACTAATTTGTATCTAATTACCTTGTTTTAAGGCCGCTGACGGAAAATGCAAAAAATTAGGCACTACCGCCATTGGTGCTGGCGGTAGAAGGTCTCTACCGCCACAACAGATGGCGGTAGTGCTAGTTAGCTAATTATTTGCAAAGCAGTGCTTCATTTTTTTCGGAAATAATGCTAGAAAAAAAAAAAGTCCATGGACTGCCCTCTCCTATTTATAGGTTGTAGTAACAACTTTGACTGGTCAATGCCAGCTTAGACAACTTTTCCCACCAACAAGTTAGACTTAATACTCCCTGGACTCAGACCACCACACACACAATACCACTGTCTTAACGAATTATTACATTCATCCACACAATACTTGCCACGTGGCACCTACTTAACTAACCCAATTCAGCAAACCCTATTACAATTATATTTATTACAATTTCATCAAGTTTATAACACAAACCAGAAATACACAATATGCATTTTAAGATACTCTTAGCATGCATTGCAACAGTACATAATAAATATCATATGCACAAAATTAACACTCCATATATTTTGGTGAACTATTCAATACAATAATGCCTTAATTTCAGATTATATATTTCATTCTTAGTTCAGAAGCATGGCCCATTGGTTAGATGGTTTCCACTAGATTTATGCACCATTTCTCCACAACATTTTTCAATCAAAACGTCTGCAATGCACTAAATTCAAATTTTATAGTTGATGATCATGAGCTTGAATTATATATATTTAAAAAATAAATGATCCAAGGCCATAAATTTAAAGATTGTCACCATGTGTTTTATCTACCAAAAACAACAGGAAAGATTCTGAGTATTCACATCACAAGACAGCCTATGAAAAATAAAAACATAATGATTTGAAGTCTACTATCAATAAATATATCAATACATAAAGCAATCCATATTTCCATTCAACACAAGTTCATGTTCATGCGACTTGTTTATAAACAAAAATATTGATATACATATATTTGATAAACAAAAGATTGAAGCCTAAAAATTCTATCAAGTTAAAAGATGGTACCACCACCTATACCATCCATGCACTTGTGTCACGCCTATCACCTATACCTGCCATATTCAACGTGTATCAGTCACCAATTTGCTAAAAATAAAAGATAATCATGAGAAAATCTAAAATCTGTAAACATTAAAACTGGACCAATCAATAAATAATAAAATTCATCAATAATACTCAAATCGACCAAACTTTGTAATGCCTAATTAAAAACTGTATTTTGTCTCTAATGCCTGCTTATTAGTGATGTCCAATTGGGTGATGCCTATTTACCTAAATTGATGTGCAATTGCTCTGACCAACATAATATTTCTAGTGACCAATTAAGCATATTTCATATTGCATTAATCACATTCCTTATATAATTCCAAGAATCAAATCCCATTCATTCTATTGTGACCAACTTAATAAATTACATGTAGCCTACTAATAACTCTAGTTAAGAAAAAAAGTATCAAAACATACCTTGACGAGACAATATTTTCAACACATTTTCTTCCAATGGCTAGCACATCTGTGCTCAATACTCACTGTTTTTATAGCATCAAAACAAACTCCATCCCGACTGAGATAATACATATGATTCTCTTTCCATCCATTTAACAGAGTGTTATTAAGGGAAATGCGATTGTATAGAGAAGTTATTCTTTCATTTTGTCGTGTGAATTAACGTGTCTATCTTTCAACAGGAGTTTTGATCAGTGATTCTTTACAAAGAATCGGACTTCAGACCTCTCTTTGGACCAAGTCAGACTCTCTCCTGATTAGGTATCTATATATTTTTGTATTTGTTTTCTAGGAATTCAAGTTTCATGACGCAATCTCAAGCCACAATTTGTACCACTTAAGCTGCCAACGATCCAATTGTCCCCAATTAATCCTATATTTTTTAAATGATCTCAGTTGAGCTTCTTTCTATTAATTTGGGTCTGGTTAGTATAGGGGATGAAGAAATTGGTTCGAGTTAGGTTTAAAAACTGGTTTATTTAGTTTGTTTAAAAACAAATTAAGTTACATCCCTTTATACGCGAGCAAAATGATAAAAGGACTCTTTCTATTAAAAATATTTTTTAATTGATCTCAATTTTTGTTTAATTATTAGATAAGGAAATTTGTTTGGATTTGCAAGACACTATCCATTTTATTCAATAATGTTTTGTGTGCTTTCAAGTTCAGTCATATTATTTCAATTTGACCGAACTATGCCCTCATTCATGCAATTAAATAGCAATTAAAACTGAATTTTGTTGTGTGTTAATGTGTCCATCTATGAGCAGGAGACTTGGTTAGTGCCTTTTTATTAATAAGAAGTTTGGCAAGGCATATTTGAGGATTGACATTCAGAAACCTCTCCTCAGTAAGTATTCATATTATTTAATCATTTCTTTCCTAGGATTTCAATATTTACTAATGATACATTTAAGCGCCATTTTTATATTATTAAGCTTCCAATCATGCAATTGAGCACAATTAAGCCCGCATTTTTTATTTCCGTGTTAATGGGTCTAGCTATATTAGCAAGAGATCTGCTTGGAGTTACAAATCAGCTCCGTCTAGTTTGCCGACAATGGAGAGAGTCTTGTCCTCCACAGCCTCGCCATCTGATCGGCCAGCCTCCCTGGCTGTTGTTCCCTCATCACTCCTCTCCTTGTACCTTTTCTTTCTACGATTTCTCCCGGTCTAAAGTATACAACGTTGATCTTCCTGATACTATTCACAAGAATATTTGCGGCAATTCCCATGGTTGGATTTTGTTAGAGGAAGGCAAGAAAGTCTCAATTAACCCAGTAACTCGAGAGATGAAGGATAATTATCTCCCTTCCTTGGATGCTCGTCCAAACATTGGTTGGCGGAAGAACGGCGTCGTAAAGAGGTCTTTGGATCGCCGATGACAGAATGAAAACGCTCTCTTCTCTCTCTCTCTCTCAGTCTCAGTCTCGCAAAGAATTGGAATCAAAGAGTCGCGCGCACTGAATGGAGTGATGAACTGAATCGCAAAGGTTTTGAATCTCTTTAGTTTGTGTTTTGTTGTATATTAACGGGTAGAGATGCGAACCCGTTAAAGGTCTGGCTCGCGCCTTTCCATAACGGGCACTACTACCCGCTCCGCTTAGACACAATTCTATTCTAACAGGGGCAGTTTTATATATACCCTCCTAAGAATACAAAATATGATATTTACCCTTGTAGAATTGCAAACATAACAGTTATGTTTTGAGGGTAAACTACAATTTAATATATTAATTGTTGGTTATAGTGCTAATTAATGGTATAAAGGGATGTAACTCTTTTTTTTTTGAAAAAATTTGAAGAGGGCTTTTTCATCCCCTTCCAAATGTAAAACTTTCCATTAAACACCCTATTTACAATGTCTATATTATTTACATCTCTTTCTTTTTTGCTGAAAAAATGAAGCAAATAAAACTAGGAAAGGAAAGAAAATAAAATCCAGAGAAAAGTTCATTTCTGCCCCCTCAACTATTTAACTAGCTCATTTTTAGTCCCTCAACTTTCTATTAGTCTAATTTTAGTCCCTCAATTATTCAATAAGTGCATTTTTGGTCCTTTCATCAGTTAAGTGCTTATGTGTCCGTTAAATTTGACACATAAGCAATGACGTGACATTAATAACGTGACAAATGTTTGAAAAAAAATAAAAAATTCATAAATTCCCCTCTTTTCTTAAAACATTATTTTTATTAAAAAAATATATATTTTTATGCATGTTTATTTGTTAAATAAAAATTAACATGTTATTGCGTATGTATTAAGAATATATGTCATGTTATTGCTTACGTGTCATATTTAACGGACACGTAAGCACTTAACGGATGGAAAGACCAAAAATTCACCTATTAAATAGTTGGCGGACTAAAATTGCACCAATAAAAAGTTCAAGGACCAAAAATGAGCTAATTCAATAGTTGAGGGGGTAAAATTGGACTTTTCTCTAAAATCTAAATCTTTTTTAATCTACCCGGCCCATAATTCTTGGCCCAATCGTTCCATCTAAAATTTTGCGATCAGTGAATCAACTTATCACCCAACATATGTATTTATCCCTCAAAACCAAACTAGGGATAAGTCATTGTTCTGTCTCTCCCTTTGGCGGTGCCACAAAACTGAAATTTCTTGCTTCCTCCTCCCTCTCTCTCCCAAATTTCAGTTGCCATGTAAAATTCCTCCAATACTTCATCTACTAGTCTCACTCCCTCTTTGATAATACCTGAGAAGATACTATTGCACCTCTCTCTCGAGATTACAAATAGAAAAACCGTCACCAACTGTTTCTTCTTAAGGTTACCACTGACGAAATACAGCTCACCTGCAGCCGCACTACTCAACTGGAACCAACAACCAGGTTCCAGTGTTTGAGAGTACAATAACACTCGAATAATAAGTGATTAGTTGTTTCAGTCTCTTTGAGACACATGCAACACCTGCTGTCTATATGAAAACCCTTTTTCTTCAAATTCTCATGTGTGAGAATTTTCCTCTGCATACTGATCCAAAGAAAAACCCTAAATTTTAAAGGAACACGTGATTCGATTTCATCTCCCCAAGAGTCGCCTCCGCCTTTCACTCCCCTATATTTCATCTCCCCTTCAACAAAGCCCTTTTTAAAAGAACCATAAAGGGATGTAACTTAATTAATTGTTAGGTAACTTTGATATTTCTCAAGTTATGAAAGGGTGAAGGAGTATGATATTTATAATTTTGCAAAGATAAGATATAATATTTTAAGCTTTTCAGAGGGTGGTATATAGGAAATTCTTCTATTTTAATAAAGATAGTCTAGAAAAGAGTTTATTAGTCACTTGAATAGAAATATGAAATTCTCATACTTTGGTATCATAATATTTTGAGGTTTTGCATGGTAGACATTAATCCCTAGTATAATTGATAACTGTTTTTCTTTTAGTACATCACTTCAGAATGAATCTGGATCTAGCTACCCCAGGAAATTAGGAAACCTTTACAAATTGTTACCGAAACATTTATTATAAATCTTTAGTTATTTTCATTGCCTTCAGTAGATTGTTTAGTAAATCTAACTATGGCCATGAATTATTTGAAAATAACGTAAGTTGTCTCATAATTGAACTAATGTTCATGAGTTGTCTGAAAATAACTTGAGAGCACAGGGAAGTTAAGTTCTACAAAAGAAAATGTAAGGGCATTGATATGAATCATCCACCAAGCCATATAACTTAGCACATGAAAGTGTAAACCAAACAGATTTTGGCAAAAGCATCATAGCTGATAGCTGGTTTCAATTGTTTCAAAATATTCAAATTTGTTGGCACTTAAAAATCAGAATATTATAGCATGTGAGATAGATAAAAAAAAAAACTACATAAGCATCGTGAAAGAGATCACAGTTCAAAATAGTGAAGAGAAAACACAAATAAACAACATACGCGTTGATTTTTTTTTTCCATATTTTCTCCCAATATCAAAGTTTTTTTGGTGAAGTGTTAGTAATGCCTAAATTTCAAATTGTATTTTCAGTTCTCAACTCAGAAGCTTTACCAAGAAATTTTCGGTTTGATGGTTTCCATTAAAGACTCTTGTACTCTTCACCACAACCTTTTCAATCAAAACATCTCCACCTAAGGACAATGAAATTCACATTACATAATTCATAAGCTTGATAAAATATAATCATTGTAAGTAGTTTGATACATATGTAAATCATGTGTGTCAATATCTACATATACACATAATTACTGTGGGATATTTGATGAAGATGCTTGTTGCTCATTAATTGTGAGAAGTAAATTGACAGAAATTCCAAAAAAAAAAAACTCATGTTTTGTCAACCAAAAGTAAAGTTTAAGGTTTGTCATCGCATTCCACATCATACCAACAAGGATGATAAAACAAAACAGACACATCACTATTTTGAAGTCCGCAGAATATAACATAATCCATACACAAAACAAGTAAAAGCAAAAAAAAAAAAAAAAAAAACATATTAGGAGATAATATACAAGCCAAATTGATAACCTCACTCGTTTTTTAACCAAAACATATATATCTTAACTAAACAAAAGATCTAACACTAATATTCCCTAAACTAAAAGGCCATACCACCACATGAACCAACCATGCCACCTACACTTGTCACCTGTACCTGCCAAATTAAAAATGTACCAGTCAAAGATTTGCTTAAAATTGAAACTGTCTACTGGTGGCAAGTATAAACGGAACCTAAGTCTTGTAGCACATTTCATAAGAACATATAAAAATAACAAAAAATAAAATTGAATAACATCACAAAAGACTACGAAACTTTGTAGTGCCAATTATAAAAAACATGATATGAGAATGGAACTGTAATGACTTATCAGTGTCTAATTGCAACTTCCTAATTACTATATGATGCTTAACTACCTAAACTAATGCCAACTATTAGTAAACCATTTTTCAACTTTTTAATAGCTGCCAATTATTGATGCGCAATTCCTGAATTGCATTATCATACTCCTCATAAAATAGAAAGCTTCAAGTTGTATATGTGCAATGACTAACTTATTAAATTCAAGATATCCTAATGAAAACATTTTTCTTGGAAGAAATCACTAATTATAAACCTTAACTATAGCTCTACTTTGACAAATCCTAATTAATTATAAAGCCCCTAATTCCAAAATTAGGAAGAACTACTACTGCACAAAGAAGAAAAATATTTATTTGAAGTATTTTAGTCACCCCTATAGACACACAATAAAACCATCAAATATGTACCTTGATGAGACTTTTTTCAACACAATTTCTTCAAATAGCTAGCGCAAGCTAGGCGCAAACCAGGAGGTAAATAAAGATCTCTCGAGATGCCAACAATTAGGTACATCTCTAACAGACACATTCTCAATACTCGACAATTTTATAATATCATAATCGTGTCCATCTTCTCCACGCTCTAACTGGTAAAAACAAACGTGATTCTGTTCCCATCCATACAGCTGAATGCTGTCAAGTGATACACATTCACATTGTGCGGCGCCTAGAAACAACATAGCATTGCCAATATTTCTAACTCTCGCCCATCTGGATTGTGCATTTCCATTAATGCACTTGTAAACCTCAAATTCATTCGTACTAAAGGGAACACGTCTCACAGCAAGAAGAACTCCATCAAGTTCACCCTCTCCTATTACCAAATATAGCCGTCTGCAACTACGTGTAAAACTAAGATTACTTATTAGAGTCGTCCGTGAAAGATTTCGAAGGTCATACACTGTAACTTGGCCTCTATAGTTTACCGCATAAACCAACCCGTTTTTGTACTTGAAATCCGATAAGTCATCGCCATATTCTGCAAATTTCAATACAGTCCAACAACTATCACCCACTTTGCAAAACCCTAATTCCCAATCGTATGAAAACTCCGCGACCACAATGCAACCTTCGTCAGATGGACTTGACGTAAGAATAATCTTATACATAACAACATGATAAGGATTAACAGTTCCTTCACTTCTTTTATTCCTCGCAAATGCTAAAATGTTTGGAGGAGCGGCTAAGGAAGGGAGACAATTACTCTTCATCTCCCCAGTAATTGGGTTAATCAATGAGAATTCACCGTCTTTCTCAAGCAAAATCCAACCACGGGATCCACCAAAAATATTCTTCTGAAGAACATCAGGAAGATCAAAGTTGTATATTTTAGATGGGGAGAGCCCATAGAAAGATAAGGTAGGACAAACGGGGTCATGAGGAAGCAACAACCAGGGGAGTTGGTCAATTAGAAGACGAGGGTGTGGAGGACATGAGCGCCACCATTGTTGGCAAACGAGACGGAAATGAGCATATTGCTCTTTGAACATGATTTTCTCAGAGATAAGTTGTATCACGTCGGAAGGAAGGTTAGACCAAAGACCCATCCGAACTAGGACTCCAGTAGTGCGTCTGCGAGTGGCCATCTGGAAAAAAGAAAAGGAAGAAATAATTCATAGAGAGAGAGGCACTTGGGATAAAATGCAAGAAAAGAATTAACAAAATAATTATTCAATAAATCACACAAAAGGGGTCTTAATTAGGTCAAATTGGACTTAAATGTTGTATCAATTGATAACACGTCTCACAGGGCTTAAATGTTGAGACAATATGAGTTTTATAATTGATACCAAGTTGAGTTTCTTTCTTAAATAATATGGATACCTTTTCAGGAGAAAAGTACGCTTCCCAAATACACACCACTTTTTCGGTCAAACGTCTCATGCCTGCAGTGACAACAATGAACCTCAAATTAAACCTTAATAAATCTTAATTAACCCTCTAATAACACCAATATACCCTAATGAACCCTGAATAACCTATTAACTCTAACAACCTAATTAGACATCAAATAACCATAATAACCCCAACTAACAGTAGTAAACTAGTAATATGCATTGTAAATCTGTGATACACCCTAAGTATTATGCACACAATAAACCGCCAGTAAACCCTTAATCGAAGCAAGCGACCAGTACCAACTATTCAAACACAACCAAACTCTAATTAGAATAAAATCAAACACTAATTTGAAAAAGATAGAACCTTTATTTTGACAAAACCAAACGAGGTGTAAGGTGAGAATGGAGGATTTTGTCGCCCAAACCAGGTGAAGCGACGAGCTGTGCGAGGTGGCGATCAAGTGGAGCGACAGGTGTAAGGCGAGAATGGAAGAGTTTCTCGCAAGATGAATCGGTCGATGTATGTGCGTGTGCGCGCGAGTCAGTGGGGGAGAGGAGGGAACGTACATGGAGGGTTTTGGAGTAGGAGAGCTGATAGACCGGGTGTTTAAGCGAGAGAATAATATTGAGAGGAATAAAAAGAGTTTGGAGAGAGACAGAGGGCCAGTGGATTGGTTAAATTAATACATTTTTTATAATATTTCTGTCAAAAAGAATGTTTCTTTTTTTGAAGGAATAAAAAGGAATGTTCTTGCAACTATTGTGTTTCTGACATGAAATGCGCGGGTATATGAATGTTCAGTATATAATTTTTTACATTTTTATGTAAAAAGGTCATGTGGATTAGATTATTTATGCGCATCATTGCAAGTTGTACCAGAAGGAGGTATTATGACCGGAGCCAACAGATATTTGGGTAGAGAGTTTGAAGATACACGACAGAACTAGTAATTCAGTCATAAAGAAGGAGATACGATTTGAGGAGGCGTGATGAGAGGGTAGGGAGTGTTGTCCATAGAGATCTTGTAGTAAATTTCTCCATGGACTGGAGGTGTTGGAGTTTGCGACCCAAAGCCATTTTAGTAACATTGTTAGGTTATGTTTTTCGATATCTAAAATTCCCAGACCCCCGCATTCTTTAGGCATGATCACACGGTCTCACGCTACTAGGCAATGTCCCCCAGAGCACTTTTTGTCACCTCTCCATAAAAAACTCCTAGCGATTTTTTCAAATTGTTGGATGAACCACATAGGGAGCGTCATCACTTGCATGTGATAGTTCAAAATCGGTCCCATAACATATTGAATAAGGGTGAGTCTTCCCCCATAGGAGAGCATTCTCCCTTTCCACCCCGCTAGGCGATGTTGCACTTTATTAAGGAGAGGGATGAAGAGATGTTTTTTTCGGTTTGATGATGGTGAGGGGCAAGTCAAGGTATCTTATGGGTAGAGATTTCCTTGGACAACCAAAGATGTTGGCAAGAACAGAGATGTAGTCTTCCGGAATTAAGAAGGAGGTGAAAGAACTCTTTTCATTATTTATGCGAAGACCGCTCATTTGTCCAAAACACCGAATGACAGTCATAAATATTTTGAGGTTGAGAGGTGATGCTTCAGCAAAATAAGTTGTATCATCCGCAAATTGAAGAATTTGCAGAGATATGATATGATGTGGAGACATCAAAGATTGAACGTTGCCCATCATGGATTGAAGCACATCTGCTACCAGATTAAACAGAAGCGGTGATAGGGGGTCGCCTTGACGAACTCCCCTAGAATGAAAGAAAGCTTGACTTTCAATGCCGTTAATCTTCATAAAAGAAGAAGAAGATTTGAATAAGTTTTTAATCCATAGAATCCATAATTCAGGAAAACCCCTTGCATGGAAAAGTGCATAGAGGAAATCCCAGTCAACAGAGTCAAAAGCGCTTTTAAAGTCAATTTTGAATAGAATAGCAGGAATCTTTGCTTTGTGAGCAAAAGAGGAAAGCTCTCTTGCCACTAAGAATGATTCGCTTTTTAATGAAAGCAGATTGATTTGGATGGATCAAATATTCCATGTGAGGCTGCAATCGCTTTGTTAGTAGTGAAGAAATGATTTTGATAGGAGCCGATAAAACACTTATCGGTCTATAGTGATTTATGAGAGTAGCACCTTCTACTTTGGGAATCATTGTGATGGAAGCTTCATTTAGCCTCCATAAGTCAAGAGAGTTCGTTGAGAAGTCTTGCACCAACCACATGATATCATTTTTTATTAAAGACCAGAATGTTGTAAAGAATTCAGACGGGATACCATCGGGTCCCGATGATCGTCCATGAGGCAGATCATCAACAATATTTTTAACCTCCTCTTCACAAATGGGTGCAGCCAGCCCACTTAGAGAGTTCTGATGAGAAGATAAGAAGTCTAGATTATAAGAGAAGTTGTTACTATGAGGTAGAGAATCGTAGCCTAGCGAATTCTTGAATGTAGAATAGAAGGCTTGTAGAATATCTTGAGATGATTCCAGATTAAGGAGGGATTCATCAGAAAGTTTTAGACTACTAATAAAGTTAGATTTATTTTTCTTTGTGGCTACTGCATGAAAATACGAGGAGTTTTTATCGCCATCTTTGATCCATCGGCATGAAGCCCGTTGTTGCCATTTTAGTTCATTTAAGTTAGCTAGCTCATGAATAAGCGCTTTCAACCGTAGTCTTAAACTGAATTCAGAGCTAGTTAGGGTTCTACTTTCTTCTAGTTTATCCAGAATTTGGGTAACCCATTTGGCTCTAGCTAAAGCCGTGTTCCAACCCGCGAACACTATATTGGCCCATTTCTTGAGTTCTCTTTTTAACCTATTCATTTTAATGAGATAACTCTTTGAGGAGATAGCAGAATATGTGGGTTCTTTCCATGAGCGAGTGACTAAGGCATGAAAGTCTTCTCGCTTAAACCAATGTAATTCCATTCTGAATCTATTACAACGGGTTGTGTTGTGATGTTTTAAAGAAAGAAGGAGAGGCGTGTGATCAGAAGTGGTTGTGGGAAGGTCAATTAGTGTTGCATTAAGATTAGAAGCTATGAAATGGGGAGAGATGAATACTCGATCTAGCCTTGAGAGGCAGGGAGTAGGCCTTTTATTAGACCAAGTGAAGGCCTTGCCTCTCAGAGGGGTTTCAATCATATCGAGTTGAAAGATCAGTTGATTAAAATCCACGGATAGTTGAGTGTTAAAAGTTTCGGAAGTGGTTTCATTCCTTAGTCTTAACAGATTAAAATCACCAACAAGTAACCAAGCATGAACATTGTTTGTGTTCTTTATCTGAGCTAACTCAATCAAGAAATCGTTCTTCTCATTATCCTCCGTGGGGCCATAGGCATTAGTCACCAGAAATGATTGTTTAGTAGATGAATCTTTTAACAGAACATTTGAGCAGTGCCGGGTGTTGAAGGAGCTAACCATTTGGTAAAGATTTGACCATACAATGAGAGTACCCCCTTTGGAACCGACAGAATTATTTGCAACAAAGTTTTTGAGATAGCTCGGGGCTATTCGAGATAGTTTGAACAGATCGGTGTGTCTCCATTTAGTTTCTTGGAAACAAGCTATTTGACATTTACTCGATCTAACAGAATCGCGTATAACATTGCATTTTCCTGGTAAACCACAACCTCTAACATTCCAAGTCAAGAGATCAAATTTAGATAGTTTTAATGTATTCATCATTGAACAAGTTTAAACTAACAAAAGTACACAAAGAGAATTTTAAGATATTGTATGATGGAACAAACCACATACACAAAAGAGAAGAAGTGGATACAAAAAGATTAACATCCTCCCTCATCAGAGGAGGTGGCTAGTGAAACAGCAGCCTCTTTAGGTTTAGAGGACTCTCCTTCAACATATGAAGTGGCATGGGCCTTAAATTTTCCCTTGTGATCCATTCCTACAAAGTTTTCAATTCTAGTCACAAGAGAATCATTTATAGGCTTAGCAACAATTTTTTCATGTTCCAGTTCGGCTAACAAGCCAATTTTAGCTGCATGTTCCTGAACAGATTTAGGGTCTTTAAGTTTATTTTTCTTTTTTGGAGGAGTAAGAATTAAACCATCAAAGAGTTTGATAGGCTTCTTCTTTCTAGAGGTTCTTCTTAACCCTTGATTATCAACAGAGTTATGTGGTTGAGAAGAAGTTTTAGCGACAGAATTCAGAGCCTCGGAGTTCTGTTTGGATTTATTTTTTGGATTTTGTTTTTTATTGTTCAAGTTTTTTGTGTTTTTGTTTTTATTGTTCAGATTATTTTCCACAATCTTTTTAAACAGAGAAGTGTTTGGAATAGAGAAAGATTTCGACAGATTTTTTTTCTTTTTAAATCTTTGAATGAGAGATGGAATGGGAGCAGTTAAAGAGGGGATGGATAGGGAGTGATCACTGCATGGTTCAATTAATGAACTCACAGACATTGTCACCGTATGGGTGTTTGGTGATGGTGAAGTGTTTGAATAATATGAATTCAAACCTTGGTTCAGTGAATAGCCGTTTTGGCCGTCAGAACTTGTGCCTCGTGGCGACACTTGAGTGGATGGAATGGTCATCATAAGGATGGCCTGGTCGGCGTACTCAGTCAGAGGTAGTAAACAGTCCACGGACTGTTGAGTGAATGGCTCAGCAACTCTCAATTCCCCATGCTTCTCATCATTTTCCCCCTCTTTTCCCGTTCTGTCAGAAGTAGTATCCTCACTGGAGACATTCATTACCTCGTCTGCCTCTCCAGTAGCCTCGTTATTGGTCATCTCCAGTTTCTTTCTAGGGTTGGAAACTGTTTCATCGATGATGATTTTTGAAGCAAAGTGGGAGGTCGGAGTGTCAGCGTGCCTTACACTGCGTGGATTACGACCTTCAGGCGTCGACAGTAACGAAGAAGACGGAGTGTTTCTCACCGGTGAGGAGACCGGCAAGACCTCATCCGACGTCACACTCCATGGATCATATGACAGAGGAGGTGGTGAAGGTGGATGATCAAATGTAAAAACCCTAGCCCTTGTATCCTCAATCGATCGTTTTGTCGGAGATTTATTGAAGACCCCACGCTCCTCTGTTCCAGCAGATGATTGTGACCATCTCTCTGGTCCAGAGGCCGGTGAAACTCGCCCAGCAGCTTCATTCAGTATGACAACCTGATAGGCTGCTATTTCCGCCTCTACATCTCCTGAGATGGATTTTGTTTCTGCAGCGGGTGAGCGTTGCAGAATCTGTCTTTGAGGAGAGGGAGCATCAAGATGAATGGTGATCGGCTCCCCCGTTGCTCGTATAGAGTGAGGTTGAGGATAGAGTTCTTTCCGACAGTTAATCAGAACTTGAACCCAAAAAGACCTGGCTTGAAATACAAGCTTCAAGGCTTCAGGGATAAGAGAGAGGTCAGATACCTCAATAGCGACCGGAAGGCATTCTAGTGTCTGAACCTTGCTGAGAGGTCCATGAGCAACTAGTTTGCCGAAAGAAGAAAGAAGGAGAGCAATGGTTTGTCTGGTCCAGCAAAATTCAGGTAGGTTTATAAGTTGAATCCATACCTTGAGAGGCATAATAGCAGGTTTCGAGTTGATCTCAATGGACCAAGGATACAGAGTGAAGCCTGCCTTGTATATGGAGTAGAGTTTAGCTTTCAAAAACATGTGTCTTTTCACCGAGTTAGGAAGTAGGAGGATGTACTTCTTAGCAGAGAAATGAGCGAGAGTAAATTTTTCCGGCCAGGTATAAGCATCAATCAACATAGGTAACAACTTGTCTTGTTTCCTCAGAGACAACAGAGCCATCAATAATAACAGCTTGCTGAAGGTTGTTAAGCTCTTGCTGAATGGAGTCAGTAAGATCGAGGTAGACTTCTGTAACTTGAGGTCTGTTTGGAGGGAGACCCTTTTCACCGAAAAGGCCTTCCATGGCCATAGGGTCCGCAGGGTTGTTATGGGCATTTTTCAGTTTGAAGCATTGGTTAAGAGTATGATTGACATTGCCGCATGCCACACATTGTCTCTTTTTATCACACTTTGCGAGGAAGTGAGAATTTTCCAAGCAATTAAAACATTTGCCTTTCCAGAACGGATTAGAATGATTCATAGGAAAGAAATGTTTAGGACAGGAAGAGAGGAGAAGTGGTTGAAGGGTCACTCTGTTCTGAGAATCAGAGTGTTGTAATTTCATACCAGAGGGAGAAGGACCAGTCTTTCTCTTCTTCGGAACAGAGACAACATTGTCATGCATGGTTTCTTTCCCTTTTGAACCTTGACCCTTAATAGTGTTGCTGTAGGAGAGGCGATGGGCGAGAGGTCCAGAGAAAAGTTTCTGATCTGTTTGGACAGAAGGTAGCGTATCCACTTTTCTTGCTACATTAGGGAATACAGCCTTGGCTGGCTCCTCAGACATGGTGATCGGTGCATGGTGGGTAAAGGTGGTCAGTTTGAGAACATCAAACGGAGAAACTTGTACCGGAACAAAGGTAATATTTCCCGGAGAGGAGCCAGTACAAGGCAACAGAACAGTTGCATGAGGTGTTGGGAGAACACCCTCACCCGTAATTGCAGAACGTGAAGGTTTAGTGTTATAGTTGCCAGAGGATAGTCGAGTGTTTCTTGATTTTTTTGAGGGGTGAGAAGATTGAGACATTCTTGAGGCGGTGGGGGAGAAAGGTCTGGAATGGAGAGAGAGATGATGGTTGAAAGGAGAGAAGGAGAGAGTGAAAGTGGACTGCTTTGGAACTAGTTTATACCACCCATCTGAACCTTGGGTGTATCGCCTCCTTTTCGCCATCTGTTTCCCCTTCAAAAGTTTAGGGTTTTCTCTTTAGTTAAAATATAGTTAAAATGAATTTTTATCCTAAACAGCCACTTAACCCTCATTCTCTCCGTTAAGCATGCCTTTCTTTCGTCTGTTTAGATAGAAATTATAAAAACCGATTTGGGAAAGAAGGAAAAGGAAATTAGAGAACCAATAATGGCGCAATTTCCTTGGTAAGTTTCAGGATTTAAATGACGAAATCTCTGCCCTCTCATCCTTCGAATCCTCTTTTTCTTTCTCTAGTTCTCCCCCTTCTCTTTGGAAGAGAATTGTACCAATACCAGTACCAAGTTTCATATTGATACTGAAACCTCTATATCCAATACCAGTACAAACCAGTACCAAATATGTACCAATTCATTTCGTAATAAATCCAACTAACCACTTCATATGAATTAATCAACAGTCTCTAATTTATGTCACACTTATTTGTATCTCAAAATTATAGCTAAATTAATTGTTCATGAAAATTAATGGAGGATGGGTCAGGGGAATGGAGTTGGCTTGTCGTACACAGGAATAATAGCTCGCGTTGCATTTGGGGATGAAAAGAGACATATTTCTCATCAGATATACAAATTGCATGAAAAATTGATGCAGCACTAATGTTTAACGAGATGGCCACCACGACATATTTCTCATCAGATATACAAATTGCATGAAAAATTGATGCAGCACTAATGTTTAACGAGATGACCACTGCGAAAGGATGTCCTAAGGGATTGACAGATGAGTTAGAGAGGGTGAACTACTGGAAGGAAAATGATTATTTCGTAAGGAGAGAAGGGCAGCGATTTCATCATTGCATTTTGGCCCGCTATTATTATATTCTCTGAGATTTCCTCTTTTTTCTTTGCAAAATCATATTTTCTGTTTTCTTTCTAGAACGAGATGAAGAGAGGATGCTTAACGGAGAGAATGAGGGTTAAGTGCCCGTTTAGAGTTAATCAAGTTGATTAAATCTTGGTGTTGACCCAACGGCCGGGGACGTGCTTGGGCAGAACTTCTGTCCCACGCCCGTTGGGTATTATCCGCTCCCAAAGAAAATAGCTACAAAACTTCTATTTAATACAACCTACTATTTAATACCGCAAGAGACAGATTTCTCATTTCTTTATCAAATATAAATACCGAACAATAAAAATTGAAGTACATAAGAAGCAATGTTTCATGACAACTTGACTAAGGAAACAACGTACTTCAAAAGATGGTCTCGAATAGAGAAAAGAGAAAAGCCAAGAAACCATTACATTACATTCACCTCCGAGAATTTTACTAGTCAATCCAGGTTGTTTTAAGAAAGTCAAGCAAGTTTTTCGAATTTCAAGTCGTACATACAAGTTACATCCTTTCATAATAAAAGCGATTACACAATTTTGAGGTACAAGGAAGACATTGCATAATGAATTACACAATTTTGAAGACATTCTAAAGGTTAAAATAAGATCATATATAGTAAAACACTAAAAAGATTTTACGTAATTTCTATAAAATATCAATTACGTGTATGAGATTTATCTTTTCCACAAACTACCTTCGAATAGCTAACACAAGCTAGGAGTGAACCATGAGACATATTCAATGGGGATAAATCCGTCGTACGAACAAAATACTCTTCTTGAATTCAATACTTCAATAGACCCATTCTCAATACTAGCGATTGTCGTGCTAAAATGAGCATAATAAATATTTGGAAACATCCACATTCCATAACAAATATGATTCTTTGCCCACCGATTAAACTGTAAGTTCTCAAGCGACAACATTTCACGCTGCCTTTGGTCTAGAACCAACACCGCGTTGCCAATATTTCTCACTCTGCTCCATCTACATTCATCACTTGTGGTAACACTTGTAAAACCTCAAATTTTGTCCCCGTATCGTCCTCTAATCTTATCACAACAAGAGGTACTCCATCAAGTTCTCCCTCTATTATTACCAAATATAGCTAGCGAAAACCGTGTACACGAGTAAGATTATCTATCATAAGATTATCTATCGGTACCAGTACCTTCATACCTTCATTGCAAGATCTCGAAGGTCATAAATGGAGAGTATGCCTCTATTGTTCATCGCATAAACCAACCCATTCTTGTAGTTGAAGTCCTTCGTCCCACAACTACCATGACCATATGCCTCTAACTTCAACATAGTCCAAGACTTATCACCTGCGCGAGCACAATGCAAACCTCGTTAGAAGGACTAGACGTAAGAATAGCCTTACGTATATAAGAAGTAGCTACAGAAAGGAAACAATTACTCTTCATCTCTCTTGTAATCAGATTAAGCAGTGAGAATCCCACGTAGTTCTTAAGCAAAAGCCAACCACGGGAACAAGCAAAAGGTCTCGCACGAGCAACATCAGGAAGATCAAAGTCTTATATCTTAGAATGCGAGATATTATAGAAAGATAACGTAGAACTAGATCGTTCATGAGGGAGCTAGAGCCAGGGAAATTCCCAATCAGATGGCGAGGGTGTGGAGGACAAGCCTCTCTTCATTGTCGGCAAACTAGACGGAGCTGAGCATATTGCTCCTTGAAGACGATTTTTCTGAGATAAGTTGTATTATTTCACCCTGAAGATTACACCAATCTGGACCCATTAGGACTAGGACTGGAGAAGTGTATCGGTGAGTGGGAACCTGAGAAAAAGAAAAAGGAGTTATTTTTAATAGGTAAATAGTTTAATAGGTAAATAGAGAGACACTTGGGATGAACATATGAAAAAGTATGACCTAAAACTATTTTTAAGCAGGCCGCCTTGAATTAGAAAAGAAAATAAGATATTCAATGGGCTTCATGTCTTAAAAGGAGAAATTGTGCGAAGCCCATTTTATTTGTTTATCTGTTTCCACTTTTCTTGATATAATTACTAGGCACAATAAACTTGTGGATATCCTTATAAAATAAAGGAAATATTATGTAAGCCTAAATTAATATCTAAATTATCCTTGAGTTATTATATTTTATTTATGTCATGGATGAAGAAGCAAAGATGAGTGAATGCTATTTCTCATGTTTTCTAGGACATATATAGTTCACATTTTCGAGGGGGTATGCATGATATTTTGAGGTTTTGTAGGGAAATTATCAATACTAGGAAAATTACCCATATCTTTTTCTTATTTACTTTTACTAGTATAATGTATAATAGACAGTTAAGGGAATATTTAACATTTTATTCTTAATTGCTTTTACATTTTTTTTAAGTTCTCAAATGAGGAATATTTAGTAAAGAAAGAAAGAGAAAATACTCAAAATTAATTGGTGGAGAACCCAAACATTTTTGTATCCCAATTCCCACTAGGATAGGGGACCATTTGGCATTTGACAACATATATTTTTTTTTTTATAAAAAGTGTTAATAACAACATGTTCATCAAATATCCCACAATAATTTTGCAAATAATTTGACAAGAAATTGTGTGAGAAAAAAAAAATTGAAAAAGAAGATCAAGCTGATAAGCTGCAAGATAACAAAATAAGAGTCAATGTTTCGTTAAGCAAAATCAAACATAATGTGTCGTGACAATCTACGTCACAAGAGAAAAAAGCTGATAAAAAATAAGAACACAACAATTTGAAGTCTATAGCAACAAACATCCATGCATAAAGTAAAAGCAAAAAGCATCCATATTGCATAATAATACAAATACAAGTTCACACGACTTGTTTTAGCAAAAAGCATCCCTGTTGAGATATGTGAAATTATGGACTTATAAAACTTAATAATGATATCTAAAGATAAAATATATCGTCATATATAGTAAACTATTAAAACAATATATGTAAAACATCAATATGCACCTTGCTGATGCAATACTTTCCACAAACTTTCTTCAAATAACTAGGACAAGCTAGGTGTGAACCACGAGATATAATAGAACCTGTCGGGATGAAGTACACCTAAAGAGTTGGGCACCTCTTTAACAGAACCATTCTCAATACTCGCCATTTCTATAATATCATAATAATATCCATCTTCTCCATGCTTCTCCGAGCGATAACAAACATGATTCGCTTCCCATCCGTTCAACTGAATGTTTCTAAGGGATACGAGTTCACACTGTGCATCGCCTAGAAGCAAAACCGAGTTGCCAATATTTCTCACCTTTCTCCATCTAGATCGCCCCTTCCCATTAATGCACTTGTAAACCTCAAATACAGTCCCACAACGGGGTTGCCAATATTTCACACGTCTCACAAGAAGAGGCATCCCATCAAGTTCTTCATCTGCTATTACTAAATATAGCCGGTCGAGATTACGTGCATAACTAAGGTTACCTATTATGATCATATGTGAAAGATTTTTAAGGTCATAAACTGTAACTTGGCCTTTATTATTCATCGCATAAACCAACCCATTTTTGTATTTGAAGTCCGACATACTACAACTACCACGTCCATATTCCCTCAATTTCAATATAGTCCAACAACTATCACCCATTTTACAAAAGCCTAATTCCCAATCAGAGAGAAAATGTGCGACCACAATACAACCTTCGTCAGATGGACTTGATGTAAGAATAATCTTATTCAGATGAGCATTCAAAGCATCAATAGTTTTTTCATTCCTTGCAAACGCTAAAATGTTTGGAGGAACATCTAAGGAAGGGAGACAATCACTCTTTATCTCTCGAGTAATTGGGTTAATCAATGAGAATTTCTTGTCTTTCCTAAGCAAAATCCAACCTCGAGAATGGCCGCAAATATTCTTGTCAATAACATCATGAAGATCAAACTTGTAAACTTTAAACCGGGTCAAATCATAGAAAGATAAGGTAGAACTAGAGCTTTGACGAGGGAGCCACAGCCAGGAAACTTGGCCAATTAGATGACGAGGGTTTGGAGGACATGCGCGCCTCCATTGTTGGCAGATGAGACGGAGATGAGCATATTGCTCTTTGAACACGATTTTTTCTGAGATAATTTGTACCACATCAGCAGGAAGGTTAGCCCAATCTGGACCCATCTGAAGAGGGACTCGAGTAGTGCGTCTACGAGTGGCCATCTTGGAAAATGAAAAGCAAATACTCTTAGATAAATAAAGAGATATTTGGAGAAAATTGATGAAAAAGTTAACCAAAACTTATTCTTGAATCACACAACACAAAAGAATTCATATCTAATTCATGCCAAGTTTCATATCTTCAAACTTACTACAACCCAAATTTGCAGATAAAGAGAGACAAAACAAATATCTTGCGGGCAACTAGACTCGTGAATGCTACTACAAATAACTCAAGCTTAAATGAGGTTCAATTGCATGATCGAGGCTTAATTGTAGACTTGTAGTATCACTGAACTTCAAATACTAGCAAGATAAGATAAAAAATATGCATACGGGTTGAAGAGAGAAAAATCTTGACCCAAAGAATGAGAGATGCTTGGTTCAGTGGGATCTAGGTTTGAGGCGCGAAGGAGACAAAAGCAAGCCAATGAAGAAGAACACTTTTTCCGGCCATGCCTATAATACAAAACAACAATTAACTCAATTAAACTCTAATAATCCTAATTAGTCCTTAATTAACTCTGATAATTCTAATCTACCCTAACCTAAACCTTAATTAACATATAACTATCAATTCAACCCTAATTCTCTAATCACGCATCAAACAAACACAATGGTCCCAACTAGCAGTAACATCAGTAAGTGTGACCTTCAATAATATGCATTTAGTATAACACATATCATATGCACACAACTAACCCTAATTAGAAAACCCAAAGTGGAAGCAAGAGAGCAGTACTAACTATTGAAATAAAATCAAAATCTAACTGGAATAAAATCAAACAGTAGTTTGAATGAAGGTCTTCGAAGCTACTTCAATTACCCAAAAAATAAAATAAAAGTCAAACAGTAGTTTGAATTTAGGTCTCCGAATCTACTTCAATTAATCAAAAAAAAAAAAAAAAAAATCAAACAGTAACTGGAAAAGCACTGACCTTAGTTTCCGCAAAACCAAACCAGGTAAGGCAATGAATAGCGGCGACGATGTTCCAGTTAAAGTGAGGGTGTGTTTAGCAAGAAGAGAACTGTGCGTTGAGGCCTGGCCTGAGTGTTGAAGAAAGGGTGTTATTCGCTGGATTTGAGCGGTCGACTTGCTTTTGGGTTTGATGATTATTTATCTACTTATTGGGCTGTATTTCTTGAAATGTTTCTAGTTAAATTATGGGCTGTATTTGAGAATTAAATTTCTTCACTACTATCTGTCGTAATTGTGAAACATGCAATTAACAAATAATGTGCCAATAAAGAGAAAATATCTGTTAAATAAAATTGCGTTTGTTGGAACTCAAACTTGGGATATTTTTCAAAGTTCTAAGGTGTCATACGGCTTGATCTAGCAAGCTTAGCTTCGATTGAAGTAGCATGTAGATTTCATAAACATGACCCGGTATTCGTATAAATATGTATGTCATATATATATTTCCTCAAAAATAATGTCTGTCATATATTTGAAATATTGCATTGAGCATTGTAATTGTAATATTGATATACAATTATCTTTTCTTTTAAGATTCAACTCATATTTTAAAAGTTAAAAGACTTTGCTAAATATGTGATATATAAGATTGCGTTTGACAACATGGTTGTTAAAATTCCGATTCAACTAAATGTTAATAATAATAGTGGGTCATTATGTCTTAGTCTCATGAGTAATCAATTATATTTATGGATTTAGGTTACAAATTAAATTATGTACAATATCATAGTCATCCACATATAACATATAAAATATTTATAATTGATTTTGAGTTTTAATAGATTTGCTCCAACAGTTTATACATTTAATTTGTGTGTATGTGTGTATAAGAAATGAACCGAATGTCGACTTTGGTATGAATTAATGAGCATAAAATGACTTTAAATTTTTTAGTGTACTAAATAATTTTATTTTCTTACAAATGCTTTTACTAATTTTATTTTCATAGAATCTTACGATTCTAAGTTCAATTCTACCTCTAAGCAATTCAAGGTAGAATCCCGAATTCAGACAATTTTGTTTGACAAGACTTGAATCCAGTCCTCTTACTCTACCCATTAGATTATAACCCACATGGGCCTGAAATGCTGAAACTGTGACCAATGTAATCTGTTGTATGGATTCAATTAACAGCCTAATAAGTGCCATTTACTTAGTATAAAAATTTATTATTGTTTGTAGTTTAAATATATTATTTCTGACTGGGCAGAGAGGCATATATTACATTTAATATTTAATTTGATTGTTTTTAGCACATTTTCTCCGGATATCAAATATTAGTATTGCATAAAATTTCAAATTTAATGTTTCATCCTCAGTTCAGAAGCTTTACAAAAGGACATGATTTCCAATGAACCATGCATGTGTAGCAATATCCTATAAATGGAAACTTTTCGTGAGATATATTTGATCAACATGCTTGTTGCTGAAAACTTGTATGTGAGAAATGAATTGGAAAGAGATTGCAAAAAAAAAAAAAACATGTTTTGTCAACCAAAAGCAAACTTGAAGGTGTCATGACAATCCAAATAACATCACAAAACTGATAAAAAAACATAATTTGAAGTTCAAATCAAAAACCAAATCCATGCATACAACAAGTAAACCCAAAAAGCATCCATATTGCCAAATAATACAAGTTCGGAGTGACAACCCCACTAGTTTTTAACAAAAAAACATCAACCTCTAAATATATCTTGAAACAAACACTAATAATCCATAAACCAAACCACCACCTGTGCTATTCATGCCACTTGCACCACATCAACCATACCTGCAATACTAAAATTGTACAAGTCACTTTACATTATCATCCTACAAAGTATTCAAACCTATATTTACTTCATGGAATCTAAAATAGATATTCAATATAGGCCAAGTACAAAATAGAATTATGTTTAGCGGAACCAAGTATAAATTGAATCTAACTATCGTATCACATTCTGTAAGAACAAACAAACAAAAATTAATGGCACCGATCAATAAGTTACACGTTAAACTATCAAACCCGTTGAAATGCCTAATTATGAAAAATTTGATATGATAATTGTAATGTAATGAATAATTTAGGGTTTAGTTGATATAAAATGAAATATCAATGTTTCATTGAAACTTCCTAATTACTATGATGCCTAATTGCATAAACAGAGCGAATCATTGGTTAGCCATTATTCAACATATTAATTCTGCCCAATTACTGATGCCTAATTTCCTAAGTTGCAATATCATATTCCTAATAAATTAAAAGCTTCAAAATGTGACCCTATTATTTTATCAAGTTAATTAATTAAAAGTATCCTAACAATAACTAGCTAAAAATAACTAGAAAGTAGTATGCAAACTATTAATCAAATTTATACACTAGTAACACTTACCCAAAACATTTTTCTTAGAAGAAAGCACTAATTATATAAACCTTAATTATAGCTCTACTTCGACAAATCCTAATTAATTATGAAAACACAGCATTCAAAATTTGGAAGTCATACTGCTATAGCTGAGACAGAAATGGACGAATGAAACAAATGTAGTGAAAACTTTTACAACATACTTTTTTTTTAATTCGTAACTTTTACAACATACTTACCTTGCTTGAACAGAGGAATGGAAGTAAAACAAATAATGTGCAAACATTTATTTTTTTTGGTCCACACAATGCAATACAGAATGTCAACATCTCAAATCCAGGATTTCTTAAATCAATCGTACATGCTAATATTAAAAAAATACTAGAATATTATATACAATAAAAGAAGGTGAATTGATACCTAGATGAGACAATCCAATCCTCAGAGTTCCTTCAAATAGCTAGCACAAGCTAGGCGTGAGAAATGATAAATATCCATTGCCCCCAGAAGGTAATGCAAGTACCTCTTCAATAGATCCATTCTCAATACTTACCATCTTTATATAAATAGTTTTATTTAAACTATCCGTCACACAATAACAAATGTTATTTCCTTCCCATCCATTCAATTGATTGTTATCAATGGGTACCATTTCGCATTTCCGTCTCTCGCCAAGAAACAACACAGAGTTGCCGATATTTTTCACTCTCCTCCATCTAGATCAAGACCTTTCATAAGCGTACCTGTAAACCTCAAATTCGTCCGGGGGCAATCCAGAAGCATGTCTGACAAGAAGAGGTACTCCATCAAGTTCTCCTACTCCTATTACCAAATATAGCTTGTCGTGTTTACGTCCACAACTAAGGTCACCTATCAAGATCTCCCGTGAAAGATCTCGAAGGTCATAAACGGTAACTCGACCTTTATGGCTCATTGCATAAACCAACCCATTTTTGTACACGAAATCTCTTATTTCACGCCTATGTTGGCCATATTCCGTCAACTTCAATATAGTCCAAGATTTATCACCAACACGACAAAACCCTAACTCCCACAACGGACGAAACTGGGCCACCACAACGCAACTGGTGTCTGATGGACTAGATGTGAGAATAACCTTAGAGCTATGAGGCCTGTGAGAAAGCAAATGATCCTTTGTCTTTTCATTGTGTGCAAACTCTAAAATGGTCGGAGGAGCTGCTAAAGAAGGAGACAATTACTCTTCAGTTCTCCAGTAATTGGATTAATCAATGAGAGTTCCATGTTCTCAAGTAAAACCCAACCACGGGAACAAGCATACAACATCAGGAAGATTGAAGTCGTGTATTTTAGACCGGGAGAAATCATAGAAAGAGAGGGTAGAATTGGATGGATAACGAAGGAGCAAAAGCCAAGGGGTTTGGCTTATAAGATGGCAAGGGTGTGGAGGACAGGCGCGTCTCCATTGTTGGCAAACTAGACGGAGATGAGCATATTGCTCCTTGAAGATGGTTTTTTCAGAGATTAGTTGTACCGCGTCATCAGGAAGGTTAGACCAATCTGGGCCCGTGCAGACCGGGACTCTAGTAGTGCGTTTGCGAATGGCCATCTGAAAAGAGGAGTAAGCAAAAAATTATAGATAATTAGAGGGATACTTGGGGTAAAATGCAAGAAAAAAAATTCACCAAATATAATTCACGAATCAATTGCACAAATGATGATTATTTAAGTCAATTCAAGTTTGGAAAATATGAATTATTTTCTTTAAGATTGTATTGTTTTTTATGAAGTCTAAGATGTATTGTTACAAATTGACACCTTATTTGAATCTTGAAATTTCAAAATTGATGGACCGATTTGAACTTATGATTTAAGAGAAAACTTTCGGATAAATGAATATTCATAGTTTCTTACAAGTTATTATAATAAGCATTTCTAGTCTAGAATTGAAACATAAATTTCGCTCGATAGCTTGGGAAAATGTTGGAATCTCTCGTCAAACCTTAACCGCATAAAGAACATAATGTTATCTAATTACTATATTATTATCCTCTTTTAAACTTGCAATACTATCATTACTAGCTAATGACTGAAGATTAGTGCTCAAATCATCATAATATTTTTTTAGAATATTCCACCAAGATTCGTTTTTTTTTTCCAAATTAACCCTAATCAACACATTAACGCTATCAACCCTTTACATGGTGAAATAATTTCACAAACCATGTACAAAGACCCAAAATTCAATAAATTAATTGAACTGAACAATTTCACAAAATATTTCTGAAGACCCCTTGTGTATAAGTAATCAGAAACGCTAGACACAATTGCAAAAAAAACTCGTTATAACATTTAATTCGGCATGTGTTTCGAGAAAAATTAGAGTAATTATTTAGAGTAAATTTTGCTCAAGAGAGAGTTGAGTTGTGAAATTAAATCAAGGAGGGAATAAAAAAGAATTAAGTCCATTTGTGGTATAACTGTAGTGTCACTGTCACTAAACTTGAAGTGTTAGAAATAAATGATAAAATATTATGTAAAGCATACCTATTGAAGACAGAGTGAAGCAGACTTGACCCAAAAGAAGAGAGGTTTGTGGTTCAGTCGGATCAAGGTTTGAGTCGGTCTCAAGGGAATGAGACAAGGGTGATGTACCTAAGATGCACACTTTTTCCAGCCATGCCTATGCTGAAAAAAATAATATATAACAACAATTAAATTCAAGTTAAAAAAAAAAAAAGAGTGAAAACTACATGTGTGCGATCACATGCTTCGTTCTCTTTAAGGTGCTCATATGCCCTCCATAAATTTTAAATCAATTCTGCTAGACACGAGATTCGAACCCCTCACCTATGGAATGATGGGGTAGTACCGTACCACTAGGTCATTCTAATTAATTAACTTCAAGTTAAACCTAATACTTATAAGTTATAACTAACCTAACTAGCCTTCAATTGACTCTGACAACCTAATTTACCCTGATAAACCCTAATTAACATGTAGCCTAATTAACCTTCAGATAATCCCCCAACTAACCCTAATAAAGGACTATACAATAGCATGCATTGTACTGTATTCTCATTTTTCAAAACAGATCATATGCAAGCAAAAAAAGTAAAGGAATAAACCCTCACCAAACCCCTAATTCAAAAGTCGAACCTTATTCCCACAAAAAACCAAACCAGGTCAGGCGACGGCTGAGAACTGGCGAGTTTGTCTGGCGACTTTGCAAGTTAAATCAGTGCTTAGCTATGACTGTCGTGAGAAGAATAAAGAGAGTACTTCAGTGAACTTCCAAAAAATCATTTTATGAAGGAGATGGCGAGATGAATTTTGAAAGTTGGTCGATTGGAGAAATGAAGAGTTAGAGAGTACAGCAAAAATAGAACGGTGGTAGTTGCGAGTACTTGAGACTAATAAATAATTAATTAATTCTATTTTAAATGAAAAAGACATTGAAAATTGGGTGGGCCGCAGGGGAGTGCGAGTTCCAAAGACAGAGATGGATTTATGGGGCACTGTAGCGTGAGATTCCTAAGAAGGGAGCTGCGCCGTACTGTAGCGGTATATACAAATTGAAAAAAATATATATAAATTGAAAATAAAAAGTATATAAAAAATTCATTCAGTAAAATAATACATATTTTAAAAAATGAAAATAATATATAAAAATATATAAACTGAAAATAAACAGTATATAAAAATTTATTCAGTAAACAATATATATTTTAAAAAATGAAAACAATATATAGCATGTATAAAAACACAATAAAACAGTATATAATTTCAATCCGTCGTTATAGGGTCGATACAGTATATTGTCGTAATTTCCCTTCTATAAAATTCAATATCATTATACAAGCTTTTTGTTGATTAGTCCTACTCCTATCTAAGAAATAAGTTGACAATAAATTCCGTAGAAAAATGACTTTAATCTCTGTAGTAAGTCTACTAACTATGTTCATAAATTATTTGGAAAAACTTAAGATCTTAGTCCAGAACTTTGTGTGCTCAATCATCCACCAAGGCCACAAAGCTTAGCACATGACGTGTGTAAACAAATCAGATTAACAAAAGCATCCTAAAAGTTGAAATAGTGTTAGCATTTGAGAGAAAACATCCTAAAGTGTCATCTCATTCCAAATAACACCAAAAAGCCGATAAACAAACAATTGTGAAGTTGGCATGTTTGTCAGCTGAGAAAGGGGGGCTAGTTTGAACTGTTCTTGCGACTGAATTTTGGTGTTGTGTTGGCTGTTTTTCGAGATCTAATTTCGGACGGCGATGAGAAGTGTTTTGAATATATACTGTTAAAGAGGCGCCTAACTCTTTAGGTGTACTTCATCACAAGGTTTTTGTAGCGTATTTGATACCGTACAGTGCTGGTATGGGGACTGTTTGAAGGATAGTAAGGAGGCGAACTCAATGGTTTGTTTGGTGATTCTTTTGAGGCGGATTTGGGTGGAAAAAGGGGCTGCTTGAGGTGAAATTGCGACTGTTTCGGGTCACATTATGCTTAGCTTAGTATTTTTTGCATTTGTTGATTACGAGTATCATTTGAATCAGTGTTATTTGTAATCTCAATTTATAGTAACTTTATATTTTTTTAATAAAAATCTTAAATAGCCTTATCGGCTACCATTCAAAAGAAAAAAAAACATATCATATTTTGAAGTCCATAGAATATAACATAATCCATACACAAAACAAGCAAAAGCAAAAAGCCATCCATATTAGGAGATGATACGAGCCAGAGTGATAACTCCAATATTTATTCTTCTAGATTCCTGTAAATTAAGAAAGTCAGAGCCTTTTAGAAACTTGAGATAAATTTCAGCCGATATAAATTAAGGAAAATTTTTTCCTACCAGAAGGTAATATACACTTTTTTATTTAATGTATACAAGAATGACATTGCATAGTGAATGATATGAAATTAAGGACTTATAAACATGAATAATGATATTTAAAGGCCAGTCAGAATAAATCAAGCCATATAAACTATTTGAACAATATATAAAAAAAAATATGCACCTGGATGAGGCGATGAGTTCCACATAGTTTGTTCAGATATCTAGCATAAGCTAGGCGTGAACCAGTTAATATAAAAGAATCTGTCATGATGAAGTACACCTAAAGAGTTAGGCATCTCTTTAACACATTCATTCCCAATACTCGCCATTTTTATAGCATCATAACAATATCCATCTTCACGCTCCTTGTGCGAGCAATAACAAACATAATTTTCTTCCCATCCATTCAACTGAATGTTTTTAAGGGATAAAATTTCACATTGTGCATTGCCTACAAGCAAAATTGAGTTGCCAATATTTCTCACTCTGCTCCATCTAGATTGCCTCTTCCCATTAGTGCACTTGTAAACCTCAAATTCATTGGCAGGAAAGGGAATATTTCTTACAAGAAGAGGTACCCCATCAAGTTCTCCCTCCCCTATTATCATATATAGCCGGTCAGAACTACATGCATAACTAAGGTTACCTATACCTTCTTTGAAAGATCTCGAAGGTCATAAACTGTAATTTGACCTTTATCACTCATTGCATAAACCAACCCGTTTCTTTACTTGAAGTCCAACACTATACTACTACCGGGGCCAAATTCCCCCAATTTCAGTATGGTCCAAGAATTATCACCAACACGGCAAAACCCTAATCCCCAATTGTTTAACCGCGAGACCACAATGCAACCTTCGTCAGATGGACCCGTGTAAGAATAATCTTATTAGGAACAACATGCGAAGGATCAACAGTCCTTTCATTTCTTGCAAACGCTAAAATGGTTGGGGGAGCTACTAAGGAAGGGAGACAATTACTCTTCATGTCTTGGGTAATTGGGTTTACTAATGAGAGTTCATTGTCTTTCCCAAGTAAAATCCATCCACGAGAGTGGCCATAAATTCTCTTGTCGGTGACATCAGAAAAATCAAATTTGTATATTTTAGACTGGGAAAAATCATAGAGAGATAAAGAAGAATGGGAGTGGTAAAGAGAGAGGAACAACCAAGAGAATTGGCTGACAAGGTGGTGAGGGTTTCGAGGACATGCACGTCTCTATTGTTGGCAGACGAGACGGAGATGATCATATTACTCCTTGAAGACGATTTTTTCTGAGATAATATGTACCACATCAGTAGGAAGGTTAGACCAATCTGGACTCATCTGAATTGGGACTCGGGTAGTGCATCTACGAGGGACCATCTTAGGAAAGGAAAAGGAAAAATTAAGATTAAAAAAGAAATATTTGGAAGAAAATTGATGAAAAAGTTAACTAAAACTTATTATTGAATCATACAACACAAAACAATTCATATCTAATTCAGACCAAGCTTTTCAAAATTACTCAGGCCCAAAATGAGTGAAAAAGAGACACGAAACAAACATCTGGCTGACAACTAGACTCGTGATTGCTATTAAAAAGAACCCAAGCTTAAATGAGGTTCCATTGCCTGATTGGGGCTTAACTAGGTCGAATTAGGGCTTAATTGTAGTATCATTGAACTTGAAATGCTATAAAGATAAGATAAAATAATATGCAAAGCTATTGACGAGATAAAATAAAAGGTATGTGGTTCAATGGGATCTAGGTTTGGGATGAGAAGGAGACAAAAGCGAAGCAATGAAGATGCACAATTATTCCGGACATCCCTATACTCAAAAACAACAACAAACAAGAATTAACTCAATAATCAATGAGAGGCTCATATCTTCCTCAAGTAAAATCCAACCACGTGAGTAACCGCAAATTTTCTTGCCGATAACACCAGGAAGATCAAAGTTGTGTGTTTCAGACCGGGAAAAATCGTAGAAAGAAAAGGTAGAAGTTGCTTTTGGTCTAGCACAATATTTTGTAAGATTGGGTCCTTTATGAGGGAGACAGACCCAAGGGACTTGGCCAATAAGATGGCGAGGGCGTGGAGGGCAAGCAAGTCTCCATTATTGGCATATTGTTCCTTAAAGATGATTTTTTCTGAAATTAGTTGTATTAATTCAGCAGGAAGGTGAGACCAATCTGGACATGTCTGGACCGGGATTCGAGTAGTGCATTTGCATTTGGCCATCTAAGAAAATGAAAAAAATCAATTTGATAGATAAATAGAGGATACTTTGGATAAAATGTATGAAAGGTTAATAAAAAATATTGAATCATACAACACAAACCAATTCATACCGTTTCCGTATCTCTAACAATAAAGAGACCTAAATTGGTTGATAAAGAGACACAAAACAGACCACCTACTCACAACTAGACACATTAACGCAAAAAAAAATACAAGCTTGATATGTATACCTATGAATCAATCTCCTGGCAAGGAGACAAGGGTAAGGCAACGAAAGCCTAATAATCCTAAATTCAAAACCAACATAAAACAACAATTAGTCTCAATCCTAAATTAACTTTAATAATCATAATTCACCCTAATTTACCCTAATAATCCAACCCAACTTGCAGCAGAAAGGATTATATTAACACATTAAACCCTCGGAAAAAACCTTACTGAATCAAGAGAAGGAATACTAATTATTCAAATAAAATCAAAGTCGAACCTTAATTTCTATAGAATCACAAGCCTCGTGGGCGGCGACTAGGACTAGGGTACGAGGGAATTTGGTTCGGAGGGAAATTTGCTATGTTTGGTGAGGTTTGTGAATTGGGTCCTAAGCAGGCCACGCTTTCTTGAAAAGAAATAGAAAGAAGATAATAAGAGGCTCCATGACTTAAAATAAGAAATTGTATGAAGCCCAATTTATTTGTATCTGTCCTGTCTTGATAGTTGATAGAATTATGGAGACAAGTTTAGAATATTCCTGCAAATTTTCAAATAATCTATTTTACTCGTACAAAAAAAATGAGAAACATTATGTATATCCTTATAAACATAGGAAATATTATGTATTCTTGAATTTATATTTAAATTACTCTGAAGTTATTCGTTTATTTACATATGAAATAATGAGGGATATTAATGATATTTCTCATGTTTTCAGAGACATCTATAATGCTTCATATTTTGAAAGGTTATGCATGATATTTCGAGGTTCTATAAATTGGTATTACCCATTTTGTGCTTTACGTGAAGTTGTTTTGAAGGATGAAAGATAAAATTATACTTCTATTCTTCTTTGAGCATAATAATTTCACATTTGGATTTGAGGGGGTGATTTGGTGTTTTTGGGATAGGTGAGAATTTATTTACCAAATGTATTTTGGGAAAATGTTGTTAATGTACTGAATATTGTTTAATGAGCTCGTTTTGTTAGATGAGAATTTTTGGAAAATGCTGTTTGATTTGTTATGGTTGCATTTCCCGTATTAATATTGAATTTTTGTTCATGTCAAGGAAGAGTTTTTAACTATGCTCATCAATTATCTAAAAATATAGAAAGCTCAAGAAGGTTCAATTGTGCAGAAGAAAAATCCACTGAACTTGATATATCGGTGAATCATCAACATAAGCCATATAACTTGCATATTGACATATGATGGGTGCTATCAATATTAACATTGTGTCAACACTCAGAAGTCGGAACACTAGAGCGAATGAGAAGATAAACCTTAGACAAAACAACTACAGTACAAAGTACTTAGTAGTTAATACCAGACAAAGATTACTCATTTCAAAATTTAACAAAGAAGCAATGTTTGATGACATTGAACTAGACATAAAAAACTATTACAAATGCTCTAAAAGAAATTATAGTTCAAAATAAAAGAAAAAAGCTGCATTTCACTAAAACCAGCCGCAAATCAAAATTAAGATAATCCATGTTGACCTCCAGCAATTATGCTTGCCAATTCCTCCTATTTAAGAAATCGTTTCAAAATTCGAGTTAAATTTGTTGTCAATATGAGTATAATCGCTTCACACTAGATCTAATTACACATTTTTTAAATTAGGAAACAAGGTAAGAGAAATTGAGGTATAAAGGGGACATTGTGTATTCAAAAATGTGTTATGATGGTCTTATAAACATGACTATGATATACAAGGTAATAGATGAAACCATACAAAGTGAACCAACCATAACCCAATAATATGTACTATTAATATAAACATCCATTGATACCTGGATAAAGAGGCTATCTCTTCCACATAGTTTCTTCAAATAACTAGCACAAGCTAGGTGTGAACCATGAAAATTCATATGCCGAATGATTTTTATCTGAAGAGGTTATTGATACCTCCTTAAATGACTCATTCTTAATATTTGTCATTTCTAAATTAATATCACAACCAAGATGCTTTGGTTTCCGCACGCAGTGATAAATATAATTCATTTCCCACCCATTCAACTGATTATTATAAAGGGATACAACTTCGCACTGTCTATGTTGTATAAACATAACAGCGCCAATATCTCTTACTCTCGTCCATTTAGTTTCCCTTTTTTTGTAATCACACTTGTAAACCTCAAACTTCGCATTATGGTAACCAAAACTTCTCACAATGAGAGGTACTCCATCAAGTTCTCCATCTCCTGATACCAAATGTAGCTTGCCGCGATAACGTTGCTTACCTGTTACTATCATCCGTGAAAGATTTTTAAGGTCATAAACTATAACTTGGCTTTTCTTGTTTATCGCATAAACCAACCCGTTTTTGTACTTGACATCCGACAATCCACAACTACCACGGCCACGTTCACCCAATTTTAATATAGTCCAACAACTATCACCCATTTTGCAAAACCCTAGTTCGCAATCGAGGAGAAGCTGCAATATCACAATGCAACCTTCGTCGGATGGACTTGATGTAAGAATAACCTTTACTATATCACTGATAAATCCTCCAAGAAATAAAGAATGAATAGTTCTTTCATTCCTTGCAATCGGTAAAATGTTCGGAGGAGCAGCAAAGGAAGGGAGACAATTACTCCTCAGCTCTCTAGTAAATGGGTTAATCAACGCGAATCCCCCATCGTGCCCACAAATAATCTTGTCAGTGACATCAGGAAGATCAAAGTTGCATATTTTAGACCGGGAGAAATCGTAGAAAGATAAGGTAGAATTAAATCTTCTATGAGGGAGGAACAACAAGGGGAATTGGAAGATAAGATGGTGAGGGGTGTGGAGGACAAGCGCGTCTCCATTGTTGGCAAACTAGACGGAGATGAGCATATTGCTCCTTGAAGATGATTTTTTCTGAAATAAGTTGTATTAGTTCAGCAGGAAGGCAAGACCAATCTGGACTCGTAGAGACCGAGACTTGATTAGTGCGTCTGCAATTGGCCATCTGAGAAAATGAAAAGGAAAATTCGATTGATAAATAGAAAGATAGTTGGGAGAATATGTATGAAAAAGTTTACCAAAAATATTGAATCATACAACGCAAATAAATTCCTATCTATTCGGACCAATTTTCGTATCTCCAGAACTAATCAAACCCAAATTGATAGATAAAGAGACATAAAATAAAGCTTAATTGAGGTTCAATTGCATGATTGGGGCTTAACTTGGTCGAACTGTGGACTAATGTACTATCTCTGAACTTAAAATTCTAGAAAGAAATGATTAAATAATATGCATACCTATTGAGGAGAGTGAAGCAAATTTGGTGCAAAGGCAGAGAGGTTTTACATTCATACAACATCCTATCCTCAATTAAACCTTAATTACAACCAATAAACCCAATTTACCGAATATACCCTAATCTACCTAATTACACTCAATTACACCATCCAAACTAACCCACACTTAACCCTAATAATAACAAATAGGCATTGAAAGAAACCGTCCACTAGTACAGAATACAAACCATATGCACAAAACTAACCCTCAGTACTCAAATAAAATCAAACAAAAATTCAAAAAAGTCACCTTGAACAAAATCAAAGCAGGGACGGCAACGAGCGTGCAAAGAGATTCGCAAGTTAAATCAGAATTATGGCGACGAGGGTTTCTCCCAGACTTTCCTTTTCGGAGGAGGGAAATGAAATTTGCTATTTGGAGGGGAAAGAGTTTCCGTTTTGGTTCTGATTTCAGCCGGCCTCAAAATTTGATTACGTTATTTAATGGGCTTGGGCTCCAATGGAGAAGTAAACCAAAAGCCTGAAATAAATAATGAAAGGCTTAATTTGTTTTAACAAATTGAATTAAATAGATTATGAGGAGAAGGGCAGCATAATTTATTATTAGGATAATGCTCGCGTTTTGTGGTGAGTATTTCAATTTTAATAGTTATTTCAATCTTATAATTTCATTTTGTCTTGACATATTATATTAGAAAAATAAATTAAGTATTAATCAGGCTTAGATAATGAGATCAGAAAAAAAATACAAGATAATTTATTTCAAAGATTTTAGTTGAAAATACATAAGATTAAATTATAGATTATTAACTTTAAAAAAAATAATTATATTTAGTATTATATATATGGGAAAAATATGTATACTACATAGGAAAATGTAACACTACTCATTTTCTTCAAAAATTTATCACCGCTATTTTTCTTATTTATTTTAGATGATAAAATTGTATGGATTACACATATGTTATTATGAAACCCGTAATACATTAAGTAATACAATATAGTTTTCGATATTCTGAAATTTTGTTTGAGATGATAGTTCTCACACAACGGAGATATAATACTGAACATTAATATAATTAATCATGTTATATTATAGTAGTAATATAAATTAAAAATTAAGATTTGATAAATTTTTTGATTCGACGGCGGAGAGAAAATTGATAATAATTCTCTTGAAAATTTTCAAAAGGGGGTAAAAGAATATAATAAGAGTAAATGAGTTTATCATTTTATTACATGTTATTCTATATAGTCTATATTCACATATTCTATCAAGAAAAAATGAAATTTGAATCATAACAATATGTCTTTATGTGATATTATGGTAATAATTTAAATAAAAAGCTAAGATTTCAAAAAAAATTGTTCCAACGGCCGAGATAAAATTGACAATAGGTCTCTTGAAAATGCTCAAAGTGAGATGAAAAATAAGGTATAAGATATAAGTTAATGAGCATATCATTTTTGTACATCTTCATTTATATAATCTATATTCATATATTTTAGTAAGAAAAAAAAATTGGAACTATAACAATAAGTAACTCAAAATAAAGAGAAAATTCCAACAAATTTATATTTGATGATTTTAACATGAGAAATAAAATATTTCATTAAGAATTATAATTTTTTAAAGAAGAAAAAAAATTATTTATATTTTAATGAGTAAACTTTTCATTAACTATTGGTACATGTGATATTGTGGTAATAATTTAAATGAAAAACTAAGATTTCAAAAAATTGATCCAACGGCCGAGATAAAATTGACAGTAGGTATCTTGAGAATGCTCAAAGAGAGATGAAAAATAAGGTATAAGTTAATGAACATATCATTTTTGTACATCTTTTTTTATATAGTATATGTTCACATATTTTAGGAAGAAAAAAATTTGGAACTATAACAATATGGAACTCAAAATAAAGAGAAAATTCCAACAAATTTATATTTGATGATTTTAACATTAGAAATAAAATATTTCATTCAGAATTATAATTTTCTAAAGAAGAAAAGAAAAATTATTTATATTTTAATGAGTGAACTATTCATTAAATATTGGTATTAATAATTGAAAATAAATTTGCACCATACTATCTTATTAAGATCTGATGCTCACAAACAAACTCACAATGTTGTCACTAAATCGAGTATGGAACACAAAACACCAATTCAACCAATCATATGCTTATGTTTTAATAATCACATAAATGTTGTCATAAAATATCAATAAATTTGAGAAAATGAATGGCTAAGATTCGACAAAAAAATTGATCAAACGGTCGAGATAAAAGTGATGATGTGATATTTTGAGGAGGCTTAAAAGTAGATGAAAAATAAGGGGTTGTTAATTACCCGGGTTGTCATGTCATGACATAATATATTTTTTTAATAATTTTTGTTATAATAATAATAATGAGTTTTCATTATCTTAATTAATTATATTAGAAAATGATGTTATTGATTTTCTTCTATAATTGGTTATAACATGAACGAATCGTGTGTCATGACATATAAATAGGGCTGTATGCAATACCAAATTTTTTTATATTCATATTCTATCAACGTTAGTGCTGACATCTCTATAAATCATCAGATAGTTCAATGGAAGCCAATAAACAGAAGTATATATCCTCTCATTTCTTTATGAAATATAAATATTGAAAACTAAAAAGTCAAGTAAGACAGAAGCAATGTTTCATGACAATTTGGCTAAAGAAACTACCTACTTCAGAAGATGGTCTCAAATAGAGAAAAAGAGAAGCCAAGAAACGATTACAACTACATTTCAATAAAAAATAGCCTCAAATCTAAATTAAGCATAAATAATCAATCCAAGACAACCTCCAAGATAGTCTAATCTAATGTCCAGCTCCAACAATATGCTAGTCAATCCCTGTAGTTTCAAGAAAGTAAAGTAAATCTTTTGAATTTCATGTTGTATTTAGAAGTTAATTCCTTTCATAACAAAAAGGATTCAAAAAATTAAATTGAGGTAATAAGGAGGGCATTGCATATTGAATAACGCTCTAAAGGTAAAATAAGGCCATATGTATTAAAACACTAAAATAATATCATATAACTTCTATACAATATCAATTACCTGCATGAGATAATATTTTCCACAAACTTCCTTCGAATAGCTATCATAAGCTAGGAGTGAACCATGAGACGTATTCATTGGGTGTACGTCCGTTGTACGAACGAAATACACTTAATGAATTCAATGCTTTAATAGACCCATTATCAATACTAGCAATTCTCGTGCTACAATTAGAATAACGGCTTTTTGAAGACGTCCACGTTCCATAATAAACGTGATTCTTTTCCCACCGATTCAACTGAAAGTTATCAAGCAACAACATTTCACATTGTCTACGGTCTAGAACCAACACTGAGTTGCCAATATTTCTCACTCTCCTCCATCTACATTCATCTTGTATCACACCACATTTGTAAACCTCAAACTTTGTCATCATATTGTCCTCTAATCTTATCACAACAAGAGGTTCTCCGTCAAGTTCTCCCTCTCCAATTACCAAATATAGCTGGCGAAAACCATGTAGATGACTAATATTATCTACCATAAGATTCGGTACCGATGCCTTCATTGAACGATATCGAAGGTCATAAACGGTAAGTTGGCCTTTATTGTTCATAGTATAAACCAACCCATTCTTGTAGTTGAAGTCCAATGTATAACAACTACGAAGACCATATTCGACTAATTTCAATATAGTCCAAGAATTATCACCAACTCGACAAAATCCTAAATCCCATACTTTGCGAAACTGGGCCACCACAATGCAACCCTCGTAAGATGGACTAGATGTAAGAATAACCTTACGTATATAAGGGGTGAATCCATGATGAATGTCAAAATGCAAATGCTCTGTGGTTTTTTCATTCCTTGCAAATGGCAAAATGATGGGAGGAGGGGCTAAGGAAGGGAGACAATTACTCTTCATCTCTCTCGTCACCGGATTATACAACGAGAGTTTCGAATCATTTTCAATCAAAATCCAACCGCGGGAACAAGCAATAATAGGTCCGCGAACAACATTAGGAAGATCAAAGTCATATATTTTGGACGGTGAGATATTATAGAACGATAAGGTAGAACTAAAGCCTTCATGAGGGAGCCAGAGCCAGGGAGCTTTGTCAATTAGATGGCGAGGAGGGTGTGGAGGACAGGCGCGTCTCCAGTGTCGGCAGACTAGACGGAGATGAGTATATTGCTCCTTGAAGACGACTTTTTCTGAGATGAGTTGAATTAGTTCAGCGTGAAGGTTAGACCAATCTGGACCCATTAGGACTAGGACTGGAGATGTGTATTGGTGAGTGGGGAACCTGAGGAAAAGAAAAAGGAAATTTTATAGAAAAATAGAACAACACTTGGGACTTGGGATGAAATGTATGAAAAAATTTAACTAAACTTTCTTTCTTGGGTCATGTCATAAAATTAAAGAAACAAATGTAGCACTAGCTAGACTCATAAATATGTCCCATTTTCCTCCACTCAAGACTATTCCCATTAATGCCAAAAAAGTCACAAGCTTAATTGGGGCTTAATCAAGTCAAATTGGAGTTTAATTGTGTATTAGTGAAATTGAATCCCTAGAAAGAAATGACAATAATATGTATACCTATTTAGTCAATCTCTGAGGAAGGAGACAAGGGCGACATGCACCGAAGATTACACACTTTCTCAAGCCATGCCTACAATTAAAAACAACATTAAACAACAAGTTCATCAAAAAAAAAAATTAAACAACAATTAGCCCCAACTAAATCCTAATTAATCACAAATTATCTCTAATAACTATTATTACCCTAATGAGCCTTAATTAACCGGTAAAATTAATCATAATATACCCTCCCCAGTATTGCATTATTGTAGCAATACACATCGGAAAAAACCCTAATTCGAATCAAGAGAAGGGATATCAATTAATCAATTAAACATTAGTTCGAATAAAGTCGAACCTTAATTTCGGTGATGAGGTGCGTCGGTGAGATGTTGACGTGATCGGCTACGAGGGTTTCTCGCTGGTTTAGTTTTCTGGATACGAGGGTATTGCGTTCTGGGTGAAATTTTCTATGTTTGGAAGGGGTTTGCGAATGGGGTCTTGCAAAAGGCAGGTCACCCTGCGGATTAAAAAAAAAAAGAAAAGGAGAGGAGATGTTGAGTGGGCTTTTTGCTTTAAAACGGAGAGGTGTATGAAGCCCAATTTATTTGATTAACTATCTCCGCTCTTCTTGTTAGTAGTTGTTACTAGGGGTAGGGATGTAAGTAGGTTGGATATTATCCTACCGATTGGTTTGTAATGATATTTGTAAATAATTTATATTTGAATCAAAATTATTCATATTCGACCGGATACCATTGTAGTTACTGTTATGTATGCCTCGATATCTTATCATAATATGTTTTTTTTTTGTAATGATATTTAGGAAGAATTAGGAGAAGAAATTTAATATTTAGGAAATATTTGGAGGATGGAAGGCGTTGGCTTATTTCCTTCTTTGTATCGTTAGTTTAGGTTATTTTCATATTGTATATTTAATTTAGGCACTTTATATTTTGATAATTAGTCAAGACTCTACTATATAAAGAAGCCTAAATCTATTATAATTAATCCCAACTCCTTATTTTTCACTTACTTTTGAGCCTCCTCAAGAGGCCACATCATCACTTTTATCTCCACCATTCGATCAATTTTTTTGTCAAATCTTTGTCATTTATTTTCTCAAATTTATTGATATTTTATGGCAAGATGTGTGTGCTTATTAAAATATAATAATATGATTGGTTGAATTGGTGTTTTGTGTTCCATTCTCGATTTAGTGAGAACCGTTGTAAATTTGTTTCTAACCATCAGATCTTAATCAGATGACTTCAATGAATCATAGTTCAAAGTTATGTTCAATTATTAATACCAATAGTTAATGAATAGTTCACTCATTAAAATATAAATAATTTTTCTTTTCTTCTTTAAAAAATTATAATTCTTAATGAAATATTTTATTTCTCAAGTTAAAATCATCAAATATAAATTTGTTGGAAGAACATGTAAAAAAATTATATGCTCATTAAGTTATACCTAATACATTATTTTTCATCTCTCTTTAAGCATTCTCAAGAGACATATCGTCAATTTTATTTCGGCCGTTCAATCAATTTTTTTTCAAATCTTAGTTTTTCATTTAAATTATTACCACAATATCACATGGTCGGTTAGATTAATGTTTCGTGTTATATCTCCAATTACGTGAGAACTATCATATCAAATAAAATACCAGAGTATTAAAAATTATATTATATTACTTAATGTTTTACGGATAATATGTATCATTTTAATAACTAACAAAATATAAATAAGAAAAATGCGGTGACACTTTTTTCAGAAAATGAATCATGTTATATGTTCTTATGTATAGTAAACATACTTTTTCTATATATATATAATACCATATTTTATTTTTACAAATCATGTTAAATATAATTATTATTTTTATATTTTTTAAAGTCAATCATCTATAATTAAGTCTTATGGGATTTCAACTAAAATCTGTGAAATAAATTATCATTTATTTTTAGTTTTTAGATCTCCTTCATCGTCTGATTAATACTTGATTTTTTTTCTTATATAATATGTTAATAGATAACATCACAAGAAAACTAAAGAGATAAAAAAAGATGATATTTTAATCTTAGAAATCTTAATGCAAACATAAATTAATTAGATTGTAAATTAATAATCCAAATTATTTTTTGGATTATTATTTTTTGTTTTTTTATGAATTTATTATTTATATTATTTTATTTCATATATATAAATTGATTTGTATAGAGTTATCCTTCCTTATAAAATTAAATGTGATATAGAAACTATTTTTTAATGAATAATAAATAGATAGAATATCTTATGATATAATTCAAAATGACTTTAAACATAACTAACTTACATAACATAATTATTATACATAATTGTAGTTTAGACATAAATTTTAAATGAATAAAATAAATTTAAATATTCGCAGCGAAGCGTGAGCATGATCGTAGTTGTATCACAATTCTTACAATGTAATCTCTCAGTTGATTATACGATTTCTTTTTTCTTTTCTAGTTATTTCTCTCATGGGTTCTCTTACTATACATCAATATTCTTCCCATTACCCTAACAAATTGGTATCAAAACTATGTTATGATAATCTTTGTACTTCCCCAAGTCAAGTATAGCGCTTTGTTTTATCATGAATTCAAGTGCGGTTATGTCGACCAAATTCGATATTGAGAAATATGATGGCACAACAAGTTTCGCTGTGACAAGTGCGGGTGAAGGACATTATCTAATCAACGTGTGAATGTCGTCATTTTTGGGCGACCGAAGGAGATGAAGGGCGAAGTTGGGGAGATGATGGAAGATAGAACCCTCTTGATAATTCAGTTATATTCGAGCAAATTGACTCTTCAAGATACTACAGCCTTCGGAGCGTGGAAGAAGTTAGAAGACATCTATATGCAGAAATCGGTTATCAACCGGTTATGTTTGAAGTAACGATTCTACTTTTTGAAGATGGCAGGAGGTATGTCCGTTAACGTCCATGTTTTGGAATATATCTGTTATGTATGCCTCGATATCTCACCAAAATATGTTTCCTTTTTTTGTAATGATATTTAGGAAGGATTCGGAGAAGGAAATAAATATTTAGGAAATATTTGGAAGATGGAAGGAGGTGACTTATTTCCATCTTTGTATCGTTAGTTTAGGTTATTTTCATATTGTAACTTTAATTTATGCAGTTTATATTTTGGTAATTAGTCAAGCCTCTACTATATAAAGAGGCATTAACCTATTGTAATTGTATCTCAATTCTTATAATGTAGTCTCTCAATTGATTATATATTTTCTCTCTTCTTCTCTAATTATTTCTCTCATGAGTTCTCTTACTATACACTAATATTCTCCCCATTACCCTAATAAATTGGTATCAGAGCTATGTTACGATAATCTTTGTGCTTCCGTAAGTCAAGTATACCGTCTTGTTTTATCATGAATTCAAGTGCGGTTATGTCGACCAAATCTGATACTGAGAAATACGATAGTATGACGAATTTTGCACTGTGGCAAGTGCGAATGAAGGCTATATTATCGAAAAAAAGATGTGAAGGCCGTCATTTTTGGGCGACCGAAGGAGATGAAGGGCAAAGTTGGGAGATGATGGAAGATAGAACCCTCTTGATAATTCAGTTATATTTGAGCAAATTGACTCTTCAAGATACTACAGCATTCTGTGTGTGGAAGAAGTTAGAAAGCATCTATATGCAGAAATCGGTTATCAACCGGTTATGTTTGAAGTAACGATTCCATTTTTGAAGATGGCAGGAGGTATGTCCGTTAACGTCCATGTTTTGGAATATATCAGTTTTTTAATAATATGGAGACAATCGATAATAAGATGGACGAAGAGGATAAAATCGTGGTATTCTTGTGCACGCTGCATATGCTTCATACCAGGGAATCACTTACCATTAATGATGTCAAGAGAAACTTACTAGTCAAGTCTGAGATCGACTATAACTTGTCCATGGCTGAGAGTAGTCATCAAGAGATTGAGTTGTTTGTGGAGAGGGGGAGACGTAAGAAGAGAAATTCAAGTTTAGAGAAGACTCATTCGCAATTCAAGTACAAGAACCTGATGAGCAACTATTGCAAGAAGACGGGACACATTAAGGCCAACTATTATAAGCTCAAAGAGAAGCAGGAGGCGGATAGCGGTGTTCTATCGGAAGAAACTTACGAGGCTAAATCCGGTAAGGTTGAGGTACTTTTTGTGGTGAATGCTCCAAGTTAGTCGAAGTTACTTGGCCTTGCATCTTCAAATCAACCACCTTCAGTAGCATTGATTCGGAAACTTCAATTAAATGAGGTTTCATAGTGAGTCAAGATCCGTATTTTATTGAGTATTAAATGCACACTGCTTGCCATAAATATTAAATAAAATTACAAGTATTCACACATAAGATTTCATCACAGTACAATCACAGATCTAAAGCTCATACCATATTTATTTACATTCCATGTATAACAAAAATTAAGGTTTCTCGCAAAATTAGCCTTATTCCGTTGGGAACGGAACTATTCTGTTCTCAACGGAACCGCCACTGAAAAATCATGAATTTCCTGCGTTATTCCGTTCTCAACGGAACTATTCCGCTGGGAACAGAGAAGTGCTGGAAATTCGTATTTCCCTTTTGTTTTAGTTCTGTTTCCAAAACAGATTTCGAAAAACTATTTTTCGAAACTCTAGGAAATCATAATATCCAATATTATATTCTCAGAAACTATTTCCGTGATGTTTTGAAATAATATTTTCAAAACCCTAAAATTTATTATACTAGAATTTTCTAAATTTTAAATATGTAATCGACGATGTTTCCTTAACGAACGCTCTGATACCACTTCTAGGGGAATCCATAGCCATGTACGTTACATGTGCAGCGGAACCTATGGATTCAACCCGCCCGAGGATCATCATTAAGGAAATAAAAGTACGAGATTAACTATTAAAATTTATACCTCGGATCTTCCTGATCCGCGAGACGAAGAACGGATGTAGGTCTGAACTTTTCTGACGTGCAACCTTCTCCTTCCTGAAGCTCGACTCCACGAACCTTCTTACTTCTCCTAGGGATGAAGAATGATCACTCGCAAGTTCTCAAGTTAGAGAACCTCTACTCGTATCCACGCGAAGTTCAGACGCACGGAATAACCGGACTCGGCTAGACGAGTCCGGAAATACTTTCCGAAAATAACTCAAAACTCTCTCTCTCTATTTCTGTGTATTAGACGGCCTCTAAGGCTTCTGAATTGTGTGTGTAATAGAGAGACACTGCCCTTCTATTTATACTAGAGAGAGAGGCAAATGATTGCTCAGTTACCATAACTAAAAACCCTAATCTGCGCCTATTCTGTTGGCAACGGAACTATTCCGTTGCCAACGGAATAGGTATTTCCATAACGGAATACTTGGCAGCTAAGGTTATTATAGTTTCCATATCTATTCCGTTGGGAACGGAACTATTCCGTTGCCAACGGAATGATGCTGTTTTGTTCAATCAATTATCCAATAATTGATTATTTCGTTCACCAATTTATACATCATTTGTATAACTGTTTTTGAGGTATTTTCCTTCAGTCCTAGTTCATCAGGTGGCCCAGAGATATCTCCCTCTTGACGAGAGGAACAAATCCCATCTTGGTCAGTCACATTCCTCGTCATGATTCAGTGCATACTTAATAATGACCCTAATGATCATCCCATTACGGATGACGTAGGATCATATTAAAGTATACAGTTCCACATATAGAAATCCATGATGACCTCAGGTCGTAGGAACAAGCACACTATTCATATGAGAATCACTAATGACATATACCATGCATATTCTCATAGTGTGGTCAGTCCAGTATGTGTTCTCTAACACGTACCTATATTCCAGGAGACTTGACATCCCCATCTCCATGATCAGCAGAACATGATCATCCAGCCTGTGAATATACTAGTGCGGATATGTAGCTTCTTACCTGAAGTATGTTTATCTCTATAAACATCCTACATATCACTATGGACAGTTTAGAATGTCATTCGTTGGTTCACAGTTCTACTATCAGAATCACGTATTCTGATGACGTGAACCCTAAGTGTCATTCATGATTGATATAAGATATGTCAATGCACATTCGCAACCCATACACACAGATATATAAGAAACAACTTTTATTGAATAAATAATAATGTCTTAATACATAATCCATTTTCTAGCACAAATACATTTGGTCTAGGGTACTAATCCTACATGTGCATTATATATTCTGGAAGTCCAGAGTACCGAAAAGTTATTTCGGGAAGTTGGCGCAGTTTTAGGCTCATTCGTCGTCGCCTTCTCTGCCTCAGTTAGAAGGTCAGGATTTACGATTGGATGCAGGGTGACAGCTTTGAGCACGAGGGATCTACTGTGTGTCCAGAATACCGGTGTGTTATATATTCTGAAAGTCCAGAGTACCGGAAATTTATTTCGGAAAGTTGGCGCAATTTTAGACTCGTTTGTCGTCACCTTCTCTGCCTCAGTTAGAAGGTCAGGGTTTACGATTGGATGCGGGGTGACAGTTTTCTGCACGAGGGTTCTACTGTGTGGCCAGAATACCGGAAAGCATGAGTTTTGTGAAGATTATATTTGTGGCAAACGGAGGAGCCTCAGCTTTAGTACAGCCGTTCATCGCACAAAGGAAATTTTGGACGATATCTATTTGGATTTTTGGGGATTGTTCAACATTGCATGGTTGTTCGCTCTCGACAACATAATGGCATGGCTGATTGGAAACTACTCGAGAAGGCATGGTGCATGTTTTTTGGGCGGGTTCTCAGGCGAGAAGTTTTGGGTATAAGCCACTAATACTACTTGGTGGCTGGTCAACCGTTCTACGAATACAGCAATTTGGTGCAAGGCACCAACAAATGTTTGGTCGGTAAACAGATGAATTACTCAACATTACAAGTATTTGAATATTCCGTTTATGCACAAGCCGTTAAATGGAAACTCGAGTATGAGGAGAAGAAATATTTTCTTCTTGGATACGCTTCAGGTGTGAAGGCGTGTTGTTTGCGGTGTCCAGTACTGGGACACCTTATTTTGAGACACACAACTTTTGAGTCGGTTATGTTACGGGCAAGGAAGCAAGTGTCTGATCTGGCTATTAAGAAGATTGTGACGGTCAGGAAGGAGGTGAAATTTGCAGTTTCCGATCAACAAGGTGAAGTTACTCGACGTAACTTGGACCATTAGATGACTCCCATTTTGACGATGATGCATCGGTTAAGGCGAGTCGGGAAGGTGCTTTGGTAAGTGATCGTGTTGGATCTCCTATCAGGTATGGATACTTCAATTTTGTGTATTGTTTGGAGGTATGTAGATGGGCTCTTACATTGATGAAGGCTAGAATGACTGGTGTGTTATATATTCTGGAAGTCCAGAGTACCGGAAAGTTGTTTCGGGAAGTTGGCGCAGTTTTAGGCTCGTTCGTCTTCGCCTTCTTTGCCTCAGTTAAAAGGTCAGGGTTTATGATTGGATGCGGGGTGACAATTTTGAGCCCGAGGGATCTACTGTATGGCCAGAATACCGGTGTGTTACATTCTGAAAGTCCAGAGTACCGAAAAGTTGTTCCGGGAAGTTGGCGCAGTTTTAGGCTCATTCATCGTCGCCTTCTCTGCCTCAGTTAGAAGGTCAGGGTTTACGATTGGATGTGGGGTGACAGTTTTGAGCACGAGGGATCTACTGTGTGGCCAGAATATCATAAAGCATGAGTTTTCTGAAGATTCCGTTTGTGGCAAACGGAGGAGACTCAGCTTTATTACGGTCGTTCATCGCATGAAAGGAATTTTGGACGATATCTATTTGGATTTGTGGGGACAAATTTTCTTTTATAAGGATTGTTCAGCATTGCATGATTGTTCGCTCTCGACAACATAATGGGTGGCTGATCAGAAACTACTCGAGAAGGCATGGTGCATATTTTTGGGGCGGGCTCAGGCAAAAAGTTCTGGGTAGAAGCCACTAATACTACTCTGTGGTTGGTTAACCGTTCTACGAATACAGCAATTTGGTGCAAGGCACCAACAAATGTTTGGTCGGTAAACAGATGAATTACTCGACATTGTAGGTATTTGGATATCTCGTTTATGCACAAGTCGTTAAATGGATACTCGAGTATGAGGAGAAGAAATGTATTCTTCTTAGATATGCTTCAGGTGTGAAGGCAAATCGTTTGTGGTGTCCGGTTGCGGAACTACTTGTTTTGAGAGACATGGTTTTTGATCCGGTTATGTTACGGGTAAGTGAGCAATTGTCTAATCCGGCTATTGAGGATGGTGAGACGATCACGAAGAAGGTGGAGTTGATATTCCCGATTAACTAGGTGAAGTTACTCGACGTAACTTGGAGCATTATGATTCTGATGATGATGCATCGGTTAAGGAAAGTCGAGAAGGTGCTTTTGTAAGGGATCGGATTGGATCTTCTATGAGACATGGATATTTTGATTTTGTGTGTTGTTCGGCAATGGTCAATGAATCGGAGTTTGGCAAGTCCTCGGTACAAGGAGGCAGTAACCTCATGTGGAGGTGGAGTTTGGCAAGTCCTCGGTAGAATGAGGCAGTAGGCTCATGTGGAGCGGCAAAATAGATTGTTGCTATTAAGGAGGAGCTCGTTTTGGATAGTCGTTTTTACGGCTGTGTATCAAAGATGAGATTTTAAGTCAAGGTGGAGATTGTTATGCATGCTTCGATATCTCACCATAATATGTTTCCTTTTTGGTAATGATATTTAGGAAGGATTAGGAGAAGGAAATAAATATTTAGGAAATATTTGGAGGATGGAAGGAGTTGGCTTATTTCCATCTTTGTATCGTTAGTTTAGGTTATTTTCATATTGTATCTTTAATTTAGGCAGTTTATATTTTGGTAATTAGTCAATGCTCTACTATATAAAGAGACATAAACCTATTGTAATTGTATCTCAATTCTTAAAATGTAATCTCCCAGTTGATTATACGATTTCTCTCTTTTTCTCTAGTTATTTTTCTTATGAGTTCTCTTACTATATATCAATATTCTTCCCATTATCCTAACAGTTACGAATAATGTTATTTGAATAAGGATTCGATAATCAATTTTGTAGGATGGAAATTGACCTTAAAAATGTGGTATGTTGCTAAATTGAATGTATTCTTTCATATATCTCGTACACCCAAATAATGTTAATTATACAAATTATAGATCAAAGGCGAAGAATACAAAAACTAATTAATTCGCTGCAATCATTGTCACCCAGCTTAGTCCCAGAAAACCTGCAAATAAATCAGAACCTCGAAACATATTTTTTTGCATATTTATGTGTCAAAACCTCAACAACATATATTCATGTAATTCAAAATCTCGGAGTTGCCACATTATAAGAATGTAAACCTCAAAACATATTTTACATAATTATATATCCCGTCGGATGCTAATGGTGATGCTAAATCCTTTGTTCTTAAACGAACAATTCACACCTTAAATCAGAAAAGAAATTAAAAATCAATTCCAATAGAAGAAAATGAGGTAATATTAAAGACGTTATATTGTCAAATTGACTGTTCTTCTAAATACGCCATGCACACCCTCATACTTGTATAAATTATAGATGAGAAGACAAAACTAAAATCATATTATAAGGAGAAATCCTTTACTAGCATCACCATCCAATCTTTGTTTTTGTGTCAAACCTCCAAACAAAGCATATATTTATGTATCCAATTCAAAATCTCATAACAAATTCATGTACCAAAAACTAAAAACAAAGCAATATATCTGCACTAAGCATTACATCGACATGATTCCCGAATTGATTTTATTATTTAAAATACACAAAATACAAGTACCAATTTTCTTTTGTGTATCAATAAAAACCATGAATTTTATTTGATTCCAAATTTTAGTACTTTTGTCCATAGATGGTAATGATGTTAAGTACTGCCTTTGTCCAATTCATGAAAATTACACCATGACCAAAGAAAAGTCTTCCTACAGATTGGTCAAATATGACACAATCATAACATAATTGCTATCTATTAATAACATAATTGCTATCTATTAATATGTAATATAACAACATTTGATAGTCTAACATAGTTGAGGACTTAGCATATCATAATGTGACCTAGAAGGGACATTGACTAAAAACTCACGAATAATGGCATCAAATGAATTGAGTTTTCTCAAATTTCCAGAAAATAACTTTTTTCTTAATCTCACCAAAAAATAACTTTAGTACCTCACTATTCAAAGATGCAAAACGAGAATGTACCATAATTATTTGAATGTACAAAACATACCTTGACCTTGTTGGATTTTTTTAGTAAAGTGCAATAATAATACATACAAATAATATAAGATATCAACCGCTACCTGTATGATACGATTTATTTCACATTTTTTTCTTCAAATAGTTAGCGCAATGCAGGCGTGAACCAAGCAAATCCATGCGCGGAAAATGCACCCAAAGAGGTAGGTACCTCTTTTACAGACCCATTCTCAATACTCGCCATTTGTATAATTATATTATGATAAGAACGATCTTGACTAAACTTTAGCTTGTGATGACAAATGTGATTTGCTTCCCATCCATTCAGCTGAATGTTACCAAGAGATAAAATTTCACATTTTCTACGGTCTAGAACCAACACAGCATTGCCAATATTTCTCACCCTCCGCCATTCTTATCGCCCCCTCGTTTTAACACACCTGTAAACCTCAAATTCCTCTGTTTCAACGTCACAAGATTGTCTCACAGCAAGAATTACTAAAGCACGTCAAAACTAGGTAAACTACAAAGCTCACCCAGGATCTTCCATGAAAGAGTCAGGATCTTCTGTGAAAGATCTCGAAGGTCATAAAGAACAACTTGGCCTCTATCGTTCATCGCATAAAGCAACCCATCTTTGTACTTGAAATCCGACATTTCACGACTATTGCGACCACTTTCCTCCTTCAACTTCAATATAGTCCAAGATTTATCACCAATTCGACAAAAACCTGACTCCCATGTCGAGCATCCACCACAATGCAACCCTCGTCAGACGGACTCGACGTAAGAAATATCTTAAAGATATGTTGAAGGTCGACTCCCAAACGAACGTCAAAATCCAAAGAATCCCCAATTTTTCCACTCCTCGCAAAGTCTAAAATAATCGGAGGAGAAGCCAACGAAGGGAGACAATTCTTCTTCAACTCTCCAGTAATCGGGTTAATCAGCGAGAACTCCAAGTCTTTCTCAAGCAAAACCCACCCGCGCGAACACACACCAATTTCCTTTTTCGTAATTTTAGGAAACTTAAAATTGTAGATTTTTGACTTTGAGAACTCGTAGAAAGAGAAGGTAGAATTGGAGGGGTCATGAGGGAGCCAGAGCCAGGGAACTTGGCCGATCAGATGGTGAGGGTGTGGAGGACAGAATCGCTTCCACCGTCCGCAAACTAAACGGAGATGAATATATTGCTCCATATAGATGAATTTTTTCGAGATAAGTCGTATTGCTTTAGCAGGAAGGTTGGACCAATCGCGATCCATCAGGCACCTGTAGAAGGAAAATTGAGAAATTTTGAATACAGAGAGAAGCTGGGATGAAACGTAAAACTATTTAGATTGGCAGAAATATTTGAGAAAGAACTTATAATAGGTTATTAAGTTAGTGAAATAAAACCTCAAAAGCCTCTTATCTGTCCATTCTCACAAAAGAATGAGTTTTGTTTTGGAGAGAGACAGTAGTCATAATGTCAAATCTGAAGATTATGATTTTTGGCAAAGTGGTGACAAAACATAAAACTTTATACAAATATTCCACATATAGATTCTACAAATACCTCCTTTTCCCATTCGTTCAAAAAATTAAGAATAATCATTCTTGAACCAGAAACAGAAACCAAAAAAAAACAAACATAGAATTACTGAGACAGTCAGTAGATCTTATTTTCTCCTCAAAATCAAATGACAAGGAAGATGGTTTTGGATGAATCCTGTTCATGATGGTCAACTGAAGGCTCAATCCAACTAAATTTAGAGGATTCAACAAAATTTGAAGAAAGAACAAACGGTCAAAATCAAGATGATACAAAGACCGCCAACACCCATGAGGGAAAATAGTCAAATTTCAAATGTTCCAAAGGCCAAGAGCCCGTGGGAGACTAGAGTACTCGAAGGAGATGAATGTACGAATTCAGACCCCCTAGAAGAAATTGAAGAAATTCCTCCCATCAATAAGGTCATCAAAATCAAGGTATCAAAACCCAACATATGCAAATGTCACAATCATCGAGAAGAACTTATTTGAGAAAACGACAACTTAAAGAGAAATAGCTAAGAGCGGCAAGTGGACAAAAATGATAAATGCGAAGATGATGGCGCAGTGACGGAACCAAACACAGAAGTTGGTGCCTAAACCTAATGGAGTAAGAACGATCTCAAACTAATGGGAAACAAGAGACAAGAGCACAAGGACCGGCCAAAAACACAAGACCCTTGGTGCCAAAGAAGTTCTAGGAGATGCGCGCTTAACTTGGAGCGTTCAACAACCGATCGATTCAAAAAAAAATTAGTGTTGAGGGGCTGTTAAAAATCAACACATACTTGACCCAATTCAAATATCCTGTTTAAGAAAAAGAATCTAGAAGGAACTCAAACTATCCAAGAATTATGGAAATATCTAGCTTCTAGAAACATCTAAGATATCTACTCTCTCAATTAAAGTGTAGTGACTCGTCTAAAATATCTACTCTCTCCATTAAACTGTAGTCTATTGTGATTTTTTGGACGAGGTCCACTCTCATAAACTTTCTTGGTAGTCTTCTCTAGCATTCTTTCTGAGTGTAACAAATTCAGTTTCTTTTTCTGACTTATTTTTCTACATTTTTCTTTTTTGTTATCTGAGTCGCCATGGCAAGTTTGGCATTGGCATCGCCGAATCTAATCATGGTGTTTGCTATGCGGAACAAGAGCCGGAACCCTTAATCTGATTTTTCTTTTTTTTCTATTAGTTTCTTTTCATATTTTAAATTTTTTTTATCTTATTTTTTTTTTCTGAAGCTTATATTTGATTTTTGTTTGTTTGATGAAAATGCAGCAAGTAATTTACTTGAGGTCTTAAAATATAACTGATGATGCCAAAAATGACATCATCAAATACCAGTTAAAAAATAAATCAGATCGAAAATCAGTTCTCCCAACGGATGTCTTCACCTTTCCATCTTAGTGTAGTTTTGCCCGGCTCGCCGCTCCCTCCATTTTACACATTTTCAGCTAGGGGTAAAAATGGTTCGGATAGGAGTCATGTCGTATCCATATCCGAATTATTTTTTCGGATTCGGATACGGATTAATTTCAGATATTACCGAATACAAATGCAGATATTTATACAGATATTCAAATATAGATGGATTTCATTTTCTTTCAAATAAAAATTTAAATATTAACAACAAAAAAAAAATTATAATAAAATTATAACAAGTTTTAAAATAGTAACAAATAAATTTTGACGGATTTGGAAACTTGTTTGGTTATGGGATATTGTTCCATTTTCTCATTCAGGCCGCGAGAAAAAAAAATGGAAACATGAACGCGTTGTTTCTTCTTTTGTCGTTTTCACTTTTTGATGCTCGTGTGTGGATGTTGCTTTCTATGCGAGTTTGATCATCTTAGTCAAACTACACAACCATACTACATTATATCTCTATTTATCCGCTAAATCACCATAAATTAATTATACATTTACTTATATCAGTGACGGGTCTTAATAGAGAGTCGGTGGTAAACCTCCGTAGATGTTGTTTGAATGTATTTTGTGATAGAATTAGAAGTTATATGTACATTATCTCTCTCCTTGATTTTTGGTATTATTATTCATCACGCTCCCCCCTTGATCTTGATCAGGAACCGTCAGTGCTTATACCATCTTAGTACTTGACTATTTCATTTTAAATGATAAGAGAAGATTTGTCAAAGCTTCAAAGAAGATTCGTATCGGAGATGATACACAGTGTAATTCGATCCACTGACTCTTGCTTTCACCGATCCATCAAAAGTGCTTTGTGGTTGACAACTGACATGCGAATACACGGAGAAATAAGAAAACAATTTTTTGTTTAAGAACAACAAAAATAAAAAAATAAAAATGATGTCAAATAAGACCTAATTTTCTAAAACAGGACATTCACATCAAATAAGAACAGAAATTACAAATCAAGTCCAACAGGGAAAATTAACATTAAAGACATGTTATATTGCCAAATTGAATGTATTCTTTAGATATGTCATGCACATCCACATAAGTATAACTATACAAATTATAGATGAGAAGGCAAAATTATAGATGATCATCTGCAAGTATAGTCAAGCAAGCTTGGTCTCCTCTCAGTTCACAAAACGTGAAAACAAGTTTGTGTCAAACGCTCAAAATAATTTCATATATTGATGTATCAAATTAAAAATTTCAAAACAATTCTATGTACAAAAAACAAAAACAAATCAAAGTACCTATACTAAACCTTACATCAACAAGATTCCTGAATTAATTGTTATTTTTGATAGACATTACTAGAAGCAATGTTCTTCTATATATCGATAAAGACCATTAAATTTATTCGATTCCAAATTCTAGCATTTTTACCTAAAGATAGTACAATATTAAATATCGCCTGTATGCAATTCATGAAAATATTTATTATGGTTTAAAATAGCAAATAGTGATCGTTCTACTAATTTGTCAAATCTAACACAATCAAAATATAATCATCGAAACAGAAACGTCTTTGATGTATAATTCGTTTATATAACAACATTTAATGGTCGAACATACAATGATTCTTTGTTAAGGACATAACATATCATAATTAAAGCTAAATGAAACTTTTTATGACTACAAACTCATTCATGATCGCAGCCAATGAATTTGGTTGCTTAAACTACCAAGAAAATAACTTAAAAGTACATAATAATTCAAAGAAGATACAAACTGAGAATGTAAAAAATGATTTGAATGTACTACACGCATGCACCTTGTTGGATTTGAGTAAAACACAATAATAATGTATATACAAGCACTATAAGATATCAATTGCTACTTGTATAAGATGAACTTTTCCACATAGCTCCTTAAAATAGCTAGCACAATGCAGGCGTGAACCAAGAAAATGTATTGTTCGAAGAAAATAAACCTAAAGAGGTAGGTATCTCTTTAACAGAACCATTCTCAATACTGATCATTTCTACGATAATATTATGACAATAATGATCTTGACTATGATCTCGATTATACTTTAGCCTGTAATCACAGATGTGATTTCCTTCCCATCCATTCAATTGAATGCCATCAAGCGATAAGGTTTCACTTCCTATACTTCCTACAATCAACACAACGTTGCCAATATTTTTCACCTTCCTCCATTTATGTCTCCCCCTTGTTTTAACACACCTATAAACCTCAAATTTTGCCTCTCTACTATCACCCCAAGTTCTTCTCATGGCAAGAGGCACTCCAACAAATTCACCCTTTCCTAGTACTAAGCATAGATCGCCACTAGATGAATAACTAAGATTATCCGTCATAATCTTCTCTGAAAGAGTCAGGACTTTTTGTGAAAGATCGCGAAGATCATAAAGAGTAACTTGGCCTATATCATTCATTGCATAAACCAAACCATTTTTGTACTCAAAGGCCGACATGTCATGACGACCACAAACATTTTCCTCGCTTAATTTTAATATCGTCCAAGAATCATCACCAACTTGACAAAATCCTAACTCCCATACCAAGTAAAACTCGGCCACTACAATGCAACCCTCGTCAGATGGACTTGTAGAAAGAATCATCTTAGTGATATGGTGACGGTTGCATCTTAAATACTTGTCAAAATCCAAAGGATCTTTGGTTCTCTCATTCATTGCAAACTCTAGAATCGTCGGATCAGAATCTAAGGAAGGGAGACAATACTCCTTCAGCTCTCCAGTTATTGGGTTTATCAAGGAGAACTCATGGTCGTCCTCGAGCAAAACCCAACCGTGAGACGAGCATCCAGTAATATCATTGTTTAGGGAAATCAAAGTTGTGTATTTTGGACCGGGAGAAATCATAGAAAGAAAAGGTAGGACTCGAGTAGTCACGAGGGAGCCAGAGCCAGGGGACTTGGCCAATCAAATGGCAAGGGTGTGGAGGGCAAATATGACTCCATTCTTTGCATACTAAACGAAGATTGGCGTATTGTTCCTTGAAGATGATTTTTTCTAAAATAAGTTGTACCACATCTGCGGGAAGGTTAGACCAATCTAGGTCCATGGGAACTAGAAAAAGAAAAAAAGATAAATTTATAGATAAATAGAGAGATTTGAGAGGAAATGTAATATGATTTAAATTAAGAATGTAGGTCATTAAGTTACTTAATGAAAATATACTTCGCAAAACAAGCTCTTATCTATCCACTGTAGCAAAAAAGAGTTTTCTTCGGAAAGAGACTCTTTCTGCAACTGCATAGTCATAGTGTCATAACAAGATGAAGATATTTTACAAAATGCTTACAAAAAATAAAACTTATAAAAATATTTCACATATAAATTATATACATCTTTACTTCTTCAATCTTTTCAATCTTTTCTTTTAGCCAAAGCTTATATGGTAGGAGTGGTTAAGTACCGCCCCACCAACTAAAAAGTTATGGGTTCGAAACTCATTAAAAACGATTTCTTTGAAAACAGATCAGGGGCATATGAGCTCACCCTATAAAATAAAATAAAAAAATTTCTTTTCCAACTCATGGTTCTAAGAATCAGCTGATTCCGATCCGATTCAGCCGACTCAGATCGGAATCAGCTAGCCTCGATCCGATTAATATCTAATTCTCGTGATTATATTAAATGCGATTTTTTGTACAAATTTGTCTGATTTTTCATCCGATTTGGCCGACGATTTGGATCTGAATCCAATCCAATTGAGTCGATTCTGAATCAGAATCCTTATTGGCCAACTCAGGTTTTGATTCCGATTTTTCAAACATTGCTCCAAATCGTACAGAAAATAATTAAGAAAAATCACTCGTGAATCATACCACGCAAAGGTTAACATGCCTTATTTTCTCCTCAGGCAGCATGCAAACTAAAATACAAACTGAATCGAGTCTCAATTGCACAATTGGGGCATTGATCCTAATTAACTTAACTCTAATTGAATCCAATTTCAATGGAATTGGGCCAATATGGATCATACGCACAAAACAAATAATACTCGGTACCAATTATTCAAGAAAAAGTCAAAATTCAAATAAGAATATAATAATCATACCAGTTACGGCAGGAAAGAATATAAATTTCAAATGAATTGCGCCAATATGGTCGAAGTTTTCTCGTTTTGGGGAGGAAATAATTCTTCTAATATATTTTAATTCTTCGGATATCCTAATGTTTTTATTTATATATATTTTTGGAGTGATTATTTAATGAATTTAAGTCGGTGAGTTAGTTTCGTCCTTCCTGCCACGTCAGCTGAGATAAAATAATTAAATAAGACTTCAACCAAATACATATGTTAACTCTCAGGATTTACGTTATTATACATGAGTATGACGTGACCGAATTTAGGCCGTAGATTCGAAAATAAATAAGAGAAATTATTCGGCGTGTTCAGAAACGTCTATCATACAGTTTTACTGTACACATATATATTTATACTTGAATATATCTTTTGTGTTTATAAATATATTTTTTTGAAAATATATTTTTTATAATTTTATTATATTTTTTGTGTTTATAAAATTAGATTTTTGTAATTTTATTGTACTTTTTATAATCGAATTGTAGTGTCATCACTCCGTAAGTCCATGTAAATTTGATTAGTTTAAAATTGATTTTATTTTTTAAAGTTTTGTTTAATAACAAAAGAAATTTAATTTTAGAAAATAAAAATGTTGAGGATCGTTTATACTCCTATAAATTCGCAGCTTTGTGAACTCTCTATTCTATAATCAAGAAGAAAGAAGAAGAATCATCTCCAGTTAGAATAGAGGTAAATCAAATATTTACTCTCAAAATTAATCTCGTTTGTTCTTCTTGATTGCTATTATCGTAATCTATTTCTCTAATCACAAAGAAAATCGGGATTCTTTTGATGATTTAATCGTGTATTTTGTTGTGAATTTTTCTGTAATGTGTTTAATAATCTTTGATTTGCATGAAGTTAACTGATGCTGATTAATCGCGTTTGTTCTTCTTATTTCTTATTGTCGTAATCTACTTCTCTAATCACAAAGAGAATCGGGATTCAGGCGAGTTTGATTCTTTTGAATCTTTGATGATTTGATCGTGTATTTTCTAGTGAATTTCGCTGTAATGTGTTTAATTATATTTGATTTGTTTGCATGAAGTTATTAGTTTATCATTCGCATCAGTGAGAAAGAATCGATCTTTTTTCATCATTCTGACTGATTTCTTTAATTTGCGTGTGTTTGAGACTTTGAAATTTGAATAAGTAATTCGAACTTGAAAAGTTTCTTTCATTTCTGAAGAAAAATGGCGGAAAGAGCGGTTCCGAAGCTGAACGAGAGGATTCTCTCGTCTCTCTCTAGGCGATCTGTTGCTGCTCATCCATGGCACGACCTTGAAATAGGTACATTTCAAGATAAAATCCAATCTTTATTTTTCTTGAAATAAAATGAAAAAGATCAGAAGTTTCAGTTACTCTTGTAAATGTCAAATTCTTAGCTTAATTTGTAAGAAAGGACTTATGATTTGTATTATTTGCATGCAGGACCTGGTGCACCTAATGTTTTCAATGTGGTGAGTACATTTTCTTTTTCCAGATTGAATTAATAATTAATTGATTAATTAAATATATAATATTAATTATGTCAGTTTAAGTTGTCTAATCACAAGATATTTTTCTTGTGAGACCTTCTCTTGCATTAATAAAACAAATTATTACGTCAAATAAGCACATAATAAATAAATAAATTTTACTTTTCCAGCACTTTGACAGTTCTAGAATCTAAAATTGCAAAAAAAAAAATAACATTATTTTATATTTTTTTATTTTTTACTTTTTTCAGGTTGTGGAAATCACGAAAGGAAGCAAGGTCAAGTATGAGCTCGACAAGAAAACCGGCCTTATCAAGGTAAAAAATTACATACAAATATTTCCTTTTTTGATATAATAAATAATAATTGATAAAATATAATAAATTTTAATTTATTGACCAATAAATTTAATAATTTATTTATTATAAAATATACTAAAATTTAATGAAAACTGGCCTTATCAAGGTAAACAAATTATCATATTTCCTATAATTATTTTTATTGATAAAATATAATAAATAATAATTGATAAAATATAATAAATTTTAATTTATTGACCAATAAATTTAATAATTTATTTATTATAAAATATACTAAAATTTAATAAAAACTGGCCTTATCAAGGTAAACAAATTATCATATTGCCTATACTTATTTTTATTTAACATATACTTATTTTTTGATATAATAATTCATAAAATTTACTAAATTTTAATTTTTTTTTTTTTAAAATAGGTGGATAGAGTGCTTTATTCATCAGTCGTATATCCACACAATTATGGATTTATCCCCCGCACGCTTTGCGAAGACGGAGACCCAATGGACGTACTTGTCCTTATGCAGGTACAAAATGATCCATTCAAAAATAGTATATTTGGTAATTTAATAGTATATTACATTTAATGTTTTCATAATATATTGAATTTGAGTAGGAACCGGTGATTCCAGGCTGCTTCCTTCGCGCGAAACCAATCGGCGTCATGCCTATGATTGATCAGGTAAAATAAAATAAAATAAATAAATAAAGGAAATTTGCAAAAAAAAAAACCTTGTGCTCAAATTGAATTAAAAAAACTGCAATATATTACTAGGAATCGTAAAAAAGAAGCCTCTTGTTATTGACGAAATTGTAAAATATCCCTACTGTTAGTTAGAGAAATATTAATCCAAATGAGTAATATAAAGAGAGAGGGAGAGAAAGAGAGAGTAATTAAATTTTAAGAAATATTTTTTTTTCCAAATAATTAAAGTAGGAAACTAAGGGTAGGGGTCTTTTTGCGATTTCAGTAATAATGCAGGCTTCTTTTTGCAAATTTCCCTAAAGTAAAATAAATTATGACACATTACTTTATATTTCTAGAATTGAGTTTGTTATGTGCTTACACTCGGTTTAATAAAATAAAATAATATTTTTTTTAAAAAGGGGGAGAAAGACGATAAGATAATAGCGGTTTGTGCTGACGATCCAGAATACCGCCACCTCAGCGACTTGAGCGAGCTGTCGCCTCACCGTCTCAATGAGATTCGCCGCTTTTTTGAAGACTGTATGCTTTTTTTAATTAAAATTATTTATTTAGATTATAAATTATTTTCATTTTGTTTAATTTGAAATTATTTTTGTATTTTTTTTTGTGTAGATAAGAAGAATGAGAATAAAGAGGTGGCTGTGAATGACTTTTTGCCTGTTGCTCCTGCCAAAGAAGCGATTCAGCTCTCCATGTATTATTTTTATTATTTAATGTTAAATAATAATAATAATAATATTCTATTTTATATTTAATCTTGATTATTTTGAAAATATTTTTTGTTTTTTCAGGGACTTATATGCAGAATATATCCTGCAGAACCTGAGGCGTTAAATAAGGAAAGGAAGGATCCTCTTTTGATTTGATGATAAATAAATAAATAAAGTGATTTTGGTTGATCTTTGAATCAACTATTTTTCTTTTTTCTTTTCCTTTTTTTTGCTGAAATTGTGGATTGGGTGGAATGTTCTTATGCTTGGAATAAGCTTTTTGAGTAAATGGCTTTGTTTTTTTATTTCTTCTGTGGTAATGTAAAAAAAAGGCTATTCTGTTGCTTAAAATTCAGTCAATTAGCTTTTAAAATTGCTTCTTTTTTTAAATAAAAACTTGCTTAGATCAGTGTAAAAAAAGGTAAAACACATTTATAATCCATTAATGTCACTTGACTGATAAGAAAACATAAATTTAACAATTATTAACAAATATTAAAGGAAAAAAATAAATAACAAAAAATGCTGTTTGGCATTAATTAGCCATTATTAACAAAATTCCAATTGGCACCAATCACCAAATTAATAGAATTACAATAAAAAAAATAATAAATTCTAGTTCAAAAAAAATAAATTCACTTAAATAAGATTATTTGTTTATCAAACAATTGTACTAACTAAATTTCGCTCGAGCTCTTGTTGGCTCAACAAAGTTGTAGAAGGCTTATATGGCGCATTTAATTCCTCAATCTTCTCTATTTCAATTGGTTGAAAAACGAAATGATTTTCAACAGAATTTAGGGTTTTTTCTATAAATATTGATTTGGAAGGCAAAATATCCTTCATTTTACATAAAAACTCCACATGCGACCTTTCCTGCAAATTTGAATTACAAAATCATTATCAACATATTCACATTATGTGGCATGTTAATGCGAGTAAAATATAAAATAATATTATTATTATTATATGAGAAAAAAAAATGTACGGATCGATATTTTGGGGCGCGTGATGGAATTTTAAGATATTCCATATTATTTACATCATAATTCCATAAAAATGAAGTATGATGAATCCATCTATTTTTTATAATCGACTGTGCATTTCCCCCAAATTTCTTGTTATTAAATGCATAATCTGAAAAAAAAAATCAATTTCATAATTTAATCCGCCAAAAACAGCTCAATTTTTTTAAAAAAAAGGGGTAATTTTACGTACCATTTTCTCTGAGATGAAATTCCCCAAAATTTTGAAGGGCGTTTTCGTAAAGTTTACCGCTCCAAGCCATGATTGGTTGTGGATAAGGCTGTAATAATGGTACAGCTTCTTTATTACATATAAATGTAATAAAAACTGTCTCTTTATCCACAATTACCGTCCCACCCCCCGTAAATCTTCTAATTACGGGGACTTGATCGTAAATCACCGACTTTATATTTATCAGCTCAGCCGGCCTCCTGATTTTCAAATTTCATCTATGTAATTAAATTCAGAATTTTCCAATCAAGAAATTCAGAATTTTAGTTATTATTTTGAGTTTAATTGGGGTTTTACAGCATGAAAAAGTAAGGAATTGTCACAAAAAATATTAAAATAATTTGATTGAAAAGAAAAATTACCCAGAAATGCCCATTACTATAGTAGGCTTTGGAGTACCAATATTAACTATGCACCAATTTTTCATGGAGCATCTTAAAAGCTTCTCCTCCAAATGCAATTGATCCAAGATTGGAAGCCCCTTTGTTCTCACGAGATTCATTAATGGCAAAACCGCATTTTTAGCTTGATTTATATTCATTATTGGCATTACCGGTCTGAGCTGAATTCAATCTGTCAGAAAAAATATCGATTATCAGAATCAAAGTTTTCAGGTTTTAATGGCAAAACCGCATTTTCTTTATTAGAGTATAATGCAAAAGAAAACTTAATGGAGATTATTTATCCCAAGATTTTGAAAAGCAAAAGAGAAATGAGAAAAATAAATCAAGGCTCACCTTACAAAGAGTCGAAGAAAATTGAATAAACTGTTTTTTGGTAATCATCTGATATTCTGATATTAGTTGCATCTTTCGAATAAAAGCTAGAATTTACGTTCTGGGTTTTGTAATAAAATCAGGTATTAAATTCCTGTTTTGAATTAAAACCAGGATTTGAATTCATGGGCCTTTTCGTCATAAAAAGCCCAATCATATAATTTCCAAATTTTACTCCGCGCAAATCATCATTTCTTCAAGCCTTAATGCTAAGAAGCTTAATATCTTCATGATTAAATCTGATTATAATCCAAATTTCCATCAATGGCGATTCACAGACTAAATTCTACAAATGGGTACTCACATTTGATTCGTAGTATTATTTCTTCTCATCTATTTCAAAATATCCACACAACAACCACTAATCAAAATCATCCCGCCAAAACACTAATCGATCTTCTAAAATCAGCTACTGAAACCAAAATCTTGAATTTGGGTAAATCAATTCATGCCCATTTGATAAAATCGAACGAATTTAACATAATTCAACACAATTATTTGGTAAATCTGTATGTTAAATGTGATGGTGTTGAATCTGCTCATAACTTGTTTGATGAAATGCCTGAGAGAAATTCAGTATCGTGTAACTTGCTCATGACTGGATATTTGCACAATGGATTTGCAAATAAATCTCTTGAAGTGTTTAAATCGATGGAATTTGAAGAGATTAATGAATATGTTCTTTCTACAGCATTAGCTTCCTGCTCTGAAATCCGTGCGTATAAAAAGGGAATTCAATTTCATGGTTTTGCAATTAAATCTGGAATGCTTAAAATTGCACACGTACACAATTCTCTCATTCATATGTATTCAAAATGCTCATGCATTAAAGAGGCGATGAATTTGTTCAAAAGTTTGTCGAATTTTGATATTTATGCATTTAATTCCATGCTCAACGGGTTAACGGGTCAGGAATATTTTATTGAGGCATTGGATTTGTTGAATGATATGATTAAAGAAATTAATAATTGGGATAATGTTTCATATCTCGCAATACTTGGTTTGTGTTCAAATTTGAAGGATTTGAATTTGGGCGTGCAAATTCATTGCCAAATGTTGAAGAGAGGTTTGAATAATGATTTATTCATAAATAGCTCAATAATTGATATGTATGGTAAATGTGGCTTAATGAAAAATGCTAAGTTTGCATTTTTTGAGACGTTAAATAAAAATGTGGTCACATGGACCTCTTTAATGGCGAATTATATGCAAAATGAATTATTTGAAGAATCGCTCAAAATATTTTTAAAAATGCAAAAAGGGGGAGTAAAACCTAATGAATTAACTTATTCAGTTGCATTAAATTGTTGTGCAGGCATATCAAATTTGCGAGCTGGCGATACTTTAAACTCTCTCGTTGAGAAATTAGGGTTTAAGAATTGTTTATCAGTTGGTAATGCTTTGATTAACATGTACTCAAAAAGCGGTAGTATAATTAATGCACACAAGGTGTTTGAAGAAATGACCGCTCGTGATATTATATCTTGGAATAATATTATAATTGGTTTTGCAAATCATGGTCGTGCAAAAAAAGCTTTAGAAACATTTAATTTGTTGTTAAGTGAGTTTTGGGTTCCAAATTATGTCACGTTTATAGGGGTACTTTTGGCAT